>CABFVX010000374.1:151354-227340 GCA_902151425.1 Timema shepardi
GGGGGGGGGGGGGGGGGGTAGGATTGTTACTTTATAATAAAATGCTCCAAAACCAACGTAACCGTTTTGTGCGTTAAATGGTATTATATATAGTCTGATCAATAGTTTATTTAAAATAAAATTTTAATTAAACGATGAGACGTATACTGCTCTTTTATAGCAATAAACCAAAACAAATAAAAGTAAGAAATTTTACTTTTATCGTTAAAATTTGCAAAAATAATTAAACAACAGGGTCATTGCGCATTTAGGCTCAACTTTCGTTGAGAAATGGAGGATGTAATTCTTCAATAAATCAAAATTAATCGAGAGTATCTGCTACCAACCGTTCGGGTCACAAAACTAAATGTATCACTTTACCCTGTAACAATAACTATCCCCAGTATCTCCTACCGGCGTATATAACCTGAACAGGTAGTAGTACTTGGTGCTAAAAAAAAAAGTATCCCCTACCATTTATATTTAATATAGTGCAATTGTATTATTTACTAGTTAGTTTATTTATTTAAATAAATAAATTTACTAGTTAGTGTTGTAGCTGAAGCTATTTTACCAATATGTCTAGCAAAAATTATATTTAGTGTATGTTTTCATGTTTACGGAGATAAACACGATCGTGAGTATAAAAATAGTTTTTGGTATTATTATTACATTTTTATCACCGCCTGCATCCCCCGTTTACAAATTCACAACAGAACATATCTTTGTAAAATCCCACCAAAGCACTTGAGGTGTCTTCTGCAAGCCATGATCGGAGGCTAAAACCCGCCTCTAGGGAATCAATCCACAAGCCGCCACTGAGCGGGAGTAGAGAGAGAGCGAGAGAGAGAAATATATTAACCGAACTTAAACCTTGTAAACACGAACTTTTTTTCGTATTTGTATATGATCTAGTAGATAAACTTGATACGACTGAAAAGTAGCATCTCGGAAATGTATCAATACCGGAATTTTATATCGTGCTGTTTGTTTTAGAAAAGTCGGAATTGGTGAAATTCATGATTATGTTATGAATTATTAATACAGCGTTAATGAAACGTGTAAAACACCAAATCGGAATTGTATCAATTCCAACACCTTAAAAAACACTAAACACATAATTTAAAAAAATCCACTGGATTTCTATCCGCAAATGGTGGAGTCTGCCTTATCAGACCTAAGCGAATTTCTGGTAGACATGTAACATGCTGAACAAATATTATATTAATTGGTAACTATTTTGGAATTTTAAATGTGTACTATTTAAGATTTATACCGTGGAGTGTTTTTTTTAAGTATCTGAACCACCACATTTTCAAGTTGGTACTTATAAGACTTTATAAACTGAATTACATATTTGTTTAAAGTTCAATTTTGAACTGTACCAATTCTGTCTTTTTTACGGAAAATAATGTATATGTATATTTTTCATTGCGTATTAGTACACATTGGCATTATATATATACATATAGAAGGTACATAAGAAGAAAGACGTTTAGAGGAAATGCACTCACATTTTCGTGTAGAGAGTGTGAAAACTATTTAAAGATCCCCTCCCAACCCTCACTATACCCAGATGGCCTTCGAAACTTGACCTTCCCTTCACCCGCAAATCAAACTAAATGAGCTTTACATCTAGACCACGTGCCCACTGATGTAGGTGATACGACATAATATAACTCCGGAATTGGTACGATTCTGAGTCTGTACTTTCCAGTTATCTTATGACTATCATGGTTATTGTTTCTAGGAGTGCTTTAGGGATTTTAAAATGCCTTTTATAAAAGGATCCGCATGTATATTAATGTATACGTCAAGTAAAGGTAGCAATATGTCACATCTGCACTGGTGGTTTCGTGGTCTAAGGCTTCAGGTCCGTTCCATAGATCGCCTGGAGCGGCGGCCACGTACGCATCTAATTTGCCGGGAATTTGGAGGTTATTGTTAGAATCTCAGCCTGGTGTACTGGGGGTGTTTTATCCTAAATGGTTTTCCACCACGCAAATGCGGGTACGCTTACTCTAAATTATATCTTCCCCGTCCTTACCCCATTAGTGTGGAAATGCGAGTAGCATGACACGTTAATAAAATATGGTGCTCAAAAAGATTGGATTGTCGTCGACTTAAAAGGTCAGGGTTCGAATCTTTGCTAGATGGGTTGGGAGGTTTAATGTACAATGTATTACCTTGGTTTAACTAAATACTCTCTACGCTAATACTGATGCCTTTCCACTAAACTACCCTTACCTTCCCTACTACTTGGATCAAACCATTAATAATTGATAGAGAATATCTTGTTGTTTAATCAACTATGCAAAACACAAAATTAAATCCACTTTCTCAATAGTTACTCAAAACAAATCTATATATTTTGGGGTGTTTTCAAATAAGAATACATATTAATTTCCAATTTGTTAAGGGGGGAGTGTGAAACTATTTCTGAAAAAAAAATCAATAGGTTCTTTAACTGGACGAGATTCGATCTTGAACCTCCCCCATCACTGACACATCAGACTAGACGAACTTGACGTTTAGTCCTCATGCCCATCTAAGCTAAATCTCAATAGATAATTCCGTAATAAATCTTTATAACTCTCTCGCTGGCTGGTATATTCTTCTTTCTGTACAGTATTTTTATCAACACGCTATTATTGTGTCCTGGTTGGTGTTTCTTTCCCTCATGCCCCTTTTTCTAAACCTTAGTTCACGTCACGGAACAAAATATATAAAAGTAAAAGTGAGTCGATAGAGCAGCAGACCACTTTCCCCCACCCTATACTCACATACATACACACACACACGATGTGGAATATAATATACTTTTTTTTTTAGCTCACCAACTTTGCTTTTATCATTTGTCTTTCAGGTGGCCCGGTTGAGGAGCTCCCATATTTCTAGTTGTCGTGTCGGTCACCAGATAGCGTGTCCTCCCCCTCCCCATCTCCTTGCACGAAGAGGAGCGTCTAGTCATTACTCCGCCAGTCAAGCCCGCACGCGCTAGGTAGAAAACTTTTGTCTCTCCCCCCGTCTCCCTTTCTCAACGAACAAAGTTTCAAAATGTTAGCGGTTGTGAAGTTTTAGACTACATTACTGTATATGTCCACCCCCTATAGATCACTCAAAAAAGGTATAATGTCCCTCGTATATCACCAATACTTAATTTCGTCTGAAATACTGTGAAAGTTGATATCTGAAACAATGGTCACATGGCTAAAGGCGGTGATTTTAAAGCTTTTAAAACTCAAGACGCATGACTGAATAAGACACTAAAATTATCAAGGCACACCATCAGTTTTTAAGGAGAGACTTTTATCATTTAAGAAACGAACATTAATAAGGCGTTTATAAGTACAATAGCTAAAATTATAGTAATTGGTATCAGAGATAATAATAGTTGGCTATCCTTGTATTTTTGGAGTCGAGCAACGCTTTTTATGAAAGCTTTAGTACTGATTCAGTTGAGAAATGTTTTTGTTACTCTTTTGGACAAGAATGTGGCTCACTTTTATCCATTCAAATTATTTAGAATATTTTGATGTTTTACTGTTTAAGTATTAATTAAAATTCACACCATGATATTTTTATTTGGTAACTTTCTAATTAGTCTTAAAATCTATTTTATAATCTATTTATATCCATACCAAAGATGCCGGATTGAAAATACATAATCATAATGGTTGCATTAGGGCTACGTTTGTTTTTAATTGACAACCTTACTTGACACTTATTAGACAATAATTATCTAGATTTTATTTGGAAAAATTATGATTTAAAAATAAATTAATATAAAAGTTTGGAGTGTGTATAATTTTTCATTTTAATTTTGTTTTACAAGATGACACAATTTAAACTTATTGTTATAACTCATAACTGCAACCAATTAATAGTATTTGTCCTTTTTCCTGACTCAGTTCAAAATTATTTTTGACATCTACGGTACTTTAGTGAAACGATCAAATTATTTTTATTTCTATTGGACTGAATGGTAAATTAATAAGTTTAGACTTAAATTATAAATCTGTAAAATAAATATAAGACTAAATTTTTTATAAATATTAGATTTTTTCCTGTTTCTTGCTCCCGCGGGAAATCGTAATTTCCCGCCTGAAAATGTCCTTAAGTCAAAATGTCATTCCTACACAGGACTAGTTTTGAGCTTTCATTTTTAATAATATCCCTATTACTCACATCGGTGGTCACTCAGACATAATCGGTAGACTCGTCTGTATTCCCACTGATGGGAGCTTGGGGTTTCGAATCTAGCTCAGGTGTACTGAGGTTGTTTTTTTGTAAATTGTTTTCATTATTATTTTTAAGTTTGTAGAAGTATTTAGGACTCTCATAGACGTTTTTGTTAAAACATCTTCTCACCCAACCCATAATAATAAAGTTTACGTACCAAAAAGGTTCAACAAACTTTATTCCTAGACTATGCCCTCTTTTTATCCTGAAAAGCGTCAACAAATCTTTTTCCTAGGCTCTACCATCCATTTATCCTGGAAAGGGTCAACGAATTTTCTTCCTAGACTGTGCCCTCCATTTACCCCGAAAAGGGTCAACGAGATTTATTTCTAGATTGTGCCATCCATTTAACCCGAAAAGGGTCAACCAAATTTCTTCCTAGACTGTGCCCTCCGTTTACCCCGAAAAGGGCCAATGAATTTTCTTCCTAGACTGTGCCCTCCATTTATCCTGAAAAGCGTCAACAAATCTTTTTCCTAGGCTCTACCATCCATTTATCCTGAAAAGGGTCAACGAATTTTCTTCCTAGACTGTGCCCTCCGTTTACCCCGAAAAGGGTCAACGAGATTTATTTCTTGATTGTGCCATCCATTTATCCTGAAAAGGGTCAACAAACTTTTTTCCTAGACTGTGCCCTCCGTTTATCCCGAAAGGGGTCAACGAGCTTTCTTCCTAGACTGTTCCCTACTTTTATCCTTAAAAGGGTCAATGAATTTTCTTCCTAGACTGTGCCCTCCATTTATCCTGAAAAGGGCCAATGAACTTTTTCATAAACTGTGCCATCCATTTATCCCGAAAAAGGTCAACCAACTTTCTTCCTAGACTGTGCCCTCCGTTTATCCCGAAAAGGATCAACGAACTTTCTTTCTAGACTGTGCCCTCCATTTATCCTGAAAAGCGTCAACAAATCTTTTTCCTAGGCTCTACCATCCATTTAATTTACCCCGAAAAGGGTCAACGAGATTTATTTCTAGATTGTGCCATCCATTTATCTCGAAAAGGGTCAACCAACTTTCTTCCTAGAGTGTGCCCTCCATTTATCCCGAAAAGGGTCAACGAATTTTCTTCCTAGACTGTGCCCTCCGTTTACCCCGAAAAGGGTCAACCAATTTTCTTCCTAGACTGTGCCCTCCGTTTACCCCGAAAAGGGTCAACGAGATTTATTTCTAGATTGTGCCATCCATTTATCCTGAAAAGGGTCAACCAACTTTCTTCCTAGACTGTGCCCTCCATTTATCCGTGTAATCAGTCAAGAACACTGCAACCTTCCTTGATTATACTATGATGTTGCTCATAAGATAAGGCCATTGTGCATAAATCAAGGAAAGACCGCTGCCCTTTTAGAGTAAACTGAGTGTACAAAACAGTCAAACATAGATTCTAAAGACAGTATTCCTAAACTAATATACTTCATTCTCGATAACCCAGAAAATAAATCTTATTGGACACATCATATCGGAAAATGATAAGATCATCATATCGGAAAATGATAAGATCAGCGTCCGAGAACCGATAGAAACGATAGGTAGCATAGGTAGAAAAGAGTAAAAGAGAACTTCAAAAATGGGTGTGATCGTATTTTCATGCTTGCCTTTTTTTTATTACTACATTCACCGCTTATTTGGACTTCATAGATTATAATATTTCACACCATAATGCTTGAACCATCTGGTTTATTTTACACCGTGTATTATCACTTATCTTGACTATCCACATTTAACAACCTTAAGGGGAGGAGGAAGTTGGAAATGAAGGACATTTACACTTATGTGCGTGGAGGTAGAGCGGGAAATAATTTGGGAGGGGGGGGGGGGGNCACCAGTAAGGGGGAAACATCACCAGTAAACCCAGGTGGGATTCTAACCGTGACTTTCCCCATCACTGGCAAATACGACTATATTAACTGTAAGTTTAGTTCACGTGCCCACTGAAAGGAATGATATAGATCTATAAATTAACTTAACCTAGTAGAGAAAAAGTAGTCATCCAACCCTTGTATCAGGAGTCTATATATACTCTTTTGTCTGTTAAATTCATCCTAATGTATGTAGACACTATTTATTATAATCTCCCTTTGAGAATTTTATTTTTAAATCATAATCTGGGATGTAATTTAGACTCCATAATTGGTTCCAATGATCATTTGTCCACTTAACAAAGGCTAATCAGCTCTGACTATTTTACAATATACATTTGGTATAACTCTCTTTGAAGAAGAATATTGTTTGCTAGAGAAAGGAGGAAATATAGCCGAATCTCTATTAAAAAACTGTGTCTTAGTTACCCGTTCGCGTTATACGCCTTTTTACTAACTACAATAATGGGCTAGGAATTAGAAAGGCGTAATTTTGAGGAAATGCACCCACATAAGCGTAGAGGGAGTATGTAAAACCACTTAGTAAAAACCTCAGTGCACCCGACCGGGATCGAGCCCTGATCTCCCCATATTTAGCAGTCGAATCTAATACGAAAGTAGTGCGTTAGACTACGCAGCCATCGAAGCGAGTTACAAAACCACTTAATTACTATAAAAGGGCGTTAAACTAACAACAGACTGGATCACCAACTGACCGGATCTGAAGTTCAGCTGGGTACACTAGAGAGGTAAAGATTTTACACAACCCTTCTTCAAGCTAATGCGGGTACACTTTCTTCTAAGCTAGACTCATTCTTTCTTATTCATTAGATCAAATCGTTAATAGCTAGGGTGTAAAACATCCTCAAAATAATTTAAAACTCCACATTAGTGGTCGTATGGTCTAAGACGTCACTCTAGCAAATAGACTAGGTTGACTGTGATTTGGAAGTCAGGGTTCAAATCCCCGTTGGGTGTACAGAGGTTGGACTTAATTAAATTATATACTGGTATCTCTTCACGCAAACGTGGGTACATTTCTACTTAATTATACCTTCCTCATTCCTACTCCATCAGTGTAAATCTGTGGATAACTTCAACAGGTAGTGAGATGCGATGCATATTTAACATATGTATGGTTTGGCTACCGTCTAAATTAGACCATTTTATTATATCATTGGCACTCTGACTATAGGAGAGATTTCAAACGCCCAGACACACTGGGATTCATGAGCATAGAGGAGGTATCTGAAGTTGGGGGAGGTAAAAAAAAACCACAGACTCTACCTTACAAATCTCTTCCAGACTTGCCCCTTCCTTTGTTCACTTCTTTTCGCTGACAAATTTCTTGAAACTTCATTGATCAATGCCTTAACTTTCTTTCTTTGGAAAATTAATTACTAGCTTCCCCTTTATTTTATTTCCCTTCACGAGAATGGTAAACGCAGAAAATGAAATCTTTTCGTCGGCAGAATTTTTCCTACTTTAGTCATCAAATCCCGTCCCCATTTTACCCATCCCCCAACTTTTAGGTCTGAATTGATAGAAGGTGTCAAATTGATGTAAGACCATCCAAGCTCCTTTTCCTAATAGAATTACGCTATTTAAAATAAAAGGGTAACAGTCAATTTTTTCGAATTGCTTTATAAAGCAAGTGACTTTTTAAATAAATGTTTTGAATATACCCCTCCTAGACATCCCCGGTTTTTTGTTTGTTTTTTTGTGATAGTTTTTTCAACCTACAAACTTTTTTTTAGAAAAGTAATTAAAGAAATAAAAACTCTTTAAATACGAAATAAAGATAATTACTTAGTTAAACTTTCTTTAATGAGGTTAGTTTCTCTGAACAAATTTCAGCGAAAATACTTTTATGCTATTACAAAATAAGTTTTATATCGCAATAGACTAAACTGCCGGTGACGAGATGATCGGTTTTCTAATCCATTTCGTGTGTACTAAGGCTGGTTTTTCTTAAGTGGTTTTCTTCTTTACTTCCACGCAAATGAAGGTGCACTCTCTCAAAACTCAACCTTTATTATCTCCAACACATTAGGGTACGTAGTAGGCCTATACAGGCGTATAACCCGAACAGTTAGTAAGACGGTGTGTTAAAAAAAATTAAAAAAGTATTAGACTGTGTTGAAAGTCAACTGAAGGTCAACATCACTGCGTGCATGTCACGTATATGATTTTTTTTATTAATTGTTTAGCACCTCGTCTTACTACCTCTTCAGGTTATACGCCCTATGTACTAATTACAATAATGAGTTAGGGATTAGGAAGGCTTAATTTAAAAGAAGTGCACCCACATTTGCGTGGAAGGAGAGTGGTAAAACCATTTATGGGAAACCACCCTCAGTGCACCCGACAGGGATCGAACCCCGATCTCCTCATCTTCTAATTCTAGTCCAACACGATATTTGCGCATTAGACCAGTCGGCCACCGAAGCGTGTTATACGAATATTCATTGGAATACTGTGTATAGTTTGTGTGTGTGTTGAGATTAGGTATGTTTATAGGGTACCAATGACTCTCAACATTTAAATACAAGTTATTAATTTGAAAGCATTATTTTCATTGCAAGTGGATGAAAACTAATGTAATTCCTGAGCCATTTTTTGATAGGTCTTACCGTTTAGCAACAAGAGACCTCCTAAGAAAGGTCCGCACCGAATTTATTTACTCTGTCATTTTGATTTTTTTTTTCGGGAGTTAAAAAAATTTTTTTTTAACTTTTTGAAATTTTCCCGTCGTTTGCTGGTTAAAAGCTAGAAGTTTGCCAAATTTCAAGTTTCTAGCTTATCTGAAAGTGGAAACATTAATGTCAATGAGTGAGTCAGCCATGTGGCTTTATAGTAGTATAATTGCTAACATAATGAATAGTTCTAAACCCGCTTCGGTGGCCGTATGGTCTAACGCACTACTCTCGCGGTAAACTAGACTGTCGATGACGAGACGCTCGAGGTTCTAATCTAGGTTGGGTGTGCTGAGGTTGGTTTATACTAAATGGTTTTCCACTTTCCCTTCATACAAATGTTGGTATACTTATATAATACTTATACTTATATAATATTCATTATCCCTAAAACCATTAGCGTAATTAGTAAATAAGTTTATAACCCAAAAGGGTAGTAAGACGTGGTACTAAATGAATTTAAAAAAATTAGAATAAAGCTTGTCAAATAATTTCACTCGACAACGATATAAAAAATAATAATATTCAAGTTAATAGAAGATTATAAACCTTCATATCTTATATCTCAACAATGGTTCCAACGAGACATGAAAACTCATACAGTTCGGGAAACTGACTAGTACAACAACATTTCAACAATCAAATAAAATAAAGAAACCCCTAATTTTGTCCATCCGGCATCAAACACACTCAACGATCATAAATACCCCTTTTTTTTCTTTTCCTTGGAAAGTGGTATGGCGATTTCGTTTTTACGTTCACACGCCCCAGGATAGGGATACCAGTTTTCTTACTACGCACTTGCTATCACACGGCTATGTGATGATCCGATTATATGCCTAGCCCACTGTAGGATTTACTTATATATATATATATATATATATATATATATCACTAACGACAAGGGGTCCAAGAAGTAAGGGGTAGGTCATATATATATAACGGGCTGGAGCAGCCTCTGCGTTACTTTGGCTCTCCGCGTCAGTTGGTTAAACGTGTAAGAACTATGTCACTTTAAAATACAGATTGAAATTTACTAATATATATATTAGTAAATTTCAATCTGTATATAAGATTTATTATATTAATTACACTTTTAATATTTAAATTCAGATTGAAATTTACTAATATATATATATATTCGTAAATTTCAATCTGTATATAAGATTTATTATATTAATTACACTTTTAATATTTTAAATTCAACGTTAAAGTGACATAGTTCTTACACGTTTAACCAACTGACGCGGAGAGCCAAAGTAACGCAGAGGCTGCTCCAGCCCGTTATATATATGACCTACCCCTTACTTCTTGGACCCCTTGTCGTTAGTGATAAAAACAACCAATAAGATAGTTCTTGGCAGTCTGATGCTATGAAGGCTAGCTTCCTATTGGGTGAAAGGTGTCAAACTCATCACTACATTTTTAAATGGAACGAAAGAAGTTTTAAAGAAAGAAAGGTTTAAAATGTAATATTATTGAATTTACTTCTGAAAATACGTTATGGGCTTGAAACTCAGTAAAATAAATAAGAACTAATTATAGTGGTATTAATAATGAATATATAGCTTGAATCTTCTACTGAGGATAAAATTGTTCAAAATTGCCTGGTCATCCATGGAAAACCCATAAAAGGAGTATTTATTTACTGTTCTTTAGTTTAAAAGATAAAAATTATACTTTATCCATGAGTTGAAAATAAATAAGGGGGGCCCAAAACATTATAATTACAATGGTCAAAGAAAATATATGTGGATTAAATTTTTTCTTCAGCTGAAAGTGAACATCATATATGTAATTCAATGGTGGAATAAGTCACCGTGCCGATTTGATTTGGGTAACCGTAAAACTTTTAAACTAAATAACACTAGTCAATCAATTTTTAATGATTTTTTATGTTAGATTTTCATTTAAAAAAATTTCCAGTGAGTAAATCTGAGGGTTCCCAGAATACATCATTTGTGAAGCTAATATAAGCTGGCATACCATCCCATTTGTTGTTTCTTGGTGTAGTTTTAAACAATTTCTTAAGACAAACGCGAAAGCAGTTTTTTAGTGAATAATTGCTGCTACTAATTTTTTAATCTACACTAAAAGTGGATGAAGGATCATTTTACAAACTTAAAATTTTAAAAATAAAATCCCAGCTATTGTTTAACAATTTAGAAGAATTTTTGCTCATGTCATTAGAATGTGGAAAATTGTGTTTTAAGTTGACTTAGTAATGACATAATCACCATTAATCTAGCTGAAATGGCCTTGGGATTAAATTTACTCATAAGAGTATAGATACTTCAACTCCCCACTTCATATTCTACCTAAACATAGCTTCAGTGATATTCATGAATATATGTTTAGGGCAGTCATATTTGTAGTCCTGGGCCGCTTAGAGCCTGCCAGTCGAGTCCTGGTGTAATTGCAAACATTTCTAAACACACACTGGCTGCAGTTACACAAAACTCAGTAGCATGACTTGATACTTGCTTATAACGAAAATAAGGAATTTATTGTAGTAAATATAATTTGAATAATTGAATACATGATTAAATAAGTACTAAATAATTTTGGCATACTTTATCCTGCGCAGCCATATATATGAAACAAACATCACTATTTGTTTATTTATAATAATTAGTTATTTTAACCACACGGGCTATATTAAGGAATAGAGTAAGAAGGGTTTTAAAGGAAGTGCATCAATATGAAGAGAGAATGAAAGAGTCACAGTGATAAATCACTTTAAGAAAACCACGTTCTCAGTGCACTCGACGGGAATTCGAAGCCTGACCTCTCCGTCAACGGCGTACTTATATTCTGACCTTCACCTTTGTTTCAAGTTCACAAGTAATGGAAATATTTGTTTGGTTGAGGGTATTTTTTTGGCTTATAATAAAAGAGGAATGATCATATCTACAAGATGAGCCCTAGTATACAAGTGACTAAGCGTTGGCATGTACGAGTATACTCAAAGTTTATGGGTTCGACTCCCATAATCATATGTGATCTATTAATTAAATTACTTGTGTGTCCCCACACCTGTGTAAGCATGGATAAGGGTCCAGTCTCGTTTTGTCTAGTGCATCAGTAAAGAGGAAGTTGGGGTTCTAATCTTAGCCAGGTGTATTCAGATGGTTTATAAGTTTTCTTTCACACAAATCAGGTAAGTAGCTTACGGAGGATTGCGAAGTAAGGGGGCTCAAAGGGGGTTTAGGGGGAGGTACCCCCAACCGCTGGAGGCAAAATTTTAAAACAATTTAACTCCCCCAAAAGCATTTTTGGAAGTTTTTTTTATTAGTGTTTGTTAACTTGATCATTTATATTGTTACTATTATAAACGTGATGATCTAACAATATGATAAATAAATAGTCCTAAATTAAAGTTGGATTAACCGTCACATAGGCCTACTGTCACAAAAATCACCGCTTATTTATAATAGGTAAATGTGCATAGAAAATATAGAAACTGTTTAGTGTTGTGAACAATAACCTTACGAAGAAACGCTGGCACTGAAGGAGAGGTATGGGGTTAATCCCACTGACCAAAGAATATTTTCAGAGCTTGAAGATATTCCACTTCCATTCCATGAAAGACAAGCACACCTATGTAATAAATGCATCTGTGATTGATATAAAGACTATTTATGATCACCTGATATATTCTTTGCTCACAATTTTTAACTGGTCGCAAGCCCCGCTCGAGCTCACCACTAAAGTATAAGTTATAGTTCTTATCCCTACCCCATTATTGTAAACATACCCTTAGCCTCAACGGAAAAACGCGGGTCAAAAACTGAATTCAAAATACATGACTTTTTTATTATTGACTTTCTAAGCTTTTCCCCCTTCCTCCTAACCCCCACTCAACGCCTCTTAAAATTCATTCTGGCTAGCCGCTCATTTACACTAATGGGATTAAGTTAAATAAGGCAGTTTTTCTAATAATTGTATCTGCATTTATATAGAGGGGAAGTGGACAACTATTTGAAAGAAAAACACCTTACTAAACCTGCTTTGAATGTTGAAACCGGTCTCACCATCATTGACAAATTAGACAAGACGATGTTGACGCATTTGTCCGCTTGCCCACAGGAGTGGCTCTTTCAAGCAGACTGTATTTAAAACGCTGAAGTTACAGGCAAAGTCCTCAAATGAAAAGTTCTACGAACTCGTGAGTCTAACGACAGTTAGATAAATTTTTTAACGTGGGATGTCTTCAGGGCATCAAAACGTGAAACTTTTTATTTAATTGCAAGTTAATTAGGTTGTAATCCTTGTAGGAAATATAATTTCACGCAGATGACAAAAGTTTCAACATGTTTTTATAAAGTAATTATTTTTTCTCTTTTTTTTACCTCGGGCTACTGACAATAAACGATACCATTTTAGAAAGTAAACCCCTGGCAGAGTTAGCTCAACTTCTACATATTTTAAAACGTTAAATGTTTTCTATCTTGTGAATATTTATATAAAATACATTTAATTAAAATCTCTTTCTTCATTAACTTATTTTTTTAAATATACTTCATTATTTGTTTGAAAGACAAAAAAATTAAGACATGCTATTTAATTCCTAAGGCAGTCATAAAATATACATCCAACAGGACCTACATGTTCCCATTAGTGACTTATACAAACAGTGAGTGCCTTATAGAATAGTGCTCCCGATTTATGCAATATTCACTACTTTAGTAATATAGGACGGGGTGTGTAGCAAGCTACTGAGGCGTGGATTAAATATCGCATTATTAGTAACCCGGCGCAGATCTGGCGGAGAACTGGGGAAGACACCGAACACTCAATTACACTGATATAAGCGCTTATTTAGCAGTACCTCAGCCTCCCTTGAGTGAGGGCTCAAGCTCTCTGATTGGTGCAGGTGATCTAGAGGGTAATGGGAGGGGACCCGAGGCTAAGGTGGCACGAGGAATCAGGGGGAGCTCGCTGGCAGCTGCCGAGTAGGTGGTTCTAATTGCAACACGGGAGCCCGTGGTTCGAGAACAGTCGGGCCCTCCCCGAAGACCGCCTAACGGTCAGCCATACCACTAGCACTGGCTATGTTCTAGGTCAAGCCTAAGTTAGTTGGGTTGAAATACTTAGTTAACCTACTGGATACCAGTAGGTCTAGTAGGACCCTCGTTGCTCACTACACCTCCCTCTCCCTTCCTATGTGTAACCCAACACCTGTCATACCAAGTGTAAATTCCATCAGTCACTCAATAAAACACTCTGTTAAAACCCTCAACGTACGTGTTGCATTGTGACTAATTCACCCCCTACCTCCGCAATCCATCCCGGGCGGGTGACACAATAGGGAGACGGTGACACAAATCTATTAAATTATTATTCATTTGGATACTGTAAGACAAATACAGTCCAATTTAGGTAGGAAGGGCTTTTTATCTATCAAAAGGGAAAGTTGCTTAACATATCAATGAAAATAGATTTAGTAGCTCATATAGCTGTCGGATAAGATTCTTCTAGTGAATATAGGGATGTAACATCACTCAAATGCATGTGTGTGTGTGTTTTTTTTGTGTTTTTTGCACCACGTCTTACTACCCGTTTGGATAATACGCTGATGTATTAATTAACTAATAGATTAGGGATTATGAAGAGTTAGTTATTGAGTGGAGGTGCAACCACATTTTCTTGGGGGGAGAGTGGAAAACTATTTAGTAAAACCCATCCTCAGTGCACCCGACCTGGATCAAACCCTGATCTCCCCATCTTCGGCAGTCTAGTTTAACACTAGAATAGTGCGTTAGACCACGTGGCCACCGAAGTGGGTTGTATGTTCTTAGAACAGCTGAAACCTACCTGCGCTATCACCAAATTCTGAATAAGTTTTCAGATAGAGCTTAGTTTTTATCATATTCTCCATTATAGTAGGTCTTGAAATCTGTAATAGTTGATTGTACTTAATTCATGACTAAATTAAGTGCGCCCGTGAGTACGGGACAAAACTATTTGAGGAGTATCGGAAGGACGTGACAAACGCCGCTGACCGTATCGTGTTTGTGTCGTTGCAGGTGGACCCGTTAGATGCCGGCACGGACAACGGCTTCACGTTCACCGCCCCCAACTGGCCCACGGACCCCCAGGGAGTGGTGTACAAGGTGACGAGCCGGTACCCCTCCCACCCAGCGGGATCTTTCTACTACCCTTACATGAAGCGCCTGCCGCCCATCGCCACCTTCCAGTTCATTAAGGTCAGTGAGAACATCAAACCCTCGGAATGTACACTTAGTTTACACGAGCTTGCGGTGATTGTTTCCACTATAGTAAGGTCTACAAGTTATGGCCATAGTGGATACAGATAAGGTAAGACTGTAAACCTAATGCATATGAATATAATATGGAAGATAAGATTAATGCAGCTCCCTTTGCGATATCAGAGCATATTTGCACTAGTTAACCATCATACGTGCATTACAGTTTAAATTGGTGGCTTACCTGGGTGCTGAGACACATTTCAGACATGCATAAATCACGGGCTGTTTAAGAAGTAGTTTAAAATTTCGAAACATGGTACACACCAAACTGGAGGCAAAAGGTATCATTATGTATCCTTAGGATTAAAAACCTTACATTCCAAATTTTATTATTAAGAAAATTAAAGTCTAATTAGATTTTTTTAAGGACTTTTCACGGTTAATGTCACAGTTCTACGATCATAGTGTATAGTCGTAAACACATTTATAGTCTCCCTCAATCGGACGGTATTTTTTAAATATGATCTCAACATAACATTATAATGATAAATTTAGTGTTTTAGTGGTTTTGAGCCTTAATGTCATACTTACTTACTCTATGGCGTTAAGAACTCGAAAATGCATTACCGCACTCACAAAAATACGCCACCTATCCCTATCTTGAGCTAATTCTATTCAGCCTATATCATTACACCCTATCTTTCTCAGTTATATCCAAATATTATCCTCCAATCTGCGTCTGGGTTTTCCCAGTGGTCTTTTCCCATTGGCTTTGCCATTCAATACCTTAAACGTGGTCCTCGATACTCCCATTCGCACTGCATGGCCTGCCCATCGTAACCTGCGAGATTTTACTACCCTAAAAATGTCTGGTGATGAGTACAGGTTATACAGCTCGTCATTATGTAGCCTTTCCACCACTCCCCACTATCGTCATCATTTTTGGACCAAATATCTTCCTAAGCACCTCGTTTTCAAACACCGTAAATTTCTTTTCGTCACTTAAGGTAAGAGGCTACGTTTCGCAACCATAGAAAACAACTGGTAAAATTATGGTTTTGTATAATCTGAGTTTTACATTTCTTGACAGCAGGCGAGATGTCCACAACTTACTGACCTAGTAGTAACAAGCATTTACCGGCTGTATTCTTATCCTAATTTCCAATATAATATTGTTATCGCTGGTTAAAACTATTCCTAAATATTTGACTTCATTAACCTTATCAAATGATATGTTGTTTGCTGTAATATCTAAATTATCGTCCTTTATCTGTGTTTTCCCTGTTATCATATACTTAGTTCTTTCAGCATTCACTTCTAAGCCTATTTCCTTACTAACGTATAATAAAATGTCTGCATTTCTGGCAACAGCTTCTTTATTATTGCCTAACAAAGCTAAATCCTCTTCGTATCCTAATAGATGCATTGTACCGTTTAGTGTAAACCCTTCCCTAGACTCGTGCAATACCCTAATAGCAAATAATAAGGTTAGTTTAAAGAGTAGTGGAGAAAGTGCATCTCCTTGTATCAATCCATAGTGTATTTTGAAAGTATCTGATAGTTGAGATCCAACCGTACCCTACCACACGTATCTCTCAAACATACCTCAATTAGCTTGACCAATATTTTGGGGTATTTTAAACTTAACTAAAATTTCATATATTTTTTTCTTTTTAACTGAATCGTTGGCCTTTTTAAAATAGATATATAATTGATGTGCCAGTATGATGAATTTCCGATATTTTTTATAAATGCCATTCTTATAATAATAATAATAATTATTATTATTATTAATATTATTATTATTATTATTATTATTATTATTATTATTATTAGCACCGTGTCTTACTACCCGTCCGGGTTATACGCACTTACGCTAATGTGTAATGGTAGGGTGATCGTTAGATGAAATGAAGGACCTACAGTTTAACGTGGAATCCGAACCACCTCAGTGGGAGGATATTTTCTTTTAATAGGTGGTGCGCTTAAAAGCTTTGTTCAATAAAGACAGCCATAGAGAAAAATTGGTAGCGCTCCTCACTAACGCAGTAAGGTTAGTGAGATGTGGCTTACGAGTAATAAATATAGTTAATTGGCTGGCTTAACCCAACTCATCACATGCTTTGAATAATTTACTTACCCGCTCAGTAGCTGAATTGTCTAGAGTATTACTCTCCTGTTAGACTGACCTGCTGGAGATGAGGTGATCGGGGTTCGAATACCGGTTGGGTCTACTATAAGTGGTTTTTTCCTCAATTGTTTCACACTCTTCTTCCACGCAAATGCGAGTATATTACTTCTAGAATGCTCCCTTCTCTGTGGCCTAGCCTAAACAGTAAGACGTGGTGATAAAAAAAAAACTTATTTGTATTATTAAAGATCCATACCTAAAGGAACGCAGTCTAAACTTCAAAATTAATCAAAATAAGTCATACCTGTAACACATTGTATATCCACGACACAATGTTATGTATGTTGGCCTGTGACGAACATATTTCTTGAACAAAATATATTATGTTTAGTATAAGTTTATCTATAAATGTATGGAGTATTTTAATTGTGGATTCAAAATTGTTCAGTGAGTGAAATGAATCTGTATAAAGTTGTGATATATTTGCGAAAAAATACGACACAAACAGTGAGTAAAGTTAGACGGTATGTATTGAACGGTGTGAACTAGTGTCCCAGGAAGCCACGACAGGGTACATGCCGGCAGCCGGTAACTTTTCCGACACAACGTATGACTTTTCAGATCGTCACACACGCACCCGGTCTAGGATTGCTTAGCGAGCATCGGCAACAATTGAAGGGTACAGGGGAAAAACCATCAGAGTCCAGTTTACTATTTTTTACAGGAAATGAAATTTAAAATCTACAGACTCGTATCTTTTATACTAATACCAAGTCCTTAGGGTATAATTTTTTCTTTTATTCACCAGGGATTGATCAACCATCCCTAGCACAATGAAATGTGTATGCAATAAACTTTTGGTGTAATTAATTTATTACATAATTTATTACAGGACTCTGATGTTTTTTCTCCTGTATTCGTATTTTTTTTAAATAAGTTTTTAATAATTATTTTTACTATGACATACTAAAGATAACTATGGTATTGTAATACAATAAAACTATTATTTAAGTAGCCTAATTAAATTCAACTGGCATCATTTGTTCATTTCAATTCTCCTCAATGCGATAAGTTTTTTTCAGTCCACGAGCACTTCCGCCAGGGTAATAGGGGTAACCATCTGAAAAAAGGGGAGAAAGAATTAACATTCCTTCTCAGTATCCATGGTTATCAAAATGGCAATGGTAGCTTATTTAAAGAGCATAAAATAAAGAATAACTTGTGGCTTATTGTAAACTTGTTTCTTACCTATTAAAAATCACTGTCGGGTTCATCAACGTTAGGTCCTGGATCTTGTTGTTCAGTTCCCTGGACTGAAGAAAGAAGCTGGCGGTAGAAGTCTTGGGAACCTTCCTCCTCACAGAACTTAATTAGATCCTCTAAGTCCCTGTATTTCTCCATGGGAAGTTTGATGGGTGCATGGTACAGCTGTTCTGGTTCCCTCTGATCAGTGCCGGGTGTGGGTCTTTTCTTATTGTTTTTGTCTGTTATGACCGATGACAGATATGGGCCATTGTAGTTCTCCCTGTGACTTAAGAAATGTGGTTTGTCCTGAGAGACCTTCATTTGCCGAATAGGCCTAGTTGCTGTTGGAAGCTTTTTCTTGTAGTGTGGCGTCAGGAAGTCTCCCCAGCTTTTGAACATAGTTTGTTCACATGCTATAACTTCAAAATGAGATGGTTTTGTTCTTGCATCACGAATTACTCTCCTCCAGCCATCTGGTGTTTCAGCAATAACTTTTTTTGGAATCAATCCCATGTTTTTGTCAGGCTCCATGAAAGAATGACCCCTGATTGGAAACGTTACAGTTATTTTCTGGAAGCGTTTGGACGTCACAGTCATGTAGTGCAGGTATCGAAACATTGTGAAATTCTTGTTCTGCCCACTTGCTGAATCACAAAATATATTCAATTCTTCTACTTCAAAATCTAGGAATGTGTTTATAAAATGATGCAGCATCGATACAACATCATTGGCGCCCTTTCTTGCGACAGTTTGGTCGTACGTATACATTATGGACAAACCAGTCGCCAAAACATGTATATTGAACACGTAAAAAGATAGCTGACGTTTGAAATACACATCAGAAGTGGTAATGTTAGGCACTGGAAGATTTTTCCCATAGTCGAAAGCAATAGATTCTATTTTCCTTGTTTTTCTTGCTTGTTGTTTTGCCAGTCTTTTATTTCTAAAGAAACAATCTGCCTTCATCAGATGAAGTTTCCTTTCAACTTCTATTTTCTCAACTATAGACTGTAATTCACACTGTTTTTCTTCATTAGCTGTCTGAGCTTTTTCTCTTGAGATATTACTTATCTGAGCTTTCCATTCGTCACACTGACTACATGTATCTGTGCGAGGGTAGCCAAATGAAATATTAAATTCTGTAACAAAAATTGACCGAAACTTTTCATATGAAATTTGTACCTCTGTGTTTTTTTCAAGAAATAATTCAAGAAGCTTTTTTACATTTGAATCTTCCGGTAAATACATTTTTTTACTATCCTTGAGACTGTAGTGAGCTTTTCGGCCTTTGAGACTGCCGAAAAAACCACGGACTTTATCAATATTCGCAGGTGGAAGTTTATTACCTCTCTTCTGATGTTTCCCTCTTCTGTCTACAGGAGGTTTTCCAGTTTCACCAAGGGACCTTTTTATTGTTTGAACCCTATTATGTGTTAAACCAAAAAAGGATATAAAAGCCTTAAAACAAACTGGAATCTCTATGGCTTTATTTTCTCTAATCACTCGAACTTTGTAAGAGTAAGAAAAGTCATTAAACCATGCTTCCTCATTTTTTCGTGGCCGTCTCCTTTTAACCGAATGAAGGGAAATTAAACCAGCTAGGTAACAGTTTTGACTATCTCTACCTTTATCTCGGCCTATGTCATTGAATATCTTAATTAAAGATTTTCTTTCTTCAATACTCACTTTTTTAAAACACTCGAATCTTTTACAGTTACAATCTTCACCAGTCTCGTACGTACTATCTCTGAGTTTCTTCGTAGCATCCTTGATTCTTCCTACTCCTTTTCGTTTCTTTGTTGAACTTTCTGAGCCAGCCCGAGTGTTTTCGTCACTGTACGAATCAGATCCCGAAACAAATTTGTCTGATTCACTCATATCAAAGAATTAATTAAAATATCGCGCGTAATTAATGAATGTATTAAAGCACCTAAATAACACGTAATTTATGCAAACATGAAATAATTACAACACTGGATACAATATTAAACACACAATATAATAAAACTTTAAAAGCACAAGTATACAACACAACCCCAGTAAAGCCACATTTCACAATGTTACAGCTGTTTCACGACTCCTATCTATCGGAATATGGAGGAGTTAAATACTGGCAGCGGACTCTGATGGTTTTTCCCTGGTTCGGAAGTGACTGTGATGGTTCTTCCCCTGTACCCACTTTCTTTTTCGCTGAATAGCTTCGACTGTGATGGTTTCTCCCCTGTTTGGATTTATTATGTTGAAAGAGCTGCTTGAGTAGTATACAGTTGTACCAATATCTCAATTTTGAATTTTTTGGACTCTGATGGTTTTTCCCCTGTGCCCTTCAATTGTGTCGTGGTGTTCACAGGTCTCAAGTCGTCAATGGCAGTCGCGGTGCAGTGTTGAAGTGCGTTTATGCATCATGTCACTGTCAAAACGCA
The DNA here is from genome assembly GCA_902151425.1 of Timema shepardi. NCBI lineage: Eukaryota > Metazoa > Arthropoda > Insecta > Phasmatodea > Timematidae > Timema > Timema shepardi. The sequence goes on from CABFVX010000374.1 coordinate 172,138, forward strand.
TGAATTTAATGTTACAAGAAAACATAGTTCTAAAAACACTCATACTCTTTGATCCTGCTTGGTCTATGAGTTTAAGAAGATATTTATTTCCAAATTGTTTTCAGTACTCCCACCCACACTCTTGTGAATGTGCCAGTATCCATTATTATAAATAGAAAAAAATACATTGTTATTGTTAACTGAATGGCTGCCGAATGACTACTGAGTGATTTCCTGCGACAAGTTGAATCGCTCAGCGATCTCCCAAAAGGGCTAAGTTCACGGAAATTCTCAAGCCGCTTCCAGTATGGACACGTGGATTACATTTTGTGTTTTCGTTCCTGTCGCGCTTTCGCCAAGCAAATCACTTGTTCTATAAACGAAAAACCCGCCTCGGTGGCGTAGTTGGCTAACGCGCTAGTCTTGTTGAGCTCGACCGCTGAGGACGGGGAGATCGAGGTTCGAATCTCGGTCGGGTGAACTGGGGGTGGTTTTTCCTAAATGGTTTTCCACTCTCTCTCTCTCTCCACGCAAATGCGGGTTCACTTCCTCTAATTCAACCTTCCCAATTCCTAACCAATTAGAGTAATTAGTACTTAAAGCATATAACCCGAACGGGTAGTAAGACGTGGTGCTAAATATTATTATTATTATTATTATTATTATTATTATTATTATTATAAACGAAGCCTCATTGAACCCCGTTTATATCCATCCCATTTTAAGTTCTCGGCCAGAGGCATTGAAAGACCCATAGATCTTTCACAATCGACATCTTGAAGGGGTTAGCCTCTCATTGATCGCTTTGCTCCCCTGGTTAATCAGCTAACCGCTACATCATCCAAGAAGGGATATTTTTACTAATTCAGCGCTTACCATATTTAGAAGGGTTGGCTAAGCATTGTTCTGTATTAATGTGGTGGCGTGTTAAGACATTTATCTTACAACTCAAACCCACTTCCGTGGCCGCATGGTCTATCGCGCTACTCTCTAAGTAGACTAGGCTGCCGATGATGGTCAGAACAAGGTTTGTATCTCAGTCGGGTGTACTGAGAGTTTTTTCTTCAAAGTGGCTTCCTACTCTCCTATCACGCAAATGTGGGTACACTTCAGTTTAACCTTCCTAATCCATAAAACCATGAGCGTAATTAGTACATAAGCGTACAACCCAAACGGGTAGTGAGACGCGGTGGCTAAAATTTAAACTCTCAAGGTTAGCGACATTCTTTCCACCTTAGCTCCATATGTAAAAGTACACTTTACACTACATATTATAGAGATTACACAGTGATTTTCAAGAAACTCTTGTGCATTTCTATTTTTAATAAACTCTTGTGCTTTTCTATTTTTAATAAACACCTGTACATTCCTATTTTTAATAAACACTTGTACATTACTATTGTCAAGAAACACTTGTACATTCCTATTTTAAATAAAAGTTTGTGCATTCCTATTTTCAGTAAAAACACATTTATTCCAATACGTTATTCAGACCCACTAATCATTGTACACTGAAAGGAAGCAAGGTCAAAACTCTATACAATCGGTGACCTGGTGGTCTAGGGGTAAGGTGTCAGACTTCTATGCTGGCAGCCGGGGTTCGATCCCCGGTCCCGGCAAAGATTTATCTGAACAAGACATCTTGTGAATGTGGGGAATGCCAGGTCTCCACCGTGGTTCGGATTCCACGTTAAACTGTAGGTCCTTCATTTCATCTCTCAATCACCCTAACATTGCACATTAGCGTAAGTGCGTATAACCCAAACGGGTAGTAAGACGCGGTGCTAATAATAATCTATACAATCTCCACCGCGGAGTAAAGCACCATACTGCCCACAATGTTGATTGTCCACTGCCGATCTGAACACTTCTATTAGATAACAGTAGGTTACATCCAAACAATCATCGTAATCTTGTTGATGTGTGGAGGTCTTTTAAAACAAGGTGTTTCTCCCGCCCTTGGTCCATGAGTGCTTCTCATACACCAATTACGTCCATTAGTTTGAAAGTTACAAAGGAAACTCAGGGACCGACGTGAGAAACATCCTGTAGAGCTAGTAAAAATCCTCTGAAAGTCATATCATTCTGATAACGTTCCTTTAATGTAAATAAAATAATAGCCCAGAGTGAAGTGTGAATAAAATCAAGTGAAAAAACTAGATTGGCTTTAGTGGGAATTAGTTGCATTATTATTATTATTATTATAATAAACAATATTTTAATAACTGTATATTCCCAGGAGCAACAATAATTTCAATTTTTAACTAGCCGTAAGAGTTTACAAAGGTAAATAAATACTAGAAATATTTAAATAAATAATTGATAGAGAGAGAACAAAAATCCTTTTTAAAAAATGCGATAAAAATAAATCAGAAAATGAGAAAGATAAACGCATTTTTTCCCCCGCTGTGAACCAAGCATGAAATCGACTCGGTCCATTTGGGATCAAATCATCCCTGATATAATGTGGATATATTTAACTATACCGTTTGTGTAGAGCTACAATTAATTCTGCATCGGGCCAGGAAAATAAAATCATGATCGAGGGTTGAATTAATCACGGGGTTGAAAGTTGAATACATTTTGGGTTAGGGATGCCTTGTGCACGGATCAGCCGCGTCGGAGCCTGTGGAAATGGTGGTATTGGAGGGCTACAGGGGTAAAATGTACTCCACCCTCGTCTCCGCTCCCGCTACTTAGGGAAAATATTACCGTTTGAAAAATGTGCTTATTTATTAATGTTGTTCCTATAAATGACTTAAACAGTTTAATTTAAAGTCTAGGGATGGGAAGAGTAGTTATAGAAGGGTATATATTATCGTGGAGAGAAAATTGAAATACCCCACGTGAAAGCCCTTCCCCTCTAGCCCAATAGGCCCTGTATACATTCCAACCCCAGACTTTGTGGTAAAAGGCCAACTTGTTTGCTGTTTTTTGCTCCCCGTATTACTACCTATCCAGGTTGTTTTTGTTAACTACACCATTGAAATAGGGATGAGTAAAGTATAATTTAGAGATAATGTACCCACATTTGTGTGGAAAAGGAGTAGAAAATAATTTAGGAAAAAAAATACCCCGTCCATTCGGATGGGATTTATTTACGGGGCCACTTCTGGGGACGAATGGTATAAGTTCTGAGGCAGCACTCTCGCAATAGACTGGATTGTCTATGATGGAGAGATAGGGGTTTGAATTCGGTCGAATGTAATGATGTGTTTTTTTCCTAGATGGTTTTACTCTCTCCCTCCGAAAAAAGTTGGGCACACTTCCTTCAAATTCAATCTTCCTTACCCCTAACACATTATAGTGTAATTAGTTAATACGCATACAGAAACGGGTAGTGAGACTCGGCAACTATATATATACTAGCTCATCAAATGTATTATCAGACGTGGCTACCGTAATCCTAAAACAAATATATATTCCAATTCCTTAGTTAATTTGGTAGCACGTCTCTTTACTGACTTTAGAGCCGGGTTCAATTCCTGACAGCGCCACATCCAATAAGGGAGAGGGAAAATGGGGTACTGGCTCACCCCGGCGCCCCCCCCCCCTCCAAGACCCAAATAATTTTAATAAAAATCTAAAATACATCCTTTGACCTATAAAATCAAGTATTGAAGAATTGTTGAAAATCTATATTTTTTAGTCCGACAGGCAACTAATTTCAAAAAAATTTCAAACAAAGATGGCTCCAAATAGCTTCTGGAGGCATCAACATTTTTTCACTTTTTACTGGAGAGGTCTCTCGGCCTCCCCTTTGGATTGGAGAGAAAACCTCTTTTAAAAAAAACTTTATTTTGCTAACCCTCACCCTCAAATATCCCTTCCCTCTGAAATCTAGTTCTGGCTACAACACCGATTGTTTTGACTTCCGAAGTATTTTTATGGATGCCCAACTTATTCCTGACATGGTCGAGAAATTATTAGTATTTAAATCGCGGCGTTGTTATTAACAGTGGAAATTTTGTGGTATTTAATATTCATTTTATAAATTGAGTGATTATATAAACACGCGACTAGAAAATTAATTTATTGCTAGAACAGTATCCAGCTGTTAATTAATGACTGTTGGTATCATTATTATTATTATTGCGCGTCTGGGCTACATATATCATAGCCCAGTAGTTGAAAGACTAGCGAGTACTAATGAACCGTTGCCCAGAGGACGCCTGAATGTACTAATCGAACATCCTTTTCGTGGAGGCTCTTTCCATGTCCCGATGAGATGAGGTGATGGTGACAGTTAATATGAGGGTATGGAATCACTTAAACCTAACTTTATCTTAATTTACCAAATCCTGGTGACTGTTGGATAATTTCTCTTTCGGGAAAAGTACCTAAGGTTTCAGCTAGGAGTTGAACCCGGGACCCCTAGACTCATAGCCAGGTGCACCGACCACTACACCATGAGGCCTGTTATTAATCACTGTGAAAGGTAAAATACCTCACTTTTACCATTGATGCATTTATAGACCATGCTGGGAAAAGAACCCAGCATATTTATCTCAAAAGGCAGATGCGTTACCGACTGAGCTACAGTAGATTTACCACTTATTTGGTTTTACCTTACAACTAGCAGACGCTATCATTAATGCCAACATTGTCTGAAAGTCACTTTTTTTTCAACATATTTGTAAATAATTATTATTTTCTAAGTATTACTATTATTATCACTCATTTTTAACAATACTTCCCTAAGGATTACAGAAGAAATGTATTTTCTATAATCAAATTTAAGAAAATATAGTTTAATAAATTCATTCTAGTTTTTCTTTTAACTCTTGAGGCAATTACAGGTTAAATAATGCGTGAAATTATACATGTAAGATTACCAAACCCTTCCTTCACCTCTGACAAGACATCTTGTGAATGTGAGGAATGCCAGGTCTCCACCGTGGTTCGGATTCCACGTTAAACTGTAGGTCCTTCATTTCATCTCACGATCACCCTACCATTACACATTAGCGTAAGTGCGTATAACCCGAACGGGTAGTAAGACGCGGTGCTAATAATAATAATAATAATAATAATAATAATAATAATAATAATAATAATAATAATAATAATAATATACATGTAATGGTATTATTTTCAGTTATTTATATTTTTACAACTTGCCTCGCATATATTTAAATGGTTTGTGATAATAAATAGGAAAATAAACATAAAATGTTTATGAAATAATATAAAGTTTAAAATTTGTAAACACGAGTATTAATACCATTCGCCATTCACTCGGCAACAAGGTCGCCTACGTCACCAACTGGCAGCACAGCTTCTATTCAGTGGCCATATTTGTTTTTTGAATCTAAGGCCACTTTTCTCTTGCTTTTAATAATTAATTTTAATTAAACAGCAAACGCAAACTTTAAAACTATACCAACATCCAAACGGTTATTCTCATAACCAAAACCTAACAATTTTAAATAGACATTATAACAATAAATTATAGTGGAAAACACAATTAATAAAACCATGTGCGTGTGTACATAAGTTGAAGTGGACAAAATATTTTATTGATGAGTATTTAGGCGTCTCTATGTTACTGTTAATAATGTTATTACAAATTTGAATAATACAGTGTATTTTTTAATATTAATTCGGCTACTTAGTAATCCGTCTGTTCTTTTGTGAATACTAGGTCGGTGTCTGAGTGTTTTATTCTTGAAAAATAAACGGTATCTTAGTGATCTTTAAATAATTAAATTTCCAATATAATATTGAAGCGTGTGAAAAAAAAAGTGAGTGTTTCTCAGTGTTCAAGTCTGTGTATAAACATTATAAAATATAATTTTAATCCCATTAGTGTGTTGTTTTGACCACTAGACTAAACCTCAATTTTTAGGATTTTATTGTATTTGAAGAAACTCTGTGAAGTGTAATAATAAATACTAGCGAGTCTATCTCGGTGTTCATTAGATAAATACTAGGCTAAGACTTTAAGTGATATGTTATTGTAGTTTTATAAGAGACTTGGTTAACTGTGAGTAGTGAATCTAATATTATTTTTTAATAGCTTTTTATTTATCAGTAAGCCCTACAGATATGATGATGTGGAAGGGTTTACTGCCACCCCATTGGAAAACACTTAAAGGAAAAGCCATTTCATAACAATTATGACTTATTTGTAATAATATAGTTAAAAAGGATTATGACAGTGGTTTTTTCTCTGTGTAATACTACCTGTTCAGGTTTTTCGCATTTATAATGTTAATAATAATAATACTAACAAATAATTATCCAAAAAAATTTTTAAAAATTATTAGTAAAGTAATTTAATAATAATAGAAACTAATATGGGATTAAATGCTAAAATTTTAAATAGTGTAGAAAAAACTAGTGGTTAATACTAGGCCTAACATCAATAACAAGGTGAACAATAAATTTAAAAAAACTGTCATACATGTTTCTTGTATAGGCCTAAATTTTGACGGTCAAAAGTGACAGCTGCTAAACATATGTTTTTGCAGATTATATGGTTCGGCGTAGTGATACATATTTGGTCTGGTAGCTTTTCATAGCTGTAAGTCAGCACCAAAGAAGTTGTAAATAAACTATAGTGTGTTGGACTTAACAGTGATGAGAGGACTTAGTGAACACAATATTGTGTCTCTTCTAGAGTTGTGCTAGTTGTGAGCTGTGTGGAATCGGGGTGTTCAAAGATTTGACTCTAGATACCCTTAAATATATGTTTAATTATTATAATTCACTACAGGAGTTGTAATCAGCCATTTTTGTTCACGTACCTTCTGATATCATTTCTCTTCAACGTTATACCTCCAACGTTCTTAGGGAATAATGTAAGTTATACCAATTCTATAATCTGCATCTAGGATAATGCATTTAATATTAAGTTTTAAATGAAATATATACTCCTATACATAGCCCAAATCCATCTCTGGTCAGATATAGTGTTTATGTCACCGTCAGTGTGGGAAATCCAGACATTCTATATAATGACAGAGTAGTTTTGACAAAGTATTAAATAAAGGAGTTTTGCTGTTGTGGCTAATATTCATAATTATTTTCAAGTTATTTGTCTCTTTGAAGTCCCTGAATATGTTATCAATTTTCTATCCAATTCTATGTAAGTCTTGCACCATTTTCTTGCAAGTTCACGTAATTCCTAGGATTTAAGTTGGTCAGGTTAGGCTATTTTAAAATCAATTAAAGTGACCACTTACTCCAGCACTCCAACACTCACTCTCACTTATGTATCTGACCAATATGAAAGTGGCAGTGACAATACTAGTAGTAACATTGAATATGCAGCCAGTCCTTGTGAGGAATGGAGTGAAGATGTCGCTTGTAGGGTCAGTTGGTGGGCTTGGCAGACTGATTGATGTATAATAGTTCGTTCTGGCTCGGTGAGGAAAGCAAAGGGAAACTACCTCATTACCATTTCCCTAGTACGCGTCTTCAGTGTTGCCTAGGTTATACAGTTGACGGTGGAACAGTTGAGGATCCAACCAACCTCCGGGTTGAGTACTATACATATATGCGTGCATATATATGTGCATACATACGTGCGTACATGCGTGCGTACACGCATACATACATCCACACATACATACATACACATATATACATAGGGGTCTACAAATAAATATATATATATATACAAACATATATTATACATTCACATACATACACATAGATACATACACATAAATACACATGCATTCACATAAATACATGGGTGTATATACATAAATATACAAACACATACATATACATACACACATATGCACTCACATACATACATACATACATACAAATATATACATAGGGGTCTACAAATAAATATATATATATAAACAAATACATATACATTCACATACATACACATAAATACATACATACATACATACATACATACATACATACACATCCACACATATACATATATTAAATTTTACTTAAGTACCACCTAAAATGTATTTACGTACCCCAGGCTGAGTACCACTCCTCTAAAGGAACAATGAAATTAACGCAAATTTGGTGTTTTTATGCTCATTGATTAACGATAGTCTTGGTTCTCCGCGCCCTAGAAACAGCTTATATAGCACGATAGCTCCACGAGATATAATTTCGAGTGAAGTGCGGCCTGTTCAACAGGGGAGACGCGGGTTTTAAAACTAGTGTGAAGTCTCCTCTCAAACCGGAAGCCGTCTGTTACTAGTAGGCTCTACATGTGTAACGATAGCTTTAAAGTTTCACAATGCCACTCTCATCGGGTTTATCAACGAGGTAAAACATCACGGTTAGTTTTAATGGAGTTAAATTGGGGTTATTTGATGAAGCCGATAAATAAAAAGGAAGATAAAGAGAGTCGACACCAGTGGGCTGTAGAATTTGTCATTTACAATTACTATTTTTGTGTGTGCTACAAGTCTGGGTTATTCGCATATATATAGTTTGTTAGATAAGAGCAAGGTAGAATTTAAAGAACATGTACCCGTTTTGCGTGAATGGAAAGTGGGGTTTAGAAAAATATACATTAATTATACCCTGCCGGAATTCGAAACCAGACCTCCCTATCACCGGGGGAAAAAAATACAAGATTAGGTTGAGCCCTTAGCCCGTAAAACCACTGATGCAAGTGTTTACAAGTAAAATAGAAAGAGGTTTAATTTGATTACCCACAGAATTCTTTTTTAAAAAAGGCATATTTTTTGTCCCTTTTCTGACGTGTGGGAGTGTGGCAGACTCACAGAGTGACCTCGCCGCAAAGTGTTGAAATGGTTATGCTATGTGTGAAGAAGGAGATTAGCATACCTGAATAAATAGTCCAAAGAGACACACACGTTGGTAAATTTGTTAGATGATATTATGAAGGTTGTTAGTCTGAATAAAGAGTGGGCCAGGTCAGGGGAACTTCGTTATATTCTGGTTAGGTCTAATTAGGTGTTTGGAATGGTTCGCCTAAGAAAATAGGAAGGCATAATTTAATTTAATGTAGCAACATTTGTTAGGTGAAAGGATAATAAAAGTCTCTCAACAGGATCAGAAACACATCATGTGTTTGGGGAAGGGTTAAGGAGGGGTTGAATGAAAGTATATGGGCGTAGGATGGGTGTTAGGTGAGGGTATTTTGAGATGAGTTTTAGGAGTGAATGTTTTTGGGATGAGTTTTAATTAGGGGTCTTTTTTGGGTTGGGTATTAGGTGAGAGTGCTTTGAGAAGGGTGTTTTTGAGATATGTGTTATTTGAGGGTGGTTTGAATGGATGTGAGGGTGTTTTAAGTACAGGTGTTTCGGGATCTGTGTTAGATGGAGGTATTTTTTAGCTGGATATTATGTGGGGATTCGGAGGGCGATCGATCTTTTGAGGCGGGTTTGAGATAGGGGAGATTTTGGGATGGGTATTATATAAGGATTGTCTTAGGATATGTGTGTTTGGATAGGTGACCGAGTTGAATGTTTGTTAGTCGGTGTTGTTGTTATTCTTGATTAAATTGGTTTTGAAGTCGTGTTTTTATACAAAATTGTGCCTGGAAAGTAAACATTAGATACACATTTAAAACTTAAGTAATTATAATACAGGAGTAATAAAACCTAGACCTTTTTGTAGCATGTAAATGTCGTTTAAAATAAGAGAGATTAAATAAAAAAAAAGCACATTTTAAAATTGTGTTTGTTGTGACAATATTTAATTAAATTTCAGGAATGAGTTTTATGTTTATCACAGTAAGCAAGGTATAGTCACTTACAAAGCTGTTTTCCCGGGTTGGTAAAAAAAAGGTATTTTAATTAGATTTAATATTTTAATATCTACTTGTGATGTTTAACGTGTTTTTTTCTCAGAGTTCTGTATCGATACTTGATTTATAAGATATTTAAAGAGCGCCTTCTAAACACATATTTGTATCGGCACATGTCTTACAAGCTATTTAGCGTCCACTTTCTAAGCACATATATGTTCCAGCACTCAGCTCACAAATTAGCTTAACCTAAGAACATTTGCTACTTTTTACCATACTCCGTGTCTTAGCAACCGTTCGGGCTGTACACACAGGCCTATATAGTAGGCTATGATAATAAAATGTATCTATATTTTACTACTATATATTGTAAAAATTATAAGGTATAGACGTAATCTTGTTGATGTATTTGTTACCTCAAATTTGCAAATTTTCGAAATGAACACCATCAGCACCAATGCATCATTGACAACGCTGTGAAACAAAGCGACATACGCACTCTATTGTTTCTAACGAAATAGCAGCACGGTCAATTTCAATTCCATTTCTCGTGTCCTTCGGTGCTATTGGTTTTGTTCTTAATATTCTTTAGAATACCCCACAGGTAAAAGTCAAGTGGTCATAAGTCAGGAGATCCTATCCATTAGATTTACTAACACCTCTCTCAGGAGAACATTGTCTTACAGACTTACTCCTATTCGGGGATTGTGTTAGTGTTGTAACGATACTGATTTGGACCTTTCTCATATATTTAAAAAGTCATGGATGAAGTGCATTTTTCTTTAAAGTATGGTATGTAAAATATCCTTTCAATACTTAACCCATGGAGAATCACGCGCTTTTCAGAAATAATGTCCATGGATTGCTCAATTAAAACTTATTTTTTCTTTCAAAAGTGAACTCCGCAGTATTTACCAAAAAAGCAAGTAACGCTAGCTCCCTCTACCAATAGGAAGCTAGCCTTCATAACACCTGTTGCCAGGACTATTTCGATTTGTTGGTTCTGACATTGGTCACGATTGGTCCAAGGGGCAGGTCATATATAAGCTGCTTGTGCGTATTAACACGCAGAGAGTGCCAATACAAACTATCAGTGTTGGTCGCATAAATCTAACAAATTAATAACAGTGCCGGTAGCATAATATAGCAGTATCAGTAATTTACAGTGCCACTAACTAAAATCTGTAGTTCAACTAAGCTGTATAATATAAACTTGAACCTTCAGTGTCGAAGATAAAATAACTTTAATAAATCGTGTGCAGCATTAAAGGTCTTATCTATTCAGTTAAAATATCACACATAGTTCCGTATCAACATAATTGGCGCTCGATCACGGAGCTATCGATACCAATTATATCATCAAAATACCGTACCGCTTTAATTAGTTCCCGATCACGGGGCAATTATCAGCTAACGAAACGCTATCACTTCAATCAGTTCTCATCTCCGACCAGTAACTCTTTAGTGTATGTAACACCACTGAAACACTTTCACTACCTGTTGACTTTCTCGGTTTTCCATGCGGTACTTTATTCTAACTTTGCACTGTTCCATCATTCTCAATCTTGTCACGCAATCTTGCAGACGTTACTCGTACTTGGTGATGGTGTTTCAAATTCGTATTTTCACCTCAATGACATTTTTAGTTTTTCAATAAGACTTAAGATACCCCCTTAAGTTGCTCAAACTCTAAACGCGGATTTTTCATTTAAATGTACAGTGTTGTGATACTAGCTGGTGTAATGTAACACTATTAAATTACTGACAGTGTAGGTCACTGCCATCTAACATTAAGCAATAATTCCAGTTTAATTTCTGTAATAGATCCGTGTACTAACCATAAATAAGTATCTGCAAACATAATTTATTTTAGCGAAAAAATGTATAATGACACAAATTAGAATTTTCAAATAAATTTAACATAATAAGTAAATTTTTTAACTAGACAAAAGAAAATATTGAGGGACTGTATTTGATATGAAATAATATCGTAAAATTGAATAAAATTAATTAAACTAGAAACTCTCTAAGAAAAGATCGAAAAATCTGACTACTGACATTTTTCGAGTTTTGTTAAAATCTTTGAGACGAGCTCAAAATACTACTAAAACTCAAGATGAACTAAAATTTTCGAGTACTCACGCACCCCTAAATATTATATTTTAAAGCTAATATTTCTGTACTCTCACCAAAGTGGAAATTTAGGAGGTAACTTTAATGTGTATAGTGGTGAAACTACTGAATAGAAAGTTGTCATATTGGTCTTAAAGTTTTAAGCTATAAACATAATACATTTTCAGTGTTATTTGTCAATATGGTTTATCGTGCCCATGAAAGCTAACAGATTTTTTTAAACAAATATTGCATCATCTCAAAGGTCATGGCACAAAAAACAGGCTAAATCAACTTTCTAACTTTATTGGTTTTAAGTAATGATTTTGAAAAAAAAACACGTTATTTCTAATGTAAAACAAAAATACATCTGCAAACGGCTGGAGGGTTTGAAATCACCTCCCCTAAACACACGCACCCCTCTTTCATAGAATAAGCCTTTCAATTATTGCCCATAAGGGTAATGAAATCATTAAGTAGTAGATGGCATCCCCTGCTTTCCCCTCTTAATACCCCCTAATGTAGTGTTGACTGGGCCCCGAGACAATTTTTAAATCCACCATTTCAACCCTCTCTCTATGACTCGCCCTCTCATTAATCCCCCTTCAACCCATTTTACCCACGGTTTCAAACCCTTCCCCTCTCACCAACAAGAGCACCAACCCTTTCCCCCAAGCGACCGCGATTGCAGTTCTCTAATGGGGCGCAGTATTATAATTAAAAGCCTTGTTAACGAGGTCTTTTTTTTACCGTATCAGTACTGAATTAAATAGAGATCATACACTATAATAGTATATCTTATTTTTGTCATTAATTTTATTTTGGGACAGTATTATGACTTTATGGGTTCATAAAGTTATACTAGGACTATCAAATTTTAGAACAAAAAAAATTCTTACTCGTGAAAATGATTATTTTCAATCTGATTTTAATAGAAAAACCCTGAGATTTTTTGTTGTGTGTATTTAGGAAATATAACTTATAACCAAAATTTTTAGCATTTTGGGAATTTGGAGCATTTAACAGCAAGCATTAAACCAATGATTCTTAACTTGGGGTGCACGCCTCACAGGTGGTAAATTTGAATATATATGGGTGATTTTAAAAATAATACAATGAGAAAATATTTTTCACTTTTCATCATGAATTTTCTATCTTGGCTAACTCAGCCATTGCTAGTGGACCTGTCTCTGAAGTAGGCATGAAGTACCAAGAAGAATTGTCTGAAATGCAAAATGATGAGTCTATGAAAACTATATTCAAAGTAAAAGGAACCTTTATGTGGCTCTGCGATGAGACAGAAACTATATACCCAGAAAAAAATAAACCAACTTAATATCACAAAACTAGGGGACTTCAGACTGAATCTAACTAATAATAATACTTAGACCCGCGTCTTATTACCCGTTCGGGTTATACGCTTAATCTGAGGCTCGCTAAATTGGTGCCTGAAATCAAAACCATTTGTGGTAAACACCAAACTCAAGGATCTCACTAACTTATAATCAAACTTGTTGGATCTTTTCCTTGAGTCTAATTAGCTAGGGCGACTAAACCTATAAAGGTTAATTTAAATTGATCATTTTTATACTTAATATTGTAAATTCAAAGTGGGATTATTAATTAAATTAATATTTTTGGTCAAATTGTAAATGTTACTATAACCTTGCAGCACCATATTTATTTTAATAATAATGGAGGTGGGAGGCATCAAATTTTTTGAAGTGCTGAGGTGGGACATGGCGCAAAAAATGCTAAGAACCACTGCTTTAAACAATAGGTGGTTGCTAAAGCGAGCTAAGTAACCGAGCACGCTAATACTAGCACATATGACCCACCTCGGTGGCCGCGTGGTCTAACGCGCTATTATCACAGCAGATTAGAATGCCGATGACCGGGAGGTCGAGGTTTGAATCTCGGTTGGGTGTACTGAGGGTGGTTTTTCAAGAATGGTTTTCCACTCTCCCTTCACGCAAATGTAGGTACACTTCTTTTAAATATAACTCTACTAATCCCTAAAACTAAAACTATCAGCGTAATTAGTACATAAGCGTATAACACGAACGCGTAGTGAGACGTGGTGCTAAAAAAAACTAGCACATGTATAAAACACATGCACACCATCCACTGCAATCATTATGAAACAAAGGGCTAAGTGCAGACTGTAAATACTTCCTCAGGAAGGTCAAATAATTATGTTCTAAACACCAATAGCATGACTTCACACAAGTCACTTGATTAAAAATTGTGTTCCTCTGCAGTTCAATCTTGATTTTCTGGGAAAATGGGAATTCCTCTGGAAATAAGAAACAAGACGTGTAGTAAGAAACTAGTTTTCGACTTATCCTTACCCCGCATCTTGCTATCTGTCCGGGATAATCTCATATTATTCACACGAATAGTGTAGGCGTGAGAAAGAAAGAATCTAAGTGGGCGTTTAGGGAACGCGAGTTAAGGGCAGCATGTATGTAGTTTTTGTATCAGAACTTTTTTTGGTCAAAAGCAATAACATAATTCTTTGGTAGAAACTTAAATTTAATCGTCTTCACATAATGATGACTTCGACAGTTCTCGCATACCTGTTAAGAGTGTCCTGGAATTTAATGACAACTTTTTATCTTTATTTAAAAGGTTTTTCATATATTTTCACTATTCTTATGACAGATATGTAACAATTGTTTGTATCAACATGTGAAGAAATGTTTCTACTGGAGATTTTTTTTATTATATAGGTCCAAAAAAAATGTTAAGCTATAAAAACTGGAAGAAAAACTTACCTTTTGTCATGTCCTCTATACTCCCACCAATATTTGCCCGAAGGGAGATTGTGAATCAATTTAGAAAATAAATGGTACGACACAATCATTTTCAAACCAAACCAGATGAGACTGGCGTATATGTCAGCGTGCGCACCGGTGTGGGCTGGGAGATATAAGTAAATTGGTACTGTCTATCTAAGGTTACTGCTTCAGAGCACATTACTTTGTGTGTCAATACAGATAGGTATATATTAACTGTTAGATCTTTCAGATTAGTATCAATAGGTTGTGGGCCTATTATAGAATCCTTGTGAGTAAAATAAGGTTGTGACAATCACAAGATAGTATTGCCTCCTTAGCTAAGTAGTTAGTGGGTTTGACTATGGTTTGTTTCCAGAAGGTGCTGACAAAGTATGTATTATTCTTAAAAAGGTTAATTATGAAGTTCATTTAGTAGATATCTAGGCTATAGGGTTGGTTGTGCAACATTAGATGTGTTGACATAGTCAAAGTTATTTTGTGATTCCTGCTATCCTATTAGTAAATATCTAAGTGCCTAAGTTGGGTATGTACTATATTAGACGTTGCTTAATGATCTAGATTAATTAATTTTATTAGTTGATCTCTGATATATGTGTCAGGTATCCCTGTTTACTCTCACCTACTAATCTAAGGGATCCATTTTAATTCCTGGCAAAACCTACAAATTTGTAGTTCATAAAATCTTGGCCTCCCCATGAACAATGTTGACTTGTTCGTGAAACTGAGTGTTATATTTGTTTTAGATCCAAATTGATTTGTAAGTGGTGTATGTATATAATCAATTTGTCTCATAAAGTTCACGATAACTGCACCAAAACTAAAATAAGACCACTCGTTGAAAGTATTAGTAAAAAAGAGTATAGGCTATAACTTAATAACATCCGCGGTAAAGCCGTTGATTACCTGCCTCTAAATAAACGGTGCAAGAAGTGAACTGATACAGCAATTGCATTATGGGATTCGAAATAGCCCTTGCATTTTACATCATTTTGGCGATTAAGGGATTCACTTCGTTTGAAGAGATTGGAGGATGAAAGGTGAGGTAGGGGGGATGATAAAAGGCGCGTTGGGAGGAATGAGTGTGGGGGAGAGGATTGGAAGAGTAAAGCGTTCCAGTGGCAGTAAAGGTGCTGCAAGATGAATGACCAGGGAGGTTTTCAAACTACTCCATGGCCCATAACCCTCTGGGGGGTTTCGACCTCTTAGAAGGATTTACCGGGTAATACCATAGCCTAACCAACCACCCAAGCCACCTCAATTCTCAACACTAAACCCGATTTTTTCTAAAAGCGTTTTTCTTTCCTTTTCTGGCTTGTGGATCATTTCTTTTCAACTAAATAATAGTAACAATAATAAAGAGCTTTGCAGGTAGAATTTTTTTTATTCTGATTTCTTTCACATTTTGTATAGAAATTGCTGAAGTTTAGAAGGGGCATGAAATTGCAAATAAAAGCTTGTAGGAACATTTTAAATCAACATTCTCATTAAAATACGACGAGAAAACAAAGAGTTACATTTTGGTTTTGAAGGTAAATAATGTTGTAAAGCAACCACTTCCAATGTTAAGGTGATTTTTTGTTTATTTTTATTATTTTTTTAAGAACTTTTCATAATTGTCATAATTAATTTGGCTTTCAATTTTTTAAGGCAAATTAATAAAAATGAAACATATATAATGTTATCACCACTAACTTGCATTTTTGGGTACTTGCACTAAACGCTAAGCATGTCAAGTTTGGTTTGCCGGTGACGAGGGAATCAAGGTTCGAATCCTAGCCAATAATACTATGGTTTTTTTTTCTAAATGTTTTTCCACTCTTCCTCCACGCAAAGGCTGGTATACCTTCTAAATTCTACCTTCCTCATTCCTTCACTATTAGTTTAGTAAAACTCATATATCCTGAAAGTCTGCATGTAAGGTATATCAGTTATGTTAGTTATAAAAGAAAGCACAACAGTTTGCAGTCAAATTGCATTTAATTAGAAGAGCTACTAAATCTAATTTTATAAAATAGGCAACATTTTATTTCGCGACAAGACATTTTGTCGCAGCGTGTTGCAACGTGCTGCAGACGTCTCGACTGCCATAACATCCAATGAAGCGCTGCACACTGCTTGTGACAAAAGGCGATGCTTCTTTCATTTGTCTCTCGCGACAAAACATGAAATACATTTTGAGCTCCACATGCGCCGAGCCTCGAATAACATGTGGATGTTTTCATCCATATTGTTATTAAAATTATTTTGAAAATCTTTTGTTAGTGAGTAATTTATTTAGGGAATATATTAACTATATACATACTTTAGTGAATCATTAACAATTCATAAATATTAAGGTATGTTTTTAATATTTATATTGTGTGACTTACTTTAATTAATCTCGTTATTTGCGATTGTGGGGATAAGACGCCAACACAAATAAATAATATTTTTTTAAGAAACAACTAAACACTGCACTCAACTTTTTGGTGATTCACCTACAAATGGCGGTAAATCAAACAATTATAACTTATTGTTAGTCAAAATGTCTCTAACGTGTCTACACCAAATGCAACATGATGCGACATTTTGCCTCTAAGCAAATTGTTGCGGGTCATATGTTGCATTTGGTGTGTGGTCGGCCTACTCGTAATACTAATATTTTTAATACATCTGACAAAATCAATAGTTTTGGCAAGATGTTAGAGTTATGGTTTATCTTATTTACTTAAGGTTTGAACCAATGGTTTACAATGTTAAAGAAGCGGGCACGGAAAAAAAAGTCAACCTTTGATAATGGAACTTTTGAAGTTACTTCAGAAAATATCTGGTATATACTTTGCTAATTCTGATTTACCTTACAACCGTTATACCTAATATTTAATCCATTTTCTGCTGCCACGGTGCATACCAAAAACAAACTGGTGTACCTCCCTCCAAATAGTAATGTTAAGGGTAGAGTGAACTTAAAGTTTGCGGACACTGAGCTTACCAATATATAAGTGTATATATATTTATATAAATAAGTATAATATTAGTTGTTTACGTATATTTACCAACAACTATTATCTAGTTTTGTATCTATATTCACATCGACATGTAAATAATATTTGTAATTAAAAATAAATAAATATAAAGCACTCAATATGTTTGATTTTGCTTGTGTTTGGTACCACGTCTCATAAACCGTTCGGGTTGTACACAAACCATATATTGGTAAACTCAGTGCTCCGCAAACTTTAAATTTATATATATATATATCTTAAGGGCGTGATATATTTTTCTTCATCAGTTCACTAGGCGAGAAAGTGACTTTCTAAAAAAAGCTGATATCCCAAGACTGACCAACTAGCTTCAGAGATAGAATTTGGTCCGTTTCAAGTCAATTCGTCCGTCTCAAGTCAATTCATCACTCTGGTGAAGGAAATCGCAATTTCTCTAATTATTATTCATCCTCTCCGTCAACAAAGTTCAAGTGGTTTAAGGCGCCACTATTGTAATAGATTGAACTTCTTTTTTTTATTTGACTCACCTAATGTGCGTTTTCTGAACCGACGGATTATATTTAATATTCTACTTATAGTTACAAGGAAAAGTATATAAGTAAATCAACATGTTGAAGTTATTGTTCCTATTACTATACAGATTAAATTTGTTTGAAAGACCATTTATTAGGCAATTTACTAGTGGATGATTATAAAATATTAAAAATGTTCTTATTATGATGGTTATTATTATTATAATAATTAGATACATACAGATAATAGTTAGGTAACAATATTAATATTTGTAATAATTAATGATAAGTTTTATATAAGCTCTTTTCTCCGAGTTTCAAAGGTAGATAGATACCTGTTTCTGGTGCGACTTATTAATTAAATTAAATCAAATCTAGAACAGACACAACACCCAGCCCCCCGACGTTAATTCATCACTGTAAACGGGTAAACCCACATTTCATCAACGATAAATGTTTCGGTCATGCCAATAATTGAACCCGGGACCCTTTGCTCAGTAGACTCTACCCACTGAGCTAAGGTGTCAGACGACTGTACTAATGACTGAGGAGTTCGATTCCCGGTCGGGTGTACCGGGTGTACTGAGGGTGTTCTTTCCTGAATGGGTTCCCATTTTACCTCCACGCAAATGTGGATACATTTACTCTAAATTCTACATCACTCATCCCAACTCCATTAGTATAAACTTGCGGGTAGCCCTATAGAGTAGTAAGATGCGGTAAAAAAATAAACCTACAAAAAAGTATTCTCTATCGCCGGGAATCAAGCACAGGACTCTTAACTCGGTAGGCAGGTGCGTTACATTCTGTAATAAGGTGAATTTTTTACTTTATCTAGACACCTCGGGGAGAAATTATTGTTATACTTAAAAGAGTTGAACTCGAGATTTAAATAAATGTCAACGTTTCATGACCCCCTAAAACAAAACAAAACAATCTTTTCGTAACGCCGTCTGTCTGCCTCTACCTCAGGCTAAAACCGAATTAACTTTCCGTCTGTCTGTACCGCCAACTATTTTACCGATCGGGCTAAAACTTGGTATATAGGGTTGCCCCGAGGGGTTTTTGGAATTAGATATCCAACCCTAAAATTGAGGGTAGTTTACTGAAGGGCAAAAAGAGAAAAAGTCGATTTCCTCAAAATCGTCTCTAATGATTTTGATTAAATTTTATTTCTAAACATTTATAAATATTTCAAACAAAATGACTTATCTCAATATTTCGGCCAAACGACTTTAAGGGCTCCAGTCTGATGCGTAAATTATCTGTTATAATAATATTTCATATACTATTTGAGATATGAAATTACTTATTGCTACAAATATGTAGGTTTTTTATAATACAAATATTTTATAAGAAGCATATTTTCTAACTTTTGGCCACAAAGGGTATAAGTATTGCGACCGCAAAAGTATCTAACCTGAAATGTTGATGGATGTCGACGTCTCAAGACCCCTCAAACCCTAAAAAGTGGTATTTGCAATGACGACTGTCTGTGTGTCTGTTTAAACTTAAAATTAAGAGTAGTTTGAGAAAGGGTGAAAAGAGAAAAATCTATTTTCTCAAAATTGACTATAAAGATTTTAATTAAAATTCGTTTATAGGTGTTGATTAAGATTATAAATAAACTGGCTATTTTCATTTTATCGTTAAAATTAATTTTAGGGTACTTTACAGAAGCAGAATCTTCCGTATGACCACAACTATTTGAGATACTAAATAATTTATAATTGCAAAATTGTAGTACTATTATAAATAAAAAACTTTTATATGAAATATATTTTATAAAGCCAACCGTTTCTGAGATATTGGCAAATATATTAATACAATTTTGTGAGCTTTATTTGTAAAGGGATACTTCTCAAGTTTTAACGCAATAATTCTCCAATGCCATAGAGTAATTAAATATAAGTGTTTCTCTAAAAGTTAATATTGTTTTTCCTTAAACCTCCAAGGGGAAATGTTTGTACAACAATGATCTATATCCATTTTAGACTCAATAGTCAATATTTACATTTTTTATTGGCCAAAATTTATAAATGAGGAATTTAATAGCAATGCGATGGCATGAAGATTTGCAACGCCTAATAAAATGTCGAAAATTTTAACCGGAAGTTGAAATTCTAATACGAAGTGTTGACCCTTGTGGACCCAACATTGATCTTTTTTATCGGTTCAAACATACAAATGAAGGCATTAATTCTTTAAAAATAAAATTATAAAATTTAAAACCGGGACTAAAAAAAGTTTTACATAAGTATAGTTCAATTTATGCTTGGGTTTGCTAGTGTATATTATTTCGTTTCACATATATTACGAGTTTTGAGTGAATATCTCCATTTTCAAACAATAGAGTGAGAATGTCTGTGCGGAGTTCCATACCATTTATTTTTTTCTTGTAAATGTCTATCTGAAGATAAAAGTGGGAGAAAATCTGTTCGGTGCACCGTACCATTTATTTTTGCCACCTACCAAAGGTTTATTTTATATGTCCATCAATTAAAAAAGTAACTATTTAAAAAAAACATTAAATATAATGAACTCTATACATACGAATTTGATGATTAGAATAATTATTTGAACAACTTCATTTATTAAGTTTATAATTATTATTGCATTAAATTAGTTAATATTGTTTGTATTTTCAAGTAGCTTTATTAGGAATACAACGCATCTAGTATTTTAAATAATGTTATAGCTGACATCTTTCCTTTGCTAGACTGTATGTACAAACTCTCGATTAACATTTAAATTTTCCTTACTAAATCATTATGAATATAACTAATATTATTGTTAAGATTTTGTTTCAACATATTCTATTTAACATGACTGATTGGCTTTTATTCTCTCTCTTGTGTGTATACAATATATGTGTATGTATGCATGTATGCATGTATGCATGTATGCATGTATGCATGTATGCATGTATGCATGTATGCATGTATGCATGTATGTATGTATGNATATGTATGTGTATATGTATGTGTATATGTATGTGTATATGTATGTGTATATGTATGTGTATATGTATGTGTATATGTATGTGTATATGTATGTGTATATGTATGTGTATATGTATGTGTATATGTATGTGTATATGTATGTGTATATGTATGTGTATATGTATGTGTATATGTATGTGTATATGTATGTGTATATGTATGTGTATATGTATGTGTATATGTATGTGTATATGTATGTGTATATGTATGTGTATATGTATGTGTATATGTATGTGTATATGTATGTGTATATGTATGTGTATATGTATGTGTATATGTATGTGTATATGTATGTGTATATGTATGTGTATATGTATGTGTATATGTATGTGTATATGTATGTGTATATGTATGTGTATATGTATGTGTATATGTATGTGTATATGTATGTGTATATGTATGTGTATATGTATGTGTATATGTATGTGTATATGTATGTGTATATGTATGTGTATATGTATGTGTATATGTATGTGTATATGTATGTGTATATGTATGTGTATATGTATGTGTATATGTATGTGTATATGTATGTGTATATGTATGTGTATATGTATGTGTATATGTATGTGTATATGTATGTGTATATGTATGTGTATATGTATGTGTATATGTATGTGTATATGTATGTGTATATGTATGTGTATATGTATGTGTATATGTATGTGTATATGTATGTGTATATGTATGTGTATATGTATGTGTATATGTATGTGTATATGTATGTGTATATGTATGTGTATATGTATGTGTATATGTATGTGTATATGTATGTGTATATGTATGTGTATATGTATGTGTATATGTATGTGTATATGTATGTGTATATGTATGTGTATATGTATGTGTATATGTATGTGTATATGTATGTGTATATGTATGTGTATATGTATGTGTATATGTATGTGTATATGTATGTGTATATGTATGTGTATATGTATGTGTATATGTATGTGTATATGTATGTGTATATGTATGTGTATATGTATGTGTATATGTATGTGTATATGTATGTGTATATGTATGTGTATATGTATGTGTATATGTATGTGTATATGTATGTGTATATGTATGTGTATATGTATGTGTATATGTATGTGTATATGTATGTGTATATGTATGTGTATATGTATGTGTATATGTATGTGTATATGTATGTGTATATGTATGTGTATATGTATGTGTATATGTATGTGTATATGTATGTGTATATGTATGTGTATATGTATGTGTATATGTATGTGTATATGTATGTGTATATGTATGTGTATATGTATGTGTATATGTATGTGTATATGTATGTGTATATGTATGTGTATATGTATGTGTATATGTATGTGTATATGTATGTGTATATGTATGTGTATATGTATGTGTATATGTATGTGTATATGTATGTGTATATGTATGTGTATATGTATGTGTATATGTATGTGTATATGTATGTGTATATGTATGTGTATATGTATGTGTATATGTATGTGTATATGTATGTGTATATGTATGTGTATATGTATGTGTATATGTATGTGTATATGTATGTGTATATGTGTATATGTGTATATGTGTATATGTGTATATGTGTATATGTGTATATGTGTATGTGTGTATGTGTGTATGTGTGTATGTGTGTATATGTGTATGTGTGTATATGTGTGTGTGTGTGTATATGTGTGTGTGTGTGTGTGTGTGTATGTGTGTGTGTGTGTATGTGTGTGTGTGTGTGTGTGTGTGTGTGTGTGTAATCCTTCACCTGTCCTTTACTTACATAAATACTAGTTTATATTTATTAACTTTGGCCAAACAACCTTTTCTTTCTTTTTTTTTACATCATCCATGAAACCAAAACTTATTCCAAGGGTAAGATATTAAGATATTATTTTTCCAGAAAGTGATTCAGTAATGTGGAAGAGACTACTTGAAACATATGACTGGACACAAACCAGGGTTGTGTTTTGTAGACCAATCAGAGGCAGCCTTACTGACGACAGGACTAGGATAGCGTTCGTTCGTATGGAATTCTAGGATCCAGACTTATCTGATCTTTTACCCGGATGATTGAATAGGAGGGGAGTGATAAGAATAGGGACCGAGGGATAAGAACGAAAAGGGGGAAGGTGGTAATAGAGAAAAATAGGGAAGGGAGAGAAGAGGGTATGAGTGGAGGGAATGGAGGAAGAGTAGTAAGATGGATACAAAGGAAGGAAAGTGATAAAGGAAGGGTAAGGGGGGGAAGGAAGGGTAGTGAGAAGCAAAATAGGGAAAAGGAAATGGAGGAAGTAAAGTAAAAGACGAAAGGATATGAGGGTATCTCTTCTCTTCATAATGTTTACAACAATCTTTACTTCACTTCTCTTTTATACAGGTTCAAATTCTTTTTAAGGATGAAATTTAAGAAGAAAAAAACGAATTTTTTCTAAACGTTCAATTTAAATTAAAAAATAAATATGAAGCCTATTTTAATGACAAGCCCTGACGATGGTGGCCATTTTCTGAGACTTTGACTAAAAAACATGGCGGCCAAAATGAGACGTCAATATTTTGTCATGACAGAATATTTCTGAAAGTGAGAGCAGGGGATAAACCATTTTATTAAAACTTGTGGTTGATAAACATCCCAAGGAGTTAAAAAAAGACAAAACAAATAAGAGAGTGCAAGACACCATTATCTCCGCTGATCCTTTCTGTATTGCGGTGATAGGGAAAAGTGGGGGTCGAATATCTATTTTATTTACTTTGTATTAGTTATTATTATTATTATCACCGCGTCTTACTACCCGTTCGGGTTATACGCACTTACGCTAATGTGTAATGGTAGGGTGATTGTGAGTGTGTGTGTGTAAATGTGTATGTATGTATGTATGTGTGTGTGTGAATGTGTGTGTGAATGTATGCGTGTGTGTATGTGTGTGTGAATGTATGCGTGTGTGTATGTGTGTGAATGTGTGTGTGAATGTATGCGTGTGTGTATATGTATGCATGTGTGTATATGTATGCGTGTGTGTATGTATGTGTGAATGTATGCGTGTCTGTGTATGTATGTGTGAATGTATGCGTGTCTGTGTATGTATGTGTGAATGTATGCGTGTCTGTGTATGTATGTGTGAATGTGTGTATGGGTGTGTATATATGTATGTGTAAATATATGTATGTATACGTGTGGATTATGTATTCCTTGGACATAATTACAACCGGCTATGATTCTTTCCTTTTCGCTATAATATCGCAAAACAGTATTATTATATTAATTTGGAAATAATTTATATTGAAATTTATTAATTAGTACATTGTTTCACTCTTATTTTGCCATCTATTTTTAAGCATTTTTCATACTTTCTAATTTTTCACTTTCTAACACTATAGAAAAATATATATAACTCATAATTTAGAAAAATTAATAATAATAAAAAAAAGCCTGTATAGAAAAAAAGGTATGTAATACTCTTAGTTTCCGAGTGAGCGAATACGCTTCGGATTATGTATACAAAAACCTTAAAATATATATTTTTTTAATGCATGTTTGTTTCAGCGAGTTAAAATTAAAACTTTAAATACGTTATTCAAATTATATTTTAATAAAGTATATCTCTAATACTCCCCTTTTCATGTTCAATTCATTGCAAACTGATTACGTTAGTGTATAAAATATTATTCCTGGTGTTCTCACATTTATGAGCCCGCGGACCTTAAGTCAGACTCGTCTAGTTTTATTTGCCATTGAATGGGAGACCTGAGCTATAATCCCGGTTAGATGCACAAAGGATGTTTTATTTCCAAATTGTCTCAATCTCCACGCAAATGTGGGTACGTTTCTTCTAACTCATATATTTATGGTCCTAATAACATTGGTGTAGTTAAATGTAGATAGTTTGTACTAATTTAGGAGTGATTTAAAAACAATATGGGTATAGAAATTTATAAAATGTATTGTAATGAAAAACTAAAGGAGAAGAATGTGTATTATATAAATTTTATATAGTTTTCTGGTTTAATATCAGTGTCTTCTGAATCTTGTTTATGCAACAATAATAGTTAACAGCAAGATGTATAAAAATTGTGATATTGGTTGGGCGCCACCCCTAGTATCTAGGAGAAAAACAATAATAAAAAAGAAAAACATTTACCTCGGCTAATTCGGACAGTGGAACGACGACTGTCAATACTCGAGACCACTGGGGAATACTTAATATAAAAACATGAGCAATTTAGATAAAAATGAATTGTTGAAGTAAAATGTAATTTAGACTACAATAAAAATAAATGTATAAAATAACAATTGTTGGCACTTTTGTGGGTTTATTATTGTTTCCTTTTATCCCACATCCCAATCCTACCTATGGAATTCCGGATAATTATAATTCTAATTTAACAAAGTATAAAATAGTATTGTTGAAACTAAAAAGGAAAGAAAAAAATACATAATCAATAAAATTGATAATTAGACATAAAATAAAATGTTACTTAATTCTATGCATTAGTCTGTCTTTCTGAAAGTTCGTAAATGAATTTTTATTTTTATAGGAGAGAAAAAATAATAATAATTAAAAGTTGAAGAGTTGGCTTGACCTCACCCATGAATTAGTCCATATTGAAACACCAACTTTAGAAATTTGTTTCACTTTAGTAATGCAAATTCTTCCACAATTTAAACGAAAATAAACAGTCTAGTTCTTGCACACACACTTATCTTTCCATTTTTGCTACTTGTACTTTAATTTACAAGCGTTAATTCACATTAAAATAATTTGAATTAGGAGCTCCACAGATTTGGCTCCATGCTGGACCAACACCGAGGAAGAAGACCCCGTCTCCTACACCAAGTCTTCCAAAATCAAATTTAAAAATGTTCTATTCTTACTTCCAAGTCCAAAGAGAAAATTAATATATAAAACAAAAGATAAAATGTTGGCTATGGACTAGGGATAAAAATCGAATACAATAAAAGTTTAATATAAATATTGAGATATATCCCAATGAATGTGAACAATGTTTTCATAAAAGAATTAAATGTTTATTTTTATCTGTCAAAATTAAAAAGCGCGCTGGTTTTGAGTTATTTACATCGAGACTTGTCTCTTCTTTTTTCTTCTTTTACAATCACGAAATCCGCTACTCACTTGTTTGATAGAACTGCGCATGCGTTAAAAACAATCATGGTCGACGTTGAAAATGAATAAGAGAGTCAAACACACTTCTTAGATGGATAATTAGTATGTTCAATAAAAGGTAAGTGTTCTTCCTTAAATCAAAATTCCTTATTTAAATTATTTAAATCAATGTTATACATTGTTCCTTCCGTCCGTTTATTTTATGAATGGATGTAAATAGTATTATTAGTCAGGCCGGTGACACAGCGGCCGAACTTTGAAGTCCTTAATTTCATACAAAAATAAATAGGAAATTATTCACAAAATTTATAAAAAATATAGGGAAATACAAGGTAGGGTGGCAAATTACGTCACATTGGTTACTGCTTACTGAAAGACTCATTTCCCAGAAAACTTGAAAATTGATACACCGGATTCACTTTTATAATACACTGAAATGTTCACAATATCAGGTCACAAATATTGTGTTTCAAAATAAAAATAAAACACATATCTGTAGGAAATTGGCTGTCAAGATGTGTTAACGTTCTCCTTGCTGCCACATTGAGTTTAGGATACGTTTCAATAATGGCGTCCAATCTCCCAATCCCACACTAGTTTTATAAGGAGGGAGAGCGACATAGATCAAACATTAACCAATTTCGGTGCAAGGTGGGTTTTTTTTTCGCACTTCACGTCTCACTTATCATCTCGGATATCCGTATGGTTACACTAAGGGGGTTGGAATGATGCAATAGAATTCAAGAGAAAATGTACCTTCATTTCTTTGAAAGTAGATAGGAAAACCATGTAGTATCAAATTCGCATCAATGATGAAGTGGTCTAAGTGTCAAACAAAAAAGTCTGGTATATTGGGGATGATTAGGTTGGGGATCGAATCCCGTTCAGGAGGCTTTTTTTAAATATGTTTTTCCACTTTCCCCCCACGTCAATGAGGATGAATTTCCTCTCTATTATACCTAACTATCCCTACCCCACTAGAATGATTAATATAATGTGTAAAAGGTACTACTATGCGAAAAATAAAACGCCTCATTATACCAAGCGGGGATTCAAAACCTTACCTCCCCATCACAGACAAACCACTTCAGACGAGACTGATGCCTTTTTTACATGTTCCAGTGATGCGGAATGTACAAAAGTGTTGTTGTTTTTACTTGATTTTACCTACTCCAATGATCGCAGGGACTAAATAATAATTACCCTCACATAGAATAGATTTCCAGTGATGGAGAGGCTGGTATTCGAGTCTATCTCGAGTACGTTAAGGGCAGTTTCATCTAAAAAAACTATCCAATCACCCATCACGCAAATGCACGTACGCTTCACCTCATTTCTACCTTTATTGTTCCTACTCCAATTTAATGTAAATATATGGATGGTCCTGGGGGGTTGTAAGACTCAGACAACTAAATCACTTGTTCCCTTTATCCCAGCGCGTCAATCTCTCTCCCCTTTATCGGTTTACTCTTGAGCTGTCGTCGCTCATAGATCTACCCCGCTATCTTGATGGACGAGCCGGCCAGTAATTGAGTCTAGCACCCTCGTTTCATTTGACTGCTGAAATTTCCGCACTCTCTACCTCTTTTATTCTCCCCCTTACCCCCATCCTACTCAAAGAGAAAAAAATTCCACCAGAGCCGTTGCGCGATAACCGCCAGAATGATGCAATTTGACTGTTTCGGGAGGGGGAGTGTGGGCTAATTGGCTGCTAACGCCCTCTCAGCGCTTCTCTATGGGGAAATAGGTAACTACAGCGCTCTCACCTCTCTTGCGCTTTGTTTGCCGTTTTGTTTTCAGCGGTGTGTACGAGGCCCAGGGGAAAACTGCCCCGCCACCCTTTCCTAAAAAACACTTTCCCACAAACACTACAAATTTACCTCACACAATTTGAAAGTGTATTCACAGGTGTTTTTTTGTTTTTGTATTTCAAGTCAGGATATTTATTTACCCTAATGGGTTAAGGACAAAGAATTTATAGCTGATGTACCTGCATTTTTATGTAAGTAAAGTGGGAAATAATTGAGTAAGAATCACCTGCAGCACACCCAGCTCAAATTAGAATCCCGACCAGCCCGTCACCGACAATTCAGTCTATTTAGAGTGTGACGTCTTAGACCATACGAACACTGACTCGGAGTGCATGTATATCTGAAAATTTGGACTGTCCATAATACGCAGCTTATGTGTGGACATGAAAAAAAGTTCACTATTTTACATAACCACATTTTAGTGATTCACCCTAACGTCATGTTACAGATAGACGATTGCTAACGTGCCATCATAACTCACCGCTTGTAGTAGTGTGAACTAGCCCTCACATCTCACCACTTGTAATGGAGTGTGAACTCACCTTCACATCTCACTGCTTGTAATGGAGTGTGAACTAGCCCTCACATCTTACCGCTTGTAAGGGAGTGTGAACTCACCTTCACATTTCGCCAACTTGTAGTGGAGTGTGAACTAGCCCTCATATCTCACCACTTGTAATGGAGTGTGAACTCCCCTTCACATCTCACTGCTAGTAATGGAGTGTGAACTAGCCCTCACATCTCACCACTTGTAATGGAGTGTGAACTCACCTTCACATCTCATTGCTTGTAATGGAGTGTGAACTAGCCCTCATATCTCACCACTTGTAATGGAGTGTGAACTCACCTTCACATCTCACTGCTTGTAATAGAGTGTGAACTAGCCCTCACATCTTACCGCTTGTAAGGGAGTGTGAACTCACCTTCACATTTCGCCACTTGTAGTGGAGTGTGAACTAGCCCTCATATCTCACCACTTGTAATGGAGTGTGAACTCACCTTCCCATCTCACTGCTTGTAATGGAGTGTGAACTAGCCCTCACATCTTACCGCTTGTAAGGGAGTGTGAACTCACCTTCACATTTCGCCACTTGTAGTGGAGTGTGAACTAGCCCTCATATCTCATAACTTGTAATGGAGTGTGAACTCAACTTCACATCTCACTGCTTGTAATGGAGTGTGAACTAGCCCTCACATCTTACTGCTTGTAAGGGAGTGTGAACTCACCTTCACATATCACCGCTTGTAATGGAGTGTGAACTCACCTCTACATCTCACTGCTTGTAATGAGGGTGTGAACTCACCTTTACATCTCACTGCTTGTAATGGGGGTGTGAACTCACCTTTACTTTTCACTGCTTGTAATGGAGTGTGAACTCACCTTCACATCTAACCGCTTTTAAAGGAGTGTGAACACACCTTCACATATCACCGCTTGTAATGGAGTATGAACTCAACTTCACATATCACCACTTGTAATGGGGTATGAACTCACCTTTACATCTCACCGCTTGTAATGGAGTGTGAACCAGCCCTCACATCTAACCGCTTTTAATGAAGTGTGAACTAGCCCTCACATCTAACCGCTTGTAATGAAGTGTGAACTAGCCCTCACATCCCGCCGATTGTAGTGTACCCTCCCTAAAGGCTTAGAGAAGGTACCACACACGTAAAGAAATAAATACAAATAATACATAGTTTTGTTATGAGACACATAATGGAGTACAGCATGTGACATTAAGGATAGTTCATTTGGTTTCCGTTGTCTTCTGTAATAAATATAATGTGATTGTAGAGTGTAATATCACAACAAGTAGATAAATAATACATAATAAGCTGAAAACAAAACCTCCAGTAAGATGAGCTTTGTGAGTACAAGCAAATGAGCCATAAGGGGTTAAATAAAGCAAATTATTGTTTGGGATCAATATCCATGACTACCAAACCCTTCCTTCACCTCTGACAATACATATTGTGAATATGGGGAATGCCAGGTCTCCACCGTGGTTCGGATTCCACGTTAAACTGTAGGTCCTCCATTTCATCTCACAATCACCCTACCATTACACATTAGCGTAAGTGCGTATAACCCGAACGGGTAGTAAGACGCGGTGCTAATAATAATAATAATAATAATATCCATGACAATAAAGGCTCCCGAGAAGACAATCCCTACAACTCCCTCACTGCAACAAAGTTAACAGTGGCGGGTCAATAATTATAAACATTTTAAGAAACCCCTTGAAATGATCTCAAGAAAGAGTTCGCTCGGTTTAATGTATGTACCCCAAAGAACAGACCATTAACCCGTCAGCTTGTGCTCACTCAGGTTCTTAAGAAGCCTAGCTACTTAGGCATCTAGCAATTAAGCAATTAAACGCTCTATCTATGGCAGCTAATAGTGAGTTAACATCATAGTCACAATGAGGAGGCGCTAACCTAGTCCCTCTTATACGGGGATAATTAGCCCCAGTTAGGGCAAGATAACTACAGCCTGGAGCTATAGTGACCACACTCACAAAAAAAAAACTTGTCTACAAGGTATACCCAACTAGTCCAAGTACAACGAGAGTACGACATAAGGAGGCCATCTACACGGCTTCAAAAAAACTTGCTATAATGGTATATTACTATTAGCCCCACGTCTTACTACCCGTTCGGGTTATACGCACTTACGCTAATGTGTAATGGTAGGGGGAATGTGAGATGAAATGAAGGACCTACAGTTTAACTTGGAATCTGAACCACGGTGGAGGCCTGGCATTCCCCACATTCACAAGATGTCTTGTCAGAGGTGAAGGAAAGGGTTTGGTAATCAAATAAATCTTTGCCGGTACTGAGGATTGAACCCCGGACTCCAGCATAGAAGTCTGACACCTTAACCCTAGACCACCAAGTCACCTATAATGGTATAAAGGCTTCCCGAGGGCAGAGCCAATAATAAGTAGTAAAATACAGGATTCCAGTCCAGGATTGCCAAGAGACCTAATTAGGTCATCAAGACACATATAGCACTCCCCACTAGTGACTCAAGACGTTCCCTTTTTGGCTATTCAAACAACATTGCCAAGCAACCAATCTAACGTTAATTAGCCACATAGCCATAGTGATGGCTGTTAATATAAACATAATTCCAACATAACTCAAACTCATGCGGATAAGCCGCTTAGCACAATAAACAACACAAGTAGTACATATCTGCAAGAAAATAGATCTGCTCATTGAGCTATCATGTCCCAGTTGACTCTTGTGACAACTCTTGTGATATCAACCTAATTAGTTCAATATTTATATACATCAGTTTACCAGGGGATCGACTTAAAAAGAAACGAGCTCTTCACGACTCCCAAATAAGTTGAGCCGATGCTTAGTAACCTTCCCATCACTCGTCGCTATACTGTTAGAATTACATACAAAAGATACACAACTCGGCGAGCAACAGTACAAACCGTACGTAGACGGGAATTAGCCAGTCCAGCTAGCAAACAGTCCGTGCGAAAACCAACTCAAACGTTGGAATCGGCTGTGACATTATTGTAACCCCACCGGTAGTAGAGCAGGCGGCGCACTTTTAGTGCACCAGCGATAGACTTTGGTGGTGTTGGTGATCCAGGTGAGGCGGGATACTACCTACGGTTAGCCCCTGCGTTGACTCCACCGGACTCCATTCCGGCCAGGGCCTACTCAAATTAACTGCTACAGTAGATAAGGTACAGTTAGAGACCCGATCAGTCGTAAATTATTACAATTCCTGTCTCTTATTCTGCTCGAGTGGTTAAACTTCAAGACTGAGAGGGAAAAAGGAAGGGGAGAACAGGTGACAGCCTAACACGTCTTATTACAGCAACTGCGCAGGTCAGATTGGTCATCAAGGGGGTAAGGGGGTAAGCGCATGCGCAGTGAGAGCAGAGAGAAAGAGGCAATACGAAATGAGTGAAGCCCCAACATTACAATTTCTTGATATGGTTGATTACTGCATTTGAACGAAATTAAGCTTATATAGGTGATGACCTCGAAACACACTCACATAGACATTTAGGTCAAGGGGAGACCAATCATTAGGGTAGTTCATGAAACATAGACTATCTCTTGAGAGGTGAAAAAGTCACATGATTATGTGAGCTAATGTCCATTAGCTCGGCACAGTAGTGGAGTGCAAACTAGCCTTCATATATCACCGCGGGGGTTCTCTAATGTCGCATCATGTAGGTTGAAAACGTTGTCTGGCTCAGTACACGCTGTGACGATGTTCCCAATTCTTTCAGCCGGCTATTCAGTCACTCATTCCATCACTCCGCTGTTGCCTGGGCAGGGCCTTGTTCAATTCACCCCCTGAATCAACCCTCGTGATCGTTGATCGGACAGTAGAACCCTCCTACCATATTACACCCCTATCCCCGTGTCGCTCCAGGCGAGCACGGACATTGACTGATCACTTGCTCACTTAAAAAGCACCGTTTTTTCCGCCCACATGCACACTCTTATAGTCAAATATCGACATTTAAAAAAAACGCAGGGGCACATGTGACAGAAACAAACAAGTTTGGGACATTGTTCACACATTGATCTTAATCTTTGCTGATTTGATACCACCGATGCTGGAAGCTTCTGTGTGTAATGTTTTAAATAGTCTTTCAATTAGAGAGTAGGGCTCACAATCGGTTTCTGTTTTTGCTCAGGTCAGTCATGACACGGGTTCGGGTAGTTTTTATTTAAAACGTCCTAATTTGAGGATTTGTGTCAATTTGTTATCGCGCGGGATACACAAAAAGTATATGTAATGTGCATCCGTGATTAATATTTAAATAACCTAATAATCGATAACCATTGACCGCCACTTTCAAATCATAAATCACAAGTGTCACATATTAATTTAAATAATAGCAGCAATTTAGTGCAATAAAATAACCATTTAAATATATACTGTTTTCATTAATTAACTACATAAGCCAACACAACGCATCCACTATATGATCTATATCAGAACTATAATTTAAAACTAAACACTAAGGCTAAGTTCACACTATTACGGTTTATTCGATTCTGTTTTCTCATACGGTATAGCCGTATGAGTTTAAAAAAAATCAAAAGTGTTCACATTTAACGGTAGAACCGTTTCGGTGCAGCATACGTTTTGTGTTCAGTTTGCTGCAGTTTCGTTAAAGATTCATGACGACGTTACGACCTTGGTTATTTACTGGTATAATAGGCGTAGAAAAAATAAACAAAATCATATAAGATTTTGGAAGCATCCTATTGTATAACGGCGTTTAAATCTTGGTCACTATTGGACACTCATGTTAGAATTGCGAAGTGATGAAACAATATTCTACAATTATTTTCGCATATCGATGTCAGCGTTTAACAAACTTCTATGAAGATTGAAAGGAGTTTTGAAAAAACAACATACGTTTATGAGAAACAGTATTAGTCCAGAAAAGAAATGGACAATATACATTAGGTAAGTAAATTGATCAGCCTCTATAATCAAAGGCTTTTTGGAAGATAACTCAGTTAATTGGGTATATGTACATTTGTCATCTCTGTAGTTTATGTTTTTAAGTGTAGGCATATAAATAAAATGAATTAACTGTTCCACTAAGAAAGAATTGATAGTCATCACTTTTTACTATTTTATATTTATTGGCAAACACAATAATCACATAATATAATCATACAATATTTTGATCGAAATTAAATATGTAGGTAGCTCAAACATTAGAAAAATCTAATATTTCTTCCGTATTATTCAACTTGGAAGCAGATGATAGTAGATCTGGTGTTGAATGAAGTGAAGAACTATCCGGTGAGTTTGTCAAGTACCCTGTATTTTGATAATGTGCTGTAGTAAATCTTGGATTTTGGTAATAATTATATTGTCTCTGTCTCCTTAATACTTTGTAGGAGGTTAATGACACCCGCTTGAAAGTGAAGGATTTCATCTGTGTTGAGCGTTGAGGTAATGGGTAAAAAACTTTTAAAAAAATGTAATTGTGGATCATTTTCTTTCTGATACTTAGTGCTAACAGTATCAAGAAATTTGATCATTTTATCGTCGAGCCCGTTTTGTTTCCTCTTTAACTTTGTATTTTTACTTCCTTTGTCCGATACCTCTGTACTTCCTTTCTTTGTAATTTTTTCCCTTTAATTGTTTTCTATTTCCGCACTTGTTGCATTTTCATTCCCCTCTTCAACGTGGCTTGCGCTTCCTTCTCCATTTTGATTAATTTCTCAGTTTTCTTGACCCACTGGGGTGACCTGGTGGTCTAGGGGTAAGGTGTCAGACTTCTGTGCTGGCGGCTGGGGTTCTATCCTCGGTCCCGGCACAAATTTATTTGATTACCAAACCCTTCCTTCACCTCTGACAAGATATCTTGTGAGTGTGGGGAATGCCAGGCCTCCACCGTGTTTCGGATTCCATGTTAAACAGTAGGTCCTCCATTTCATCTCACAATCACCCTACCATTACACATTAGCGTAAGTGCGTGTAACCCGAACGGGTAGTAAGACGCGGTGCTAATAATAATAATAATAATATTCTTGACCCACTGTTGTATCAGTAACTTTCTTGATGAATTACATCTGATTCTGATCAGAATATATATTTGGGTTTGTATTTACTAGCAGAGGAACCAGATTTATTTTGATCTTTCCTCTTTTTACGATCTTTAATCCAGCCGTCTCGAATCTGTGTAAATTTTTTCAGAATTAATTTACCTGCAAGATAATTACTATTGTGATTAAAGAAGTGGTGCTCAAAATATGGAGCAATTTATGTAATGAATTTGTAAACCTTCCTACAACTCAGGAATGGGAACAAATAGCAAATGGTTTTAAAACAAATGCTGATTTCCCTCACTGTATTGGTGCCATAGATGGGAAACATATTAGAGTTAGAAAACCACCAAACAGTGGCTCAATGTTTTCAACTATTAGGAGTACTTTTCAATTGTCTTGTTGGCTGTTGTGAGCTCTAATTACAGATTCATATTTTTAAGTACTGGATATGATGGTAAAGACTGCGATTCTTCAATTTCCAAAAGTACAAACTTCTGGTAAAAATTGAGATGTGGTACTTTGCAAGTACCGGAACCGAAGCCTTAGCACCCAAATTCTTAAGTAAACGTGCCCTACGTTCTTATCGGCGATGAAGGTTTCACATTGAGTGAATATTTATTGAGACCTTTTGGTGGAACACACTTAGACCACAAAAATAGAGTTTTTAATTATCGTTTGACAAGAGCTAGAAGATATGTGGAATGCACTTTTTGTATCTTTGCAAACAAATGGAGAATTTTTCATAGGCCCTTGGACGTAAATTATGACGCGGTGGCTTAGATAATTAAAGTATGTTTTACATAACTTCATTATATAAAAAGATGTACTGAGTTTCGAAAATCTTAGCGATCAAAATGAGCCAGGGGAACAACGAAGATATGGTGGAATGACAGCTTATACAATTAGAAATATGTTTGCCGATTATTTCGTGTCTGAATATGGATCAGTTCCGTGGCAAAATGAAGCTATTGGTTTGACTAATTAATAAATAATGCTGTGTAATAAATCAATCAAAAAACTTAGCAAATTCTTGTCTTTGGTTTTTATCGATTTTTTCGAAATCTACTTTGAATATTACACAAATCTCCTTCCATGCCGTTTCACGTAAAACTTTGTTTTTATATATTTCTAATGTTTTATCCATTGTGAAAACACGTCTAAACACGTCCAAGCAAGTGCAGCTACTGCTCGACCTACCCCCTCCATCCGCATACGGCGTGCGGGCGGCGTACGGTATAAAAAACCGAGCTGTGTGAATTCTTTCGTTTAGGTACTATAGCCACTGCGACTGTTTCGTTTGTTTTTTTTACCTTACGCCGCATACAGTTTTCAGTAACAACACACGGCAGCAAAAATAAACAATTCTGTTTTCTTTACCGCATTGGGTTTTACTGTAAAGTGAGAACACACGCATTTCGGTGCATACGCCACTGAAAATCACATAATAAAAACGTATCGGTAAACCGCAAGGTGTGAACCTTCTGTAACTCCGCGCCGACCTCACTTCTTTGTCACTACCGTACGGTTGTATAAAGGCTGACCGTCAAAGTGTTGGCTGCAGTTTGTGACCGTTTTGGCGCGTAGCAAATTTAAAAGTTTATAATTTAAAAATTAATGTCTTGTGAAAAAATCCAATAAAATGATTTATGGTCAAACATTTTGATTAAAAGTTACATTGCATTTTAATATGTTTGTAATTTTCTATGAGATTTAGCTATTTTAGAAGCTGATTCGGTGTGCACGTGGACTAAACGTCACGCTCGTTGAGTCTGGTTTACCGGTGTCTGGGAGATTGGAGATCGAGCCCCATCTGGGTGCACTGAAGGTGATTTTACTAAATGGTTTCACCTTCTCACTCCATGCGTGCATTTCTTCTATATTCTACCCCCTAATTCCTATCAAATTATTGTATTTAAAATAACCCCGGCGGGTAGTAAGAAGCGGTGAACATAAAAACTAATTTTGAATTGAATATTTTTAGCACAGCATTTTACTACTTATCCGTTCAGGTTAAACGTATATTTACTACTTACGTTAATGTTTTAGGGATAAAGAAGGTTTAATAAATTGGAAGGGTACCCACAATTGCGTTTATGTAGAAGGGAAAATCATTTCGAAAATATAAACCTCAGCACACCCGACCATGATTCGAACCTCGATTTTCCTATCATCTGCAGTCCGATTATGTAGGTGACGCCTTAAACTATTCAACAACTGGAGTGGCTTTTTAATTGTAAAACCAATATGATTTAAAAAAATATACTACCTAAAATTATGCTTTGTTTAGTTAGTGCCTTCACCCACCCACACAATCCCTCAAATATAAAAATAACTACTTGGTTAAAGAGGGTGGTGGGAGGGAGTTTTACAATCTTTTTAACACTAAATATGTGTTAGTATAGTGAAAACATGAGTTGTGAAAATTAGATTATTTATGTTGGCGTAGCTCTGTAATTAGAGGACGTCCCAACCCGCTAGAATTCGTGCTTTAATGCCATGAGAGCAAACTTGACGTTTTGGTTCAGGGGCTGTTTACCAACATCCAACATTTTTAATTATCATAAGAAGGGAGTGGAAGGGCAAGGTCATATTGAATCAGCCTTGATGTATAAAAATGAAGGAAGACATTTTAAAAAAAGCCTAAATAATAATTATCTATAAGACAAAAATCTTGAAAGCTCTAGGCCTACGTCAATACTGTATTTATTTATTTTTACACTTTTATTAACATATCCCATATTTCACAACTTAATACACTTGTGGAATATTCTCATATTTACGCTAATGGGGCAATGACACCGACACGTAAGAAACAGACTATTAAGGTACGGCCGAAGGGAGTGAAAGTATTTTTACAGTTTTTATAGAGTTGAAATGTTTTGGGCAAAAAAATCAAATATTTTTCCAGTAGCAACAAATAGTTTAGTTTTCTTCACATGCTAATATCAACAGATCTTGAATATCTGTCAAGAGTGTCCTGGAATTTTGTCGGAACATTTTAAATAAAGAGGAAAAGCTTTGACGAAATTCCAGGACAGATTTATTTTGGTCAAAAAAATCTAATGCTATAAAAACTGTAAAATACTTTCGCTACTTTCGGCCGTACCTTAACCTTACAAGGGTTTCGCTGCGCTCCTTTTGCCAGCCTGAGTTCATCAACACTGGGCTTCGCTAGCGTCACTTCTGGATGATGATAGAACTAACCGCAGCGATCCTAGTGTTGAAATACTCAAGCTGCTAAAAGGATCGCAACCATTTTAACATGGAGGTTGAGTGTCTGGGTATATTATTTGTTTGTGGGAAAGGATGAGGAAGGTAGAATTTAAATTAAGCGCACCCGCACCAGAGTGGAAGGAGATGGATAAACTATTTAGGATAAGACAGTCCTCAGTACACCCAGGAAGGGCTTGAACCCCAAACTTTCTGTAACTGTAAAATCAGATTAGATTGATACAATTGTTATTAACACGTTAGAAAATAAGATGTTTTAGAAACCTTATAGGCAGTAACGAGGTATTGCAAGATTAATAACCTGTTAGCCAGGTATTAAGGAATATTGTGAGAGTCTCCGGTACAATAAAATAGCGCACTAAAAGCTTTTAAGGGGCGTGGTTTCATTCCCTTTTCTTGAATCACACAGGGTACCAGCGCTAACGGTAGAGGAGGTCATTTAAGCTACTAGTCCATGTTGGATCACGAGGACTAAAGGGCCCCATACACGTTCCGTTAATCCTGAAAAACTGTGCAGTCCTGAGTTTCGGAAATTCCTGATTACCCCCTCTGCCATACATGTTCTGTAAATCCTCTGAGGAAAAACTGTGCAGTCCTGGGTTTCGGGAATGCCTGACTACCCCCTCCACCATACACGTTCCGTAAATCCTCTGAGGAAAAACTGTGCAGTTCTGGCCTTCGGGAATGCCTGATTACCCCCTTCACCATACACGTTCCGTAAATCCTCTGAGGAAAAACTGTGCGCAGTTCTGGCCTTCGGGAATTCCTGAATGAACCCTCCGCCACTTTGTAGTTCACTGGTGGGCAATGGACATGACGGACGATAGTTTGGATCTTGTTGGGTTTATATTAGCAATACAGTGTATTCAGATTAATAAAAATCGTGAGAAAAAGTGCCAGGAAAATATGGTCCAAAGAGTGGCTACAGAAAAGGGGACAGTTTTCCAACATAAACTCACTGTCAAAATTGAAGGTTGTGCCTAGAGATTGAAACAACCACTTATGGATGGACAAAGCAACCTATTTAAACCTGTTAGCACTGGTTGCACCAGTGATTAAACAATAAAATACTCTAATGCGAATAGCTATTTCACCTCACGAGAGGCTTACGGTGACATTAAGAGTTCTGGTAACAGGCAGAAGCTAAGAAGATCTCAAGTTTACAACTATTATATCACCACAGGCCCTCGGCCGCATCATCCCTGAAACGTGTAAAGCTATTTACAAAGTAATTCATAAAGATTATTTGAATATAAAAAAGTTAGGTATACAAAAAACGTTATTTAAATATTATTAATTGTACCTACATTATTGATCAAACTACGAAAAATAATTAGTGACTGACTGCGGTGGCTGTTCTTGGTGCGGTTCAGCTACGTTGCTAAGCTGTCGATTACACTCTAGCTGAGATTGAGGTTGTTGGTACTGTTGCTGGGGCTGAATGCTTGGACTGGGAGCACTGCAAATCAGGCTGGGACTATGTGAATGGGGAAAATATGAAGAATGGTATCGTTTGAAATTATGTGGATAAGACTGGGGTATCGCGTCACCAACCGACGTTAATATTGCCCATTTCAGCTTGGAACAAAGTGTCATTAGTTTGTTTATTGGCTAGTAGCATTTGTTCTTTCGGGAGGCTGCGTAATTTCATCGCAACGGTTTTCCCAAAAACATCAAAGCGATCTTCTGCAACACGGAGTGTTCCAAAATACTCTTTAACCGTAAGCAGTACTTCATTAGTTAAAGATTGCTGTTGTCTTTCCTGAAGACGTTTTTTTATTTGGTGGGCGCCTTTCGGATGTCATCGCAGAAACACTCTGACCAGCAGTTGCTTCTCGCACATTTTCGACACACGTTGCATCTTCACTGATTGGCGCTTCAGCTTCATTGTTGGCAGTGTTGTCTTGGGACACGTACTTGTCGCCATTTTCCCGGAACAAATTATATTGTCATCCTTAAATCTTTATGTATTTTTTTGGAATCTATATTTTATATACTAATAGACTTCAGTTTTTTTTACAGATAAGTCCCTTTTGAAATACTATGTATTAAATTTTATATTTACATATTTATGAGCTTTCGGCCTGGGAGCCAGGCCATCATCAGTCCACACTTTTTTAATGCTATTGTATTTCTTAATGCTTGGCTTGTACAAACCCTCTGTTATCATAGCATTAAGAAAGTTTGATTTGATGATGGGCTGGTTCCCAGGCCGAAAGCTCATATGTAAATATAAAAAATAATACATATAGTGTTTTAAAAGAGTATCATTTATCAGAAACCTTAAGTTTATTAATTATAATTGTTCAAGTAAAACAAATTTGTGTGAATTTTCTTTTTAACTCATCTTTTCCTGTAACTTTCATTTGTTTGGCATTTTAGGAAATATTGTATTGCTTTCTTTCAGTTTCCACGAACGGAAGAAGAATGGACGAATGTTGCGGATGCTTTCGATAGAAATTGGTATTTTCCCCACTGTTTGGGAGCTATGGACGGAAAACATGTTACCATTGTTGCTCCAAGTGGACGCAGATAGGAATTTTATAATTACAAAGGTGCATCAGCATGGTGCTACTTGCAATTGTTAACGCCAAGTATGAATTTATCATGTGCAACTTTGGAACAAACGGTAGAGTTTCTGACGGCGTTGTTCTAAAAAACACCAAGTTTTTTGAAAAACTTGAAAACATTACTTTAAAAATTCCTAGGGAAAATTAATCTAGAAACTCTTCCATAAAATTACCTTATGTATTTGTTGCCTATGATGTATTTTCTTTGAGAGTAGACATGATGAAGCCATTTAGGCAAGCAGATCTAATTTCCCAAGACAGGAAAATCTACAATTACACGAGCAAGAAGGATTGTCGAAAATTCATTTGGTGTTTTGGCCTCACGATTTCGTATTTTTAACACTGCAATTAACTTACAACTTAAGCGAATTGAACCCGTTGTTATGGCTTGTTGTGTTTTACTCAACTTCCTAATGACATCGGTATCCAGTTTCTATTCACCCATGGAATGTTTTGATCGAAAAAATACAGTCGATGTTATTTCAGAATTGGGATTAGATACAAGCAATTCACAAATGTTTGAGTTGAAGAGAAGTATCCCAGGCACTATACATCGGCTGGCAAAACAGGTTAGTGAATATTTTATGCATTATTTTGTACATGAAGGTGCAGTTCCGTGGCAACACAATTTTATTTTAAATCTCTAGTCTTAGTAGAATACTGTAGACACTTATTTTAGCCGTGAGTATATCAATGGAAAAAAAAGTCAATAGATAAAATAAAAATAACGGAACATCCACAAAAATAAAAAGTAAAACAAACAAGATAACTTGGAGAATTATTTAACTAAATATAACACTGTTTGTTGTTGTAGTTGTTTAATTTCAACTAAGTCAACTTTAGAAAAAATAATAATTGAACATTGT
Organism: Timema shepardi; assembly: GCA_902151425.1. Taxonomy (NCBI): domain Eukaryota; kingdom Metazoa; phylum Arthropoda; class Insecta; order Phasmatodea; family Timematidae; genus Timema; species Timema shepardi. The sequence continues at coordinate 213,378 of CABFVX010000374.1, forward strand.
GAAAAGGTTGGCTACTACTTTATGATATTACAAGTTTGTATTATTATTTTCTTTGGTTTAGTGCATTATCTTATTCGTGTAGCAAGAATTTTTTTATAGGGGAAATCATATGGACAAAATAAATATTATTTCTATTTCTATATAGGTTTTAAGGTTTTTGTTATTTTTCTTCTTGCCCAAAATTCACTAACATGGCTCCAACGACTACCCCTTCCTCCTTCTTAATAAAAATAATAAAATGTATGTATCATACCTCATTATTGCTGGTAACATCATCATCATCTTCATCGCTGCCTATGTTTCTGTGAGAACTTCGTGGAGTATCTTGATTTTCAAAAAATCTGACAAACACAAACCAAACGTATAAAAGAGTGAAGATAGTTATACAAATTATGAAAGAAAACAATTGCATGTAAAACCCACAACGACAATAAAAGATACTTACCCCAACAATTCGAAATACCACAACTTCGGTTCGTACACTTCATCAGTGCCTGGACCTGATTTCTGAGATGCTTTCACTTTTTTTTAGCTTCCTTCCTTTATGCACTCCTAATGTTATTTTATTTTTTTACAACACTATCTTTGAATGCATTACTAGGCTCAATAGTTTTTAATTTTTCAATTAACCGCACATATGCAGCTTCTTTTTTTACCCTATCATGATAGTTTTTACTTTTAACCTGCCTAAGGCTTGGTTCCAACTCATAAATATTAATAAATTCTTCCAGAAGTTCCTGGTTCATGTTGAAAGAAAGGCGGCCTCCACCAAACTGAACTGACGCAACGCCACACACACTCCGGTTGGACTGTACAGTTATTCACAATTGTTTTTATATTCTCATCAGGCCGACTGAACAGTCCTCCAAAACTGCGCAGTTTTCAGCCACACACGCTCCAGAAATACCGAAGGCACAGTTTTTCCTCAGAGGATTAATGGAACGTGTGGGGGGCCCTTAATGGCAGTGTTTTCCTGATAGTTTAAAAATTTGTCGGTTGAGTCGAGTAGAGTCCGTTAGCCTTGCCTCGCTGGGATTGAGCCAAGGATTCTCCCGGGTCAATTCTTGGGAGTCATGTTTGTGTAAATTATTTATCGACACCTTGCGTTAGCCGCTTGGGTAGTCGCCGTGGGTCTAGTTATCATAATAAAAAAAATCAGGTCCGATGATAATAATAATAGTAGTTAGATACATCACGTATGAATCAATTTATATTGTGACTTTACCCTAAATCTGTGGATGGCCACTTTCACACTATCCAAGACGCCTGACGTGTATCAAGTGTAATAATAGAATCCAACCAATCTAATTAATAGTAATTTAAATACTGGTTTTATTAATTTGACCAACACAACGCATCCACTATACGATCTCTACAAAAATATAGTTTAAAGAATAAACATTTATTCCGTGCCGACCTCATTTCATTTGCGAGGTTATTACGCACATATGCAGGCTGGCCACGAAAGAGTGCGTGTTAGTTGGTGTCCAACTCACGGAGCCACCGATGCGGGTTCTTTTCCTTTGCTCTAAGAATAACTTGTCAAAAGGGTCACCTACCGGACTGCTGAGAAGCGTTGCATACGTACAAAAATACCACGTTAGTTAACAAGTGGTTTGTTATTTCGAAATAGGGGTACAAAATTAAGTTTAAATGACTATATTAGATTTAAAACCTTGTGTTAAAGTATTTTTTTAATATAAACGGTATAATTAGACCATTTTCAACTATGTTTAACGTGAAATGTCGCAGTTGTAAGATCCAAGTAAATGGTTGTTAACATAGATCTTGCCTTCTTCATAAATATCAAGTTATTTTTGTAACAGGATCACAAAAAAACATTCTAAGATAGTTGAGAATTGTTTTAGTGGTTTTGAGGTTTCAAAACTTTCATCCTCATAGTAAATACTACTGTGGGAGGATGTTTCCCTTCGAGATGGGTATGGTCTAAATAGTCTTGTTCTTGAACATGAGGAAGCCTATTAATAATAATAAAAGGTACTTTCTCATATAGTGTATTAGAGCTTGGAACACAATTTTCAAAACTAGGTTTTCAGTAAACTACTCATAGATCAGTTTTCCTTTTAATCACAATACGCACTCTTCAAATGTGGATATTTTTAAAGTGTTAGGAAACTGTTAGTAAAAATGTAATTAACAATCAATTATTTGTAAACTTCTCTCAAATTACTTATCTGAGTGTGGAGTGTGAATTCATCGAGTTGATAGGTCAAGTATCCTCCCAAGGATCTTCGAGAATATTCGAATACAGCCTATGTGTTCCACCTAGAGCAGTGTGCAAGAACGATAGTGAATGTTTGAATTGATAGTGTGGTCCCGAGCACACTATCGCTCCATCTTTTAGCCTGTGATGACGCAAGCAAAGCCACGCTAGTGTCCACTTAGTCAAGTTCTTGCATACGACCGCTAGAGTTTAAAAGAGCGATCCCACAGTACACTAACTACATTTGTTATGTATTGAGTGACTTATGTTTAAAATTACAACTATATTCTCTCATTTTCAACCACCCCACTGTGAAAATATTATCGTCTTTGTCTCAGCTGAAGGAGTACGAGCTGAGCGAGGTGTTCCAGCGCTCAGAGGACGAGAGACACTATGACGTCATCAACATGGACGACCTGGGCCCGCGCCGCGCCAATCTCGACAACAATGAGATCCAGACGCAAATAGAGGTGAGTGTGTCGTGTTCATTTTGTCTGGTTTGCCGAGGACGGGAAGATTGGTCTTCGAATCCCGGCCCAATGTATTAAGGCCTATTTTTCTTAGATTATTTCCCCTTTCTCCATTCCAATATAAATATTCGGATAGCCCACATGGGTGCACGTAAAAATAAAACTTTCTTTAATGTCACGTATAATGTAATGTTAGTCATAAAAGGTTCTAATTATATATTATGTTTTTATAATTATTAATTCAATTTTAATATTTGTCAGCTTTGACTTAACTTCGAAAAAATAACTTGGCTTCGACAGTAAAAACACAATTTACGGTTATTTTGAGCTGTTAAGGTGGGATTGACAGGAATGCGAGGAAAACGCAATGTTTTTGCAGTTCTTATAGCAAAACATTTTTTTGGCTAGAATAAAACAATTATTGCTCCAGTAGAAATATACAGGTTAATTTTCTTCAAATAGTGATATCAACAGTAGTTGTTGAATATCTGTAATGAGCTTAGCGGCATTAGCTGACAAACTTTTTAAATGAATAGAAAAAGTTGTCATTAAATTCCAGGACACCCTTGACAGATATTTTTGCCATAAAAACTGCAAACACAATGCCTTTTTCTCACGTTCTGTTCACTCCCAACTTAAGATAAATTAAAAATTGATTGTCACATAGCAAAAATTTGCAGTAATTGAATAGCACTTTGTGATAGTAGCTTTATTGATAAACTTGTACCAAAATATGCTAACAGTTTTTACAGTAAGATGTTATGTTTATTTTATATAGTGCCTAAGGCTATATAAATATACACAATATAGGTCTACCCATTATACTTTTTTAATACAAGGTAATTAAATATGTATATAAACTTCAATTCAGCTTCGTAAATATTTCATATAATTTTAATTCGGCATCGCACTATATGCTAAATCGTATAGGCTAAGTGGTGACTCAGCATAAGTTTACCTTTAAGACAGAAGTTTGTCATTTGTTAGGTTGCGTTACTTAAGGTGGCTTCCTCGGTCAGCGAGAAAGTATCAATCGCTGTTAGGACACGTGGCTTAAAATACAACGATCTGTGTCGTTTTATGGAACTATTTCTAACTTCTGTCAGAGCTTATACTCCCTTTAACCCTCCACCTACAACCACCCTTTGTCATGTCAATAATAAAGAGGGTAAAGGAAAACTAAGAAACTTCTTATGTCATAGCACAGAGGGAAATCTCGCTGTTTATTCTCAAATTTCTTAAAACTTTCTGTTGTGAGCCTTTTAAAAAGTTACTGTATTTGTTAGACGAAGGCTAAATCTAGAGAACTTTTTCATCAATCCGAGTCTAATAGCCCCACATATGTGCTTAAAACTTCATTGAAAATGAGCTATTGTCACGTTTTCACGCAATTTTTTTCTATTAAAACACTCAAATATAAATTTGGTAAGGAATTTTTCGATTTTATTTGTTTGTGAACCATATTTTGATACAACGCATAGTAGAATTAAATATTGCGTTAAAGTTAAATGTCTGCTCATCGATTTTCACTAATCGGGACGGCCCCCTTAAGAGCACTCATTCATTTTAAAAATATGATCTATAGCATTGAAATAAGTTTAAAAGTATAAGGAATAAATTGCTATTTTTTAACTTTTTAGACGAGCTTAGATGCATCACCCTTGGATTTACTTCACACACCTTGATTGATTTCATTAGTATCCCGTAATTAATTTTAGTGATTAGGGCCTAATTCTGTACCTTTCACCCACAACCTTCCCCCTCTTCATCGCCACTCTACCCCCTTCCATCACCCTGCACAGAGGCTTGGCGCAAGAAGGGTCAATATCGATATTATTCTTCAACACGAGCATATTGGGTCAACATATTGTCATTAGCATCGGTGGTCATGCGGTATTATATGCCAGGTTCTAAATATAATATGTTTCCTGTGACGGGAAGGTCAAGGTTCAAATCCCGACAACTGAGAAGGGGGGGGGGGTCACATATGGTATTATTCTACCTCATAAATTAAAGCGTAAGATGATCTGAAAACGTTTAAGCCATAAAATTCAACATATTTCATCAAACCGGTGCATACATGTTTTAGAACGGCCAGTGAAAGACTTAGAACCACCATGGATGGGGGGGGAATAAAGCTCTATGGAACTGAAGTCTGACAAATATTGTTGTTTTATCAGAGGCATAGGTTTAGGGCTATCAGGATCTGGCACTACCATTTTTTTTTAGTTTTAAAAAAATAGCCCCTCTTGTTTCGCGATATCGCAAACATTAATTTATAACCTCACCTAAAATGGCCACAGAATATCTTTAAAGTGGCTAGCGGGCTACGAAAGAACTACGCATATTTTACTACTTATCTTAGTCGATAGCGCTTCTTCTTTTTGGTTTAAAGGCTTGGGTTTGATTTTTGAAGGAGACAAAAACATGAATTATTGGTATATTGGGAGATTTTCCTTTCATATTATATTTTTATTGTTACATTCAATGTCAAGAATTTAAACGACTTAATACAATATGTAGGTTGAGAAGCTATCTCAAGAGGAAATTCACCCACTATAGTTTGAAGAGGGAATGAAAAAATAACACTGATAAATTATCAATGTTTGCTCCTCATCCTACCACCCGTACGGGCTATAGGCATTTAATCATACTAATAAAGTAGGAAGATACAGTTTAGAAAAAGTACCCCCATTTACGTGAAAGAAGAGTGGAAAAACCTTTAAAAAACACATCCAAAAGCACGTGACTGAGATTCAAGCCCAGCCTTCTGGACACCAACAAACAAGACTTTACGAGACTTAAGCCTTTGTTCACATATCCTCTGGTGTGGATTGGTAACCCTATACATTATATTGCATAAATAAAGTCTGTTCACGGTAGGAATTGTTTTCTGAAAGGCCTTTTTCCCTACCAGAAATCTATTATATAGTAAGATATTGGTAGGAAAAAAGACCTTTCAGAGAGTAATTCATACAGTGAATGGTATATATGTACTTTTAAATCTAGTGTTTTAAACGAAGCTATGCGCTAGTAATAATTATTATATGTAGAATTCGAACACACTGTTTTGATAACAATTTTCCTCAACCAGTTTATTTTGACATCAGTGATTGTTGCACCAAGCTAAGGAAATTACAAAATATAACCGAATCATACACACTCATTGACATGCGCTGATATTGCTTCCTTCGCCCGGTTACACGGGGAGCCCCCTTCTAATCACTCTGTAAGCAACAGGCAACACGTGGAGCACTTGGGGGTTGCATGCTTTAACCTTCCACGGAGAAAGAGAGAGAGAAAAGCTCACAAAAATTAGTAGCTTATTTTTTTGCTACCGCGTGTTTTACTGCCCAATCGGAATATCTTAAACTTACTCTCACTTAGGGAGAGAAGATTAGGAGGGTGAATTTTAAAGGCATTCACTTAGAGAGGACTACTAATTTAGACCCACTCCACATTACTGTTGAGTTACAGTCTCCTGGGTTTAATAGAAGAATCTGCCAGTAATATTTTTATGTATATATTGTTTTGGGATTCAAACTTCTCTTTCAGCGTTAGGATTGGTCTACTCAATTTTTTTATTACCATATCTTACTACCCGTTTGGATTATAAGTGCTAGGGATGATGAAGGTTGAATTTAGAGGAATCTTACACGAATTTCCTTGGAGACAAGGGGGAGGGGGAGTTTTTTTTTAGGAATAATAGCATCAGTACATCCAACCGGGATTTGAAGCCTCATCTTCCCGTCACCGGAAGTCCAGTCTATAGCGAGAGTGACCAATGGAATTGGGCTCATTTTTTTAACATGCATAATACACATACACTCTCATCTCTTCCACACATATTATTTGTAAGACTTGTAACGAAGACAACGGTGGAAAATGAACTTTGGAGTTATAATCTTAGACGAATTTAAACTATTTCTCTTTCTCTCTTTTCACGTAAATTCGGATCATCCCTGGCCCCTTAGTATAAATATGCGGATAGCAGGAACGTATAGGGAGGTGCAGACAAAGTGATGGATAATGAACTAGCTCACATGAAAGGACAAAGTGGTAAACCGCCAACTGGTAGACACCAATAAATAACGTGTACCAAGTGGTTGACATGTTTTGGACCAACTGGTAGACACCAATAAATAACGTGGACCAAGTGGTCGACATGCTTTAGACCAACTGGTAGATACCCAGAAACGACCCATATCAATTGGTCGACATATTTTGGACCAACTGGTAGGTACCCAGAAATGACCCAGAACAAGTGGTCGGCATATCTTGGACCAACTGGTAGACACCTAGACGCGACTTGTGCCAACTGGTAGACACCCAGAAGTGACGTGTATCAACTGGTAGACACCAAGAAGTGACGTGTATCAACTGGTAGACACCAATAAATGACGTGGACCAAGTGGTAGACATGTCTTGAACCAACTGCTGTACACCCATCAGCGACGTGGACCAAATGGTAGACAATCTCACATGTAGTAGTACAAAGTAATAAGAGAGCAAACTGGCCGACATGAGAGGTCCAACTGGTAGACAAACCTTGATATGAATCCACCTAAGAGTGGGAAGTGACAGACCAGTTATTACATTATATTAATACAGTATTGTCCCTTTTTATAATTAGGTAATCCTTATAATGTAATAATTACGTCAGCGTGTAGTCTATCCTCATCTTATATGGAGTGATCACTTAGCAGATGTTTCCACCATTAATTATTTGAAATTATAACAAAGCTAGTGTTGTTATATTATAAAGTTTATACGAGTGAAAGTAGTAAAATATTAAAATTAAAAAAACATACTGTATTTAAGTTCTTACACGTTTAAGTGGACCCCTAGTAAAGCTATACATTTGGATGGAGTAGAGCTGAGAAATTTATAGAAGGAAAAATATCTTAGAAGTGTGATTGAGGAGAAAGGTGAAAGTAGAGAGGATCTAAAGAGAAGAGGACATCAGGGAGAGTTGTTCTATAGGTATGTAATAGACCTCCTAAGAAGAATAGAAGTGCCCTTGAAGTGTAAGGAAGTATTGTACAGGGCGTACTTTGTACCCATTGTCACATATGTAGCAGAAACATGGACATTAAATGTAAGAGGGGCTAGGAAAATAGAAGCCATGGGAATGAAGTTTGTGAGGAGTTTGTTAGCTGTCACGAGGAAAAACAAGATTAGGAATGAAGTTATCCCGGAAAGAGTAGGGGTACAGGCGTACATGAGATAGTAGAGGGAGCAAGATTGAGATGATATGGGCATGTAATGAAGATGGAGAAGGAAAGGATGCCAAATTAAATTATGGAAATGAATTATGTAGGAAAAATACCAATATAGAGTGCAAGAAGTAAATTAGAGGAATAGATAACAGAAAGTATGCAAATGAGAGGAGAATAATGGAAGCAACTAAAGGAGGAAGATTGGTGGAAGGACAGAGGAAGATGGAGGTATTTTATTAAACTGACTCGACCACAGGCTGGAAACAATTGATGATGATGATGATAAATTGACCCCACCCCTTGGGGAGTTCATTGAATCCAGGGGGAGGGAGCTTAATTTCAATGGAAGTCCAGACCCTCTGGACTCCTATCTTTCTACGTCTATGTTGATCACTTTGTTCGTATTACATTACCTTGTCTGTCACTTGAGCCACTCTTAACTGGATTCATCTCGAAGTTTGTCTGCCAGTTTGTTCTCTCGTGTTGGCCAGTTTGCTCTCTTATCCCTTTTGTAATACTAAATGTGAGTTGTATAGCAGTTGGTCCAAATCTTGTCGGCCATTTGACCCTCTCATCTTTGAAAACACTTTTTTACGGCTTGTCGGCCAGTTTGTTGCCTAGCATTTTGTATGGTGCCTAATTAAGGCACGTAAATAAGTAACTGGAAGATGTTGGAGCCACATATAGCTCAGGGATGGTGAAACTTTTCCAACCAGTGTGCCACTTAAGGATTGGCTGAAATGTAAACTGGTCTAGTGTGCCACCTCTTATTTACGTTTTTTAAATGAGTATTTAAAAATCAATACTTGTTAAATATTATGAAATTTAATGAATAACTCAAATCAAATTGTAAATATTTTAATAATAAAGCCTTACCCACCTCGTTGGTGTAGTTAGCTAAGGCACTAGTCGTGTTGAGCTCGACTGCTGCGAACGGGGAGATCGAAGTTCGAATCCCGATTGGGTGAACTGGGGTGATTTTCCCTAAATGGTTTTCCACGCTCCCTCCACGAAAATGTGGGCTCACTTAATCTGTATTCAACCTTCACAATTCCTAATCCATTAGCGTAATTGGTACTTAAGCGTATAACCCGAAAGGGTAATAAAACGTGGTGCTAAATAAATAAATAAGTAATAGAGCCTGGATATTACAGAAGGAAAATTCTTTAAATTGTCAAAGTTAGTTTCTTATACAATATATTCATTTCAATAACTTAAAGTTAAAACACTAAGAGCAACACCTCCAGTGAAAAAAAAATTCCAGTAAATGTATGACTGTATATATTAAATAGAAACAGCTCGTTTTATTTTGTTATCAGAGATATTTGTGTTCAGTTCATAACTTGCTGCTTTCAACAAAACACAAGATTCACGATCCAAGACAATTTCTAACCGTTTACTTCACCTCAAGTTCTTTGTGAGATAACATTGAATGACATGGCCGTCAAAATGTTATCGACTTCAAAAAATTAAACACCACTTTGTAAAAACTTTTATTTAACGCTATTTTTTATGTAAGTGTGCCACCCAAATCGTGTTCATGTGCCACCCAGTGGCATGCGTGCAATATATTTGCTATATAGGCCCCTACTACACGTCGTTGCATTAACATCGCCTCGAGGAAAATCAATTAAGGTTTACCGAAGACGGGCCCAATTATATTTATCCCCCTAAACCCCCTCCCGACTATATGAGCCACCCCGCTTACAATTTGCAACAATAGGCGTTGTATCAGGCTACCCGCCCTTTACGAGCAAAGGACATGATACGGGCACACTAATAACAATAGAAGAACAGCTGCTGACGCTTCCTGTCAACTAGACTAAGGGACATAGGGGCTCCCTAAAGCCCTCTGGAAAATATAGTTTTGTTTCTATCGTGCATGGGTGTAACACCATGAATGATTCTAATGAGGCTCGGTCTTGTATCTGAGTGGAAAGAAGGTCCACAGGACCTTGACTACATCACAAGAGGATGACATGTCATAATTTAGTATTTACTCCTCCTCTCCGTCTTCGTGGTATAGTAGTCCGAGCCCATGGCTGCTTATCTAGAAGTAACAGGTTCGATTGCCGGTGACGGAGAAGTATACAATTCTTTAAATCATTGTAATTCACATACCTGCTGTTTCTCTAAGCTTTGTTGCAGGAGAGAAGTAGCCTGGATGTAATACTTGTACGAAAGGCGGGTGTCAAACAATCCAGAGTCTTAGCACCAGTTTTGGAGGGACGAACATATAAAACTACAAACCTTTTTTTTTATCAAACGCAATTAGAAAATCATATAGTTCAGTGCACCCCCTCATCCTAGGGTTACGTGAAGGTTTTCAGAGGGTAGTCATAAAACCTACCTCGGTGGCGTAGTTGGCTAACGTGCTAGTCGTGTTGAGCTTGACTGCTGAGGATGGGGAGATCGAGGTTCGAATATCGGTAGGGTAAACTGAGGGTGGTTTTTTCTAAATGGTTTTCCACTTTCCTTTCACGCAAATGCGGGTTCTCCTCCAATTCAACCTTCCCAATTCCTAATCCATCAGCGTAATTAGTACTTAGGGCCGGTTTCATAGTTAAATTTAGTACGCCTCAAGTGCGGCGCTACACTAAGTACAAGACGACACCTACCTAATCTCGAATGGAATGGGCCGTTCTCGCATAGGAAACTGGCTCATTCCATTCTGGTTTAGGTAGGTGTCGTCATGTACTTAGTGTAGCGCCGCACTTGAGGCGTACTAAATTTGACTATGAAACTGGCCCTTAAAGCGTATAACCGAACGGGAAGTAAGACGCGGTGCTAAATAATAATAGTAAAATTAGTCATAAACAAATTTATGCGTACAAATAATCATAGTTGTATCTTATAAACCGATTAACGTACTCGGAGGTTTTGACGTGGTCATGGACTTTAGGAAACCTTTTATTCCCTGTGTCACGGCATTGCTTAGCTTAGCACGAAAGATTTATTTGTAGTTGGAGCAAACATTTATACTTTACGATATTGAAGGTATGATTTTTATTATAAATGAAGGGCTGAAAGAGGTGTATTGGTCAAGTGATGGCCCCGGCTGGTGAAAGTTTGGGAAACACATATATAGCCCAACCACGTGTCTCAGTGGTCAACACGTCTAAAGATCCCGAGTTATGTTCCGGGCTTTGTTAGAAAGAATTATATTATTTGCACATGGGTTCATATTACTATTTTAATTATTTGTTCATAACCGCATTTTACCACCTATGCAGGCTATACACATATATGATAATTACTCTAATGAGGCAGGGATGAGGAAGGAAGCATTTTAGAGGTAAACTACTCACATGCTCTTGGACGGAGAGCGGGAAACCATTTAGGGAAAGCCATTCTCAGTAAACCCAACCGGTATTAGAACCCAGATCTTCCCCTTGTCAGCAGGTTAGTCTAACATGATCGTGACGCCTTAAATCGTTCGGCCACTGAAGCGGTTTAAACTAATGATTACACATCTAGTCGTTAGGAGTGTGTGTGTGTGTGTGTGTGTGTGTGTGTGTGTGTGTGTGTGTGTGTGTGTGTGTGTGTGTGTGTAGTAATATCTGTGGTGTCCTAGGTTAAGTTAGTTCATAAGTCATGTGATATAAACCTGCGTTTATAAGGTGCATGTTTTGTACTTTATCAGCACATGATTTATAAGCCAACTTAAATCTAGAACAGACAACATACCGTCAACCCTAGGCCGTTTATTCATCACTGTGAAAGGGGAAACCCACATTTTACCAAACATACATATGTTTGTTCATGTCGGGAATTGAACCCGGGACCATAAGATCAGTAGTCAGTCACGCTACCGACTGAGATAAGGTGTCGGACCTCTCCGGCTGCTCATAAAAGTTCCCCATCCAGTTTGAGAATGTCTGAATTAGTCAAGACCCTGAAAAGGTCTGTAATCCCATATGAGCAGGACATACCGCGTAGTATCAACTACGATGAGAAAATACGCCACGAGCTTGTCACACTGGTAATCCTGGCTGTTAGAAGTTTATTCACAGCCGGATGCTGTGAATCATTTATTTTTCTTACCAGGAAAACAATAATTGCTTTCCGATAAAACCAACTTCGGTGGCCACGTGATCAAAAGCTGGGACGGCAACTTTTTTTTTTTAAGATCTTGGGCCATATGGGTTTAAAAAAAATTAAAGGCTGGTTAATAAATAGATCCTGTAGAATTCCCTTTTCATTTTGTTTTCTCGGACCAAATAGCTATAAGACGATCTAGGTATAATTCACCCTCCTCAGATTGTTCCTTTAGATTGTAGATGTATCTGTAAGACAGAAGTAATAACCAAGCATTTTACTCGCAGGAAGAGCGTCGCGAACAGGAGATGGCGCTGCTAGCCCAGCAGCAACACAAAACGACAACGACTATCGTCCCTCTTACCCCCACCACAAGTCATACCTTGCCCCCCACCCCCTCCTCTCCACTGAGAGACCTCCTGCTTCCTGGTGGGAATAAGGACGCCATCCTCAACAGCATCGTGCAGACGTACAAGGGAGCCAAGGATCAGTCACCGCGCAAGAAGTACCGCGGCAAGTTCAGGAAGAACATGCGCAAGATACGTGAGTACCAGGGTACTTATTCTTGGTAGTTGTAGTGAGTACCAGGGTACTTATTCTTGGTAGTTGTAGGGAGTGCAGGGGTAATTATTCTTGATAGTTGTAGTGAGTAAGTGGTAATTATTCTTGATAGTTGTAGTGAGTACTGGGGTACTTATTCTTGATAGTTGTAGTGAGTACCGGGTACTTATTATTGATAGTTGTAGTGAGTACCGGGGTACTTATTAATTATAGCTGTAGTGAGTACCGGGGTACTTATTCTTGGTAGTTGTAGTGAGTATGTGGATACTTATTCTTGATAGTTGTCGAGAGTATGTGGATACTTATTCTTGATAGTTGTCGAGAGTAAGTGGATACTTATTCTTGATAGTTGTAGAAAGTACGTGGATACTTATATCTTGATAGTTGTAGTGAGTATGTGGATACTTATTCTTGATAGTGTTGTAGGGAGTGCACGGGTAATTATTCTTGATAGATGTAGTGAGTACCAGGGTAATTATCCTTGATAGTTGTAGTGAGTACCAGGGTACTTATTCTTGATAGTTGAAGTGAGTAAGTGGATACTTATTCTTGATAGTTGTAGAAAGTACGTGGATACTTATTCTTGATAGTTGTAGTGAGTACCGGGGTACTTATTATTGATAGTTGTAGTGAGTACCGGGGTACTTATTATTGATAGCTGTAGTGAGTACCGGGGTAATTATTCTTGATAGATGTAGTGAGTACTGGGGTAATTATCCTTGATAGTTGTAGTGAGTAACCGGAGTACTTATTCTTGATAGTTGTAGTGAGTACTGGGTTCCTTATTCTTGTTATCTTCAGTGAGCACCTTGGTCTTTATTATTGATGGTGATTGATTGGTGGGTATCTTGGTACTTTTTTTCTTAACACTCCATCTTACTACCCATTAGGGTTATACGCTTTGTTCTTTATTACCATTTGTTTTCGTGAGTAGTATTTTTATTTTAGTGATGCCCTATCCTTGAATTTCTAAAATGAATACTCAACGCCCAATCCTTTAAAAAATGTAATTTATAATATAGCTTCAGTTACATGGTAATTAGAAGCATATGCTATTATGTTTTTGTCAAGTTTACGTTTGAATTCTTAAAATTGTTTGTCACTTTTATTATATTTATAAATTAATAGCTTTGATTTTCTGAGAAAGACCCTTCTCTCAACTGCGGGCTAAATTTATATGAATACACCCACTTCGGTGGCCGCATGGTATAAGCCCTCGCTCTCGCAATATACTAGACTGCCGATGATGGGGAGATCGGCTGTACTGAGGGAGGGTTCTCCTAAGTGATTTTCCACTCTCTAAGTATAAATGTGGACACACTTCCTCTAAATTTAACCTTCCTCATCCCTATCACATTAGTAAATGGTACATAGGCGTGTACCCAAAACAGGTAGTAAGACTTGGTGCTATTTTATTTATATATATATATATACCTTATTTATATATATAG
>CABFVX010000374.1:227494-311065 GCA_902151425.1 Timema shepardi
TAAATATATACCTTATTTGTATGAAACCATAATCCACCAAGTAAAATTTAAGAGTGCACCAAAGCCCATTAAAAATTGGTTGCTATTTATTTTGAAAGTTACAATTCTACATTGAAGGATTTTTAAATTAGTAATTTGTTGTATGCATGTATACATTTTTAATGGGCATTTATGGCTTTGTTGCACTCTTAAATCTTACTTAGTGGATTATAGTTTCATATAAATAAGGTATCGTATCTCTACTGTTTACATTTATAAATTTTAGAGACACTTTGTATAACAGTTATAATACCTTTTTAATATCAAGTTGTAAGTTTTCTCTTAAAATGTAGTTATATATATTACACATCTTCAGTGGTCTATATTATAGTTGTACCCTCCTGGCCTCCCTTACCACCATCAATTGTGTACTTGTTTGAGATTCAACTTGAATAAAATAATTATTAGTTATTCTTTTAAATCAAATCAAATCCACTTGGTAATTTTTTTGGAAGAATTATTTTATTTAATATAGGATCCTGGCCAGGTGTGCCGTGGGGTGAGGGGGTATTTCCACATGGTGTTTTTTTCATCCTCCCTAAGTAATTTCTGGTGATTTTACCATGAATATAACTTTTATTTTATTTGTACTCTCAAGGCCAAGGTTATTAACGACTAAATTTAGGAAGTAGGGATTTGAAGAGATATTAACAGGAAATGCACCCGCATTAGTATGATAAAGCCACAGTGATCAAGTAACAAGCAGAAAAACTACTTTCAATACCAATGGGGTAGGAAAGGAGCTAACATTTTCAAAAATTTGCTCAAGGAGGACTACTCTAAGAGTATCTAGGAGTATTCAAATTTCAAATAATTTAATAAAGCTCTCTAAACAAGGACTATTATAAATAACTTTTAAGAGCCTTCAATTTTCAAACATTAGCTGGGGTGAGGAGGGTATAAAGTCCCTTAGCCCCTTAGTCCCTACTGTGTAAAGTAGGAATGCTCTCATTTATTAGGGTTTAATAGTAAGTCTTAACATCATGTAATAAGCTTATAATTTTGAACCCCGCCTCTCATATAAAAATTTCCTATGTCCATGCCTAACCGGCTAAGCGAGACTCAAACCTTGAGCATCTTTTCCAGCCTATTGCGAACCAGACAGATTCTACCATGTGACCACAACTGTGTGAGCTAAGGATAGCCCAAATGACAGTGAAGTGCTAATAAAAAAAACCATTCCTGCCCTGATTCCAGGCCCACCCCGGGATTGCCGAGTGAGCGAGTGGTCACCTTGGAGCACCTGCAGCAAGTCATGCGGTATCGGGGAGATGCAGCGTCAGAGGCAGGTGTTGAAACACGCGAGGAGGGGGGGCAAGGTGTGCCCACCATTGGTTGAGAACAAGTGGTGTGGAAGTGCGAGGACGTGCTCCCAGCACTACTTTGATTGGAAAAATTAAAGACACCCGCCGCCGTGCAGACTGACCAAAAAAAAAAACTTTTTCGACCGATTTGACTGAATTGTTGTGAAAGAGCGCACACACACACAGGTGACCTTTTTTAATTTTCACGGCGACGGTCTTTGATGTGAGGGGAGGGGCGCGGCACCCCTTGCACTTTGAAATGCTTTCAGGCAAGGCTGAGTAGATTTAAACAAGGTTGAAAAAACTGTGATTATTACTGCTTCCTTGAAGATGGTCTCACACTTTATTTGATCACAAAGAATTATTAGACATATCTTCGAATTATATTCCATCTGGGTAATCTAAAATAAAAATTTTAATCAAAATAATAATACGTGCTTACACAATATTTCAATTGTTTCTTCCATCCCATTTGAACAAATCTCAGAAAAAAATAGTTTTGGACTCTCAATTAAAAAAAACTTTAATTCCAATGTTTGTTTCAGTAAAACATGTCTTGTAGCTAAAAAAAAAATCATAGTTACAAATTTCCCTGTTGATACTTAGTTTAAAGATTAATAGTATAAAGATATATTTTTTATAAATATTTTACACAAAAACCATCCAACGGAAGCATTAGTTTTTGCAGAAAGGAGGTGTTGTGTTCATAATAACAAATAGTATTGAAAGAAAACTCCATCTTTATGCATTTTTTATATTTAAAAAATAAAACGTATTTGATGAAGGCCATATCTTGTGCTATAGCATGACTGCTAGAAGGCATAGGCGAGACTTGTAGTTAGAAGTTGGAAGTTTATGTCTGCCATGGGAGGATTCAGCCATTTAGAGTAAGCCATTGGAATGGAACATCAGTATTTTGTATCAATATCTCAGTACAAAAAGAAATTTGATTTTATTTCTCTCGAATGGAGACACTTATATTAAAATGAAACTCGATACCAATTCATGAAGAATTTTTGCTACAAAATAGGCTTCGACTAAAAGTTCAATAATAAATCAATAAACTTTAGAAGCAGTTATGAGATTAGTTAAAAGAAATTGCATTGACAATTCCCTGGAATTAAGATATTTCAATGAAGATCCTAAGCACAACCTGTTATATCGAAATGGGGCATACTAACAATGACTATGATTACAATGTGGTTTGTTTTATCAAACAAACATCCATACCAAACAATTGATCAAAAGTGTAAACATAAATAATGGAGTATTAAATATGCATATTATTGACAAAAGAAAAAATATTTATGAATTAGTACCAAAAGAAAAAAAAATTATCAAAATTTTTCACTATAAAAAGACAATTAATATTATGATTTTTTTTTGTATGTTATTATATTGGTATACATAAATGTGCTTGTATTACTGTTTTAATATCGAATAACATTATCTATTTTCCTATAGAAGTATCAAATTATGTGGTTAGTTTTATCAAGGTTTGGTAATTGGGGATTAAATGTTCTACATGCGTGTGCAGAATCACTATTTTTCTGAGCTTCCCCACAGGAAATGTATATATATATATCTAAATCTAATTTCCTAAGCAATTAAATAAGTTAATTTGGCCTCACAAAAATGTTGTAGTTGGAAGAGGGGTCATTTTAAAGCTTTTGTCGAATACATGTTTAGCTTTAAGTTCAACAATGAAAAATCTCAAAGGTTTATACAGCTTTTGACAAGCAAACCTTAATTTGAAAATATGAGAAAGAGATCTTTCTATAAATCTTTTAACGCAAAGTTCTTGGTCTTGTTCAATTATATCAGGAATTTGTACTTTTGTATTAACAGGCAGCTTCTGAGATCTTGGTTTGAACCCAAGTGAAATTGATATGATGGTTAGATTGTAACTAAGTGTGATCCAAGACATTAAGACACCTTTTATTTAGTGCCCAAAAGACAAATTGTAAATATGTATCACTGTTGGAAATGTTAGTGACAATCTTTTTCTTTTCTTTTTTATCAAATTTTCAACTTTATTTTTTTTATTTTATTAGTGGGCTGATTTATAAAACTTAAAATTAGGAATGTGTACTTTAAGTCCTCAAATCCCTTTTAAAACGGTTGAGAGTTCAAGGTTTTGAAAAAAATTAATTGAATTTAAAAAATAAAGTTTTTTAATTTTGAATTTGAATATTTTTTATAATTACTACCCAGCTTATTAATTGTTTATTTCCTCATAATTTTGGGACAAATCTAAAAAAACAGACAAATATTCCATAACTTAACGCTTAACTGAATTTACATTCCCATTTGGACAACATAGAAGTGAGGGAGAGAAAAAAAAGAGTTCACTAATTTTAGAAAATTAAACATACCATAGTTTCTATTAATCACATTCTAAAAAGTGGATTTAATCAATTTTGCTTATAACTATCAAAACATTTTCTCCCACTTTAAGCTTTATTTTTTATTATTCTTTCATAATTATTTGTACACATGCAACAAAACTAAACATGTTATCTTTAATCACAAAGATTGTGTTTTTGAGAAAATGTTATCTCAACAATAATATATAAGAAATGCTGATCTGTTTGTTTTTTCCTTGCCAATGTTGAATAAATATATATATGACTTGAATTTGAACCAACATATATTTTTCAGGAGTCAAATACGCGGTTAAGTGGTTAATGATTAAGGTACTTAAATTAAGTTAACAATTTGCAGTTTTGATGATTATGCTAGTTTCAATAATTAACTATTCCATTAATATCCTCATATTATATTAGTTTTTAACAATAAGCCTACTTTGTAACATGCCTCAAAATTTTAGGCTAAAATATTTAAATCGAAAGAATGATAATATTATAGTTTATGTTTTGTTTATTACATTTAAAATGATATTATGTATATTCTTCTCAACTTGTGACTAATAAAAACACTAATAAAAGGTAAAAATTCAAATATAAAAATCGATATATTTTTCTTGTCACCCCCAAAGTAAAACACATTTTGGAACATAGCTATTCATGCTTAAAAGATTGCCCGCCCCTGGTCTAGACTATAGCAAGGGTGACGCTTTACTAAAGTTAAGCCCATCCAACCATCAAAGCAGTTTATTTGATTCAAGAATCATTTGCGATGTTAAAAAAAATTTGAGTTGTTCACCAAAGGTTATTTCCAAGCTATATCAACCTTTACCTTATTAGTTATATATTTTTTTTAACCAATATGTGGTTTTCACAGTATAACATATATTTCATGTTTCACTTTTGATTATGTCTATTTTTACATTTTTAACAAAAATTGGATGTAATTTTTTTAATGAAAGGGTTTTTAACAGCATATACAAGGGTTATTTATGAGTGTCAATTTAACAATTCATTTATGATCCGACTTACCGCTTAATTAACCAGTGTTAGAATGTCAGAGTGTGCAAATAATGGAGGGTGAAGGCCAAGAACCAAATATACCGCATTATATTAGAACTGAGTTGAGTTTAAACTCGGATTATTTTACTCTGTGTGTAATATTTGAAACATCAAATATTTTGTTACAAGGTGGAATATTCACCCTGTACTATATTAGCCATTTAAAAAAAAACCTGCATCTATCTTTAATTCATTTGAAATAAATGTACCATTTTGGTTTTTTGTCTACACAATTCAACTATATAAGAGTTATTGACTAATATTGTTAAGCCTTTACTAACAAATTATGTCACACACTTCAGGCTGATACAGTTTTATAAAATACATTACAGCTATAGCTGTCAAGATTGATATAGTATGGATACAGAAAAGTAGATCTAACTTTTACGTTTGTCAAAAAAAAAGGTGATTAATAGACTATTAATTTTAATTACATTTTTCCCTTTAATTTCAAGGCCACAACCAAGGATTTATTTGGAGAAGAAGGATTTTTAACTGTGGTGGCTTATGAGAAAAAGCCTTCAACTGAAGATGGCAAGGAATTTTTTAAACGTTACTCCATCTTTTGAAGTAATTATTCAACATATTTTTTTAACACAACTGAGTGGTAGGTTCTATGACTTTTGAATCTACTAGCATATCTATTGAGGAGGCCCTGTTTGGTGTCCATTAAAACTAGTACGAGATTAATTATCTATCATACATGATAGCTAACTATTCACTCAACATAGTTCATTAATACCAAAGTAGTAAAACATCAACTGATTAAAAAGATTGTATATAATTTTTTTTTTAACTACAGTTTATCTTTAGACTAACAAAAGCATCTAACACATATAAGCTAAACTATATATGCATAGGCTTCTCACCAGAGGGAACACCTTTTACTGTGTATATCAGATATTTAGAGAGTAGCCATTATTGGCAAATGTAATTATCAAGTCAACTTGAAATTATCTGGGTTAACTTGACAGAAAAACCACATATAATTTAATATAATATTTAAAACTAAAAATGCACTTATTTTTTCATTTTATTCTAAACATATAACATGACAAAAATGCTATAGCTCAGTAAAAATTCGAGAATACTTCCCATACCTATGCAATCGCTTAATTTAGCTTCGCTTAACAAAACAATGGGTTTCACACATTACTCACCCTTAGGAAATGTCATTTTTATTTTTTACCTTTGAAAAATATTGTCGCTCTCTGTCATTGGTGGCTACTCTACATTTAGTTTTCTTGTTGTTTAAAAACTTTTTGTCCCATTCATTCTGAATTTAAATATTGGTGTAAATTTCTCATTCATAGTTACAAGAAGCTTACTAATATGTTAAAATATCAGATTTGGTCTTAATTAATCCCACAAACAACAAATCGACAAACTTGAAAATTAATATAATAATATATTCAAGGTGACTTATTATTTAATATCTGAAGACACAGAAATTGAAAGAAAAACAACTATGGTTGATGGTTTAAAGATATAGAAGTATTTTCCCTTGTATTAGATTTGAACAGACAACTTGTCGGATCATAAATAAATTGTTAAATTGACACTCATAACCCTTGTATATGCTGTTAAAAACCCTTTCATTAAAAAAATTACATGCAATTTTTGTTAAAAATGTAAAAATAGACATAATCTAAAGTGAGACATGAAATATATGTTATACTGTGAAAACCACATATTGGTTAAAAAATATATATAACTAATAAGGTAAAGGTTGATATAGCTTGGAAATAACCTTTGGTGAACAACTCAAATTTTTTTAACATCGCAAATGATTCTTGAATCAAATAAACTGCTTTGAGGGTTGGATGGGCTAAACTCTTGTAAAGCGCCACTCGTGCTATAGTCTAGACCAGGGGCGGGCAATCTTTTAAGCATGAATAGCTATGTTCCAAAATGTGTTTTACTCTGGGAGTGCCAAGAAAAATATATCGATTTTTATATTTAATTTTTACCTTTTATTAGTGTTTTTATTAGTGACAAGTTGATAAGAATATACATAATATAGTTTTAAATGTAATAAACAAAACATAAATTTTAATATTATCATTCTTTCGATTTAAATATTTTAGCCTAAAATTTTGAGGCATGTTAAAAAGTAGGCTTATTGTTAAAAACTAATATAATATGAAGATATTGATGGAATAGTAAATAATTGAATCTAGCATAATCATCAAAACTCAAATTGTGAACTTAATTTAAGCACCTTATTCATTAATGTGAAACCTGGCACTGCATATTGTCAGCGAACTTGTATATTCAGGAATATAACTGAAGCTTGCTGTACACAAGGAGTTACCAAGATGAAAATCAGTTAATCTTGATATTTATTTTGGCTATAGATGCTTCATGGTTGAGAACACCGATTCCCATGTGTAAGCTGATGCACAGTAGGAGTGGAGTTTCAAGGCTTACTTTCTCTACAATGGTTAAGAATTTTTTATCTGCAACGCTCAAACAAAAAATGTACAAAATTACAAAATATAAGGCGGGTGCCTAAAATTCCCTAAAATCTGTCAAGAGGGTGCCATTGCACCCGCGGGGACCACGTTGCCGACCCCTGGTCTAGACCAAGGGTAAGCAACAGGTTAATTGCAATCTAGAATGCAAAGTCAATCTCGCTGTAGCTTTCAGTTGATTGCATAAGAAAACTACATCATCATTAAATTTGATTGATATACAAGCACTTTAAAATAAAATAAGAGTGGAACCAAAATTATTTTGATCGATCATAGTAGGTAATGAATGTTGTAAGAAAATTAAATATTTTAATATGAAAATATACATTTTATTTATTCTATATTATTTTCTAAAGGTGGGGACATACTCTAAGTATTTGAAGGAAGATTGGATTAAAGGAAAATTTATAAGATGTATGGGCAGAAAAAAATACATCAAAAGTAGAGTGGAGAACCGATGGGTAATAATCACATGACCTTTGATAAGTTTATAAGTCGTTCGGGGCCCAAAATGGTTGCCAACTCCTGGTGTACTCTCTCAATCATGGAGGGATGGGGTTTGAATACCAATCAGTTATGCTGAGGGTGGTTTTCCCTAAATGGTTTTACACCTTCTCTTCATGAAAATGCTGGGACACATACTCTAAATTCAACCTTTATCATCGCTAACATATTGAAGTGTCCATATACATACAACCCAAATTGGTTTTAAGACATAATGTTAAAAAAACAAGCACTGGGACTAAAAATCTACTGTGTAAGCCCAAATTTACAAAGTAGCATACAAATCTCCCATCAATGGCAGTGCAAGCTGGCTGTTCTTACACTATACACTTCATTGAGCAAAAAATATTCTAAAAATATTCTTTGTAGGCGAATTAATACTTCTATTACCTCTATTTCCCTATGGTATACATCCTCTAAAACATAAATGAATGGGAAATTGTTCAAATTAGTCGCTTGATAAATATACTGGCACTGCCGGTGATATTATAAATGAAACATTTAGGTTTTCACATTGGCAAAACAACGTGTGCTTGTGGCAACCATTTATAGGGAGTTGCGACTATTGTCTGCCCGAAAAAATATTTATTTGCCGTTTTCTGCAAGTTGACAACTTGAAATAAGTGTGAAAGAGGGGGGAGGGGGGATTAAATATATTTTCCTATGCTTGTAGGGAGGTGTCTCATACAAAGAGGGAAAAAACTCATATACTTTATTTTTCCGCTCCCCCCCCCCCCCNTACCCCTTGCACGGTAAATTTTCATATCCAGACTAACGAACTGTACCATGTTAAAAGTTGTAAGCCACTTTCCTCAAGTTGTTATCTTTGAATTAGTTACAGAGTTGAACACAAAAGTTGGCCAGCTTTCAATAAGATTTAAGCCAAAAAAGGTTGGGAATAATTTGTAACCAGAACTGTACATTATAAGCAGAAAAAAAATAAAAGTGCAAATATCCTGAGAATATAGGCTATATATTTTAATCTATAAATAACTTTGGATTGTTAAAATGTTAACTGTTTATATTAATTAGACAAAAATAACAAACTTCTTGACTTCTTGTAGTGCTTTATCCTTAAAGCAAAGCTCAGCAGAGTTAAACTGAGAAAAAAACATCAAACAGATTTGATCAACTGTTTTGACAATCAAGATAAAACATACCTTTTAGTAATAATATACTTGTACATCTTGATAGAAAAGATAAGAGAAATAAATAATGTGTGTGTAGTTATAAAGCTATTTCATGTGTGTGGTTTTTTTTAACCTTTACAGATTTGGCCTATTTTCCTATTTTTATCATCAGGATTTTCATCTTTAATGCAAGATTGCTTGGGATAGAAAAATGAGTTGGATCCTCTCTAAAAAAAGAGTTTGATAATAATCCAGCTTCAATTAATTACCTGATGTTTAGAGAGGTAATAAACAAAAACCAAGAGCTTCTTAAAAATATTCCTTTCTCTCAGGAAATGGTTAGCCCAGCTGTTTCCACCCTGGTGGTAACAGCATGATTCTGGCGGGGTCACATTGCTTGATGAGTTTATAGCTCTATGTTTACATTTTAAAGTGATTCAAATTATTATGGAAGGTGTGAAATTTAAATAGCAATACATACTTACTTACCTCCATTACTGTTTCAAGCCTATGGTCGGGGTCAGTTTTTTATTCAACCCTAATATTTTCCACTACCTGCTTGTTAAGCCTGTCATAGCCTCATATGGCTTATAATCTAACTTAAGACTAGGACAGGCACAACATCCAGTCCCCAGCAGTTAATTTATCAATATGAAAGGGTAAACCCACAGTTCACCAATGATAAATTTTTGGCCATGCCAAGAATTTAACTCAAGACTCAGCTTAGTAAGCAGACATGCTACTGAGCTAAGGTGTCAGATTCAAATTGAAATATAATGATAAAAAACTGTTACTGTTGTGTACCTTTTGGTTATTTAACTATGAAAGTTGCTTCTCGACTTAGTTTGTTGTAGCATTCTCGTATTAAGGCGAGTGGCAATGTCAAACTTTCAATTTAGGATTTTTTATTTGTTTCAATGCAGCTGAAATATAAATATTTACTTAGACTAGGCTGACCATAATTCCTGCCAGCTCGTTTCTCCTCTCTTAAGGCATGATTGGTTTGTTGGTGATGGGGCCTCCCTTCTCCCTCCACGCAAATAAACATATGTTCTGTAAATTCTACCTACCCCACATGTGTAATTAAAATGCTGATAGCCCGTATGAGTACAGTAAGATTCAGTGAAAGTCATTATTTAAAAACTAGGATATGAACGCTTGTAGGTTTGTCTCAGAGATAAAAATTGAGGTAAAACTTTGTCAAAGGTTTCGAGTACAAATGCCAGTGTTTAGGTGTAATTTTTGAATATGTATTTGAATTAAGTTGTCCAACACCTTAGCTCAGTCAGTAGGGTGTCTGCTTACTGAGCTAAGAATCCCGGATTTGATTCCTGGTATGGCCAGAAATTTATCATCGATGAAAATATGGGTTTACCCTCTCACAGTGATGAAATAACGGTCGAGGATTGGATGTTGTACCTGTCCTAGTCTTAAGTTAAATTATAAGTCATATGACAGGCCTAGCAAGCCTGTAGCGGAAAATATTGGCTTGAATGAAAAAAAACTGACCCACCCCATAGGCTGGAAAGCGTAATGGATGTAAAATTTGAATCAAGTTAAGATGATTAGGTACACTTTTAGAGACATATGCGTAATACTAAGAGAATAAAATAATTGATTTCAACTCAGGCATTTATCATGTGTGTGTGTGAACAATATTCAAACCAAAATATTTTTACTGTAATATTCTAGTTGTCAAACACTTAACTAAATGCATCCATAATTTTTGTAAATAATCTACCATTGAATTTAAAGATAGGGAATAGTTGCTTATTTCTATAAATCTGATATATAAAATTGACAACATCCAAGACTAAAGTAACCCAAAAGTCTTAAAAATATATATAAAACCTAGCTTGATGCATGTGTCTAGCTTGCAAGAAATTTGGGCAAATTTTAACTTATATGTTAAATAAATATTATTTAATGACTACGCAACTAGGTTCATATCCGCCTTGGTGGTGTAGTTAGCTAACACACTAGATTTGTGTTGAGGTAGACTGTGGAGGATGGGGAGATCGAGGTTCAAATCTCACTCGGGTAAGCTTGGGGTGGTTTTTCCTAAATGGTTTCCACTCTCCCTCCATGCGAATGCACTTTCACTTCTTCTACATTCAACTTTCCCAATTTCTAACTCATTAGCGTAATTAATATTTAAGTGTATAACCCAAATGGGCAGTAAGACGCAGTGCTGAATAAATGATTATGTAAGATTGTAAGTACTTGTTCAAATATGAACATTATAATTTAATCTTGCTCATCACAAACATTCAATTAGTTGTCCAAAGTTTTCTGTTTAATATTTTGAGGGCTTTTCCCCAGAAAGACTTCTAAAATTATTTTTACAATTTATTTAACAAGTGTTGAATTGAATCCACAATTTTACAAATTTGAATCTGAATCTCCAATTTACCTTCAAATTCAAATCTTGTAAAAGATTACTAACATAGAGAAAAAAATATAAGTATAATACAAATAGTAACTAAATGTTAACAATATTTCTAACAACCCACTCATCATAACATATATACATTCATCTAAGTGTTAAATTACTGGTCTGGGGCCTGGTTGTTAAGTTCATCCCATAATTATAGTTGGTTCTGACCTACCAAAATCAGTATTAGAGCTCTAAAACAAATTTCACTTAAAAAATTGAAAAAGAATATGCGTCTTGAAATTTAAGTTTTCTCATATCCTTGAATATCCTTAGTCTCCCTAATTTTTTTCACAAGAGGGTCTTTGCTCTTTTATGTGTCCTAAAGAGACTTTTATATCATCTTTTTAATACCCACATTTTAGGCATTTTTCATATTGTTTGCCCTATTTATTTAACCATCAAGCTTCCTAACATATTTTATAGGTAATTGATAAAATACATCAATCTCTTATGGCTACTTACCACTTATGTTACATATATGTGTAAACACATTCATACACATTTATTATTTCATCAGAAGGAACACAATTACAACAGTTTGGAAAAAGAACAGTGGAATTAATCGACAATAAATATTTTATTTATAAACTTTTTATTAACAAGAACTGACTTCAATCTTGACATTGGTAATTGTAAGTAGGTACTTGACAGTTCAATGTATATAAAATTACCAACTTAAAAATCTCCAAGCCTGATCACAGATGCAAAACTTTATTTGAAAAACAAACATTTTCACTTGGACAAATAATTACACAGAAATAATAGTCCCATTAACATAGACGATGTATAAACCAGACCCTCCGCTTCCAGTTTAAAATGGCTGCACTCCGTGGGAGAGTTCTTCAACATGGGTATTGCTAGGTGCTATCAAGGGGCATTTGAAAAAAAAACTAATTTTAAACGGTTTCACTAGAGAAAGGACACAAATATCCATCCATCTCTTGTCAATCTGCTGGATTCCACAAAGCTAAGTTCAGGTAGCAGCCCAACCCCATATTCACATATTCCTACCTCACAAAAAACTTAGGCTGACAACATTACTATTACAATGTTCCCTTTGTTATGAATATGTTAAAAGTGAGTCATTTAACAATTGCACATTTGGAAATGTTTTATCACAGAGCAATGACACTAGCAAACCCGTGTTGATGGACTCAACCTGGCTCAAGGAGCAAAACAAAACACCCGTAAGGGTGATGATCTGGTTTATCCTTGCCTGTGCTCATTGATAATTATGTACCCAATAATTACAATCAAAAGTATGAGAAAATGTTATTTACAATAAAAAACAACTTGGAACTTGCATGATCAAACCATATGTATATAACTATTATTTAAAACAAGATAAAGGGAAAATAATGTTTACATCAGTACAAATATACAATAAAGCTTACATTTAGAAAAATATAAGAGGGACACATTTTTTCATCCATACAATATAAATCTACTATAAACATTAAAAAACATCCATACCATTTTGCAATAGCTGTGCATTTAATTGCAGTTTAAGGTGATATTTTTTTAATATGCAGTAATCAAAATGCAGGGGGAAATTGTCATAGTATGAGTTTATCACAGTAAATGAAAAGCGTTTTAGGGGAAAACTTTCATAAATTGGATGCCTGTCTCCGAAAGCTATGTAAAGGTTGACTCCATGGTAAATGACTATCAAGCAAAGCATGTAGTTGCTATAAATTGATGAATACTAAATAATAAAATGATATCTCTACATTTTTTTAAATAGTTTTCTAATAATAAACGCCTGTATACAAGAACACACAATCACACATACAGTAGTTCCTTTTTAAAGAGAATAAATAAGTTGAAAACTGCAAATAATTAGTCGCCTCAATAGATGGCGCTCATTACTGCTTGACCTTCACCGAGTTATTAAAAATATATGGATTTTCACTCTGACAAAAATTTCATTTACTTTATGTCCGATTTAATAAAAATAAAATATTCATGATAAATTAAAGTAAAAATAGGAAGGCTGATTACACCAAACATAAATAGTGTCCACAAATTTTCAGTAAAAAAAACTGCTTTTCCTTGATCCAAAAGTCCAAACTTCTCTGATTGAACATAAAAGGTTGCTAAAGAAAATTGAATATATTTGTTAATAAGAATTATTTTTGGGACAACCAAAAAAATTTTTTAAGCACCCCGTCTGACTACCTGTTCAGGTTATATGCCTAAGTACTAATTACACTAATGTGTTAGGGATTAATAAGTTTTGATTTAGAGGATGTGTGCCTGAGTTTGTGTGGAGGGAGAGTGGAAAACAATTGAGGAAAAACCACCCTAACTGTACCTAACCAAGATCGAACCCCAATATTTCTGTCTTTGACAGTATCATATTGCGATAACAGCACCTTAAACTAAGCAGCCACAGAAGCAAGTCCTGAGAAATTAAACATAAACTTAATTAATAGAGGTTTTGATAAGATGCAGTCAAGACCGTTCCTATAGGACATGGGTCGCCAAATGGTTAATTGCAATTAACCAGTCAATCTTTGAATCTTATTAACTTGTGAATATAAAGTACTTTCAAATACTATTTAAATGACCAAAATAGCTTTGACAAGTCATAATCAGTAATGTTATAGAAAAATGAAATGGTTTAAAATAAAAATTATTAACTATATATATTTTTCTAGCCTGGTAGGATGATTGATTTTGATAAATAAATATGAGATGTATATAGAGAAAAAAATATATTAAAAGCATAGTAGAGAAAAGATGGATTTATAATTCAATCAAAGGTGAAAAAAACCAAATGTACAATTTAGCCTCAATTTTCTAACATATATCTTACCCGCCTTTAGCCACCTTGACTTGCTTATAAACATTTCCATTTTATTTGGTAAAAAAATGTAATAAATATTTCCATCATATTTAGTAAAAAATTAATAAACAATTCCATTGTATTTGGTAAAAAACAAAAAACAATTCCATCGTGCTTGATAAAAAAAATTAGATTTCATCATTTGGTTTGACATCAGTGTGTACTTTCATTATAATAATTATAATAATTTTACAAATGAATATGTTTGGACAAAACTAACTTACCTTGGTGGTCACATGCTCTAAGACATCACTCTCACAGTAAACTGGTCTGCTGAGAATAGGCGAATTGAGGTTAAAATCTTAGTCGGGTGTAATCAGGGTGGTTTTCCTAAAAGGTTTTCGACTCTCCTTTCACACAAATATGGATACACTTATTCTCTTTATAACCTTCATAATCCCTAAAAGCATTAGCATAAATAGTAAATATGGGTATAACCCAAATAGGTATTGAGAAGGTACGCTAAAAAGATACAATAGGTGAGTATATATAAAAATTATAAAAAGACACAAAGAAGATAAAAATATAATCTATTTTATATGTCAGTCACATAGTAATAAATCCAAACTATGCTTGGTTATCAACATTATAATTAATATACGTGAATTAAAGCAATTTAACTTATTTATATTTGTCCCTAAATAAATCTATTCTCTACTGTTTCAAAACAAAAATAAACTTAAACAATATTGTTGATTAAATATTCATAATATCACACATAAGAACAAAATGCTCAAAGCAAAGCAAAAATTAAAACAAAGACAAATGTGAGCTGGAGAAAATTAACATAAAGGAACGGAGATGAAAAGTTTTCAAGCAAAAGTCTCATTCTAATCACCCAATGACTGATTAAAAACTTATTTTTTTGCTTACAAGTAGAGGCGAATCAATGAAAACACACAAGACACAATCTTGAACAAAATAACTCTGGAGTACTTTTATCTCCTCTGTAGATTTTAGTTAGTTGGAAAACATACCTATTATTATAATTTTGACTGGCGGAAATGGTCATTGGCATCAGATAAAAGCCTTTATATATGAATTAATTTAAATATATTTGAAAAAAGACTCTTGGACATGGGTTCAATTCAAATGTCCAGGAGTCATTTTTTCATATAAATCGATTTTATCATCATCATTATTAAATTTAGACGGACAGGAAATTACACAAGTGCCCTAGAAAGCTGAAACTTTATGATTAGAGTATAGACCACAGGACACAACATAACCAAGATTTTTTTTATCTATTTCAATAATTTTTATTGTTAGATTGATTTTTTTTAAAACCTTTCATGAATTAAAAGAACGGAAATGAAGAGAAAAATGTGTTTGTTCATATCTAGGCTTAGCTTAACTATCCTCTCAAGTTGGCTTCATTCACTATCACCAACTTTACATCATTGTACAATGTTTATATACAATCACATTGTCTTATTAGTTATTATACATTTTAATTCAAATTCACGAGTGACCATGTATTTTAAAAGAATCGAAAAGAGATTTAACTTTCTAAAATGTCCATTATGTATACTGCATGTGAACTTCCTCGAAGTTTTTTTTAACCTTAAGAGGAGCATTCAGTTCATTTATACTTCACCACCCAAACCCAGAATTTTTTTAAAGTTTTTATTTATTCTTAAACCCCTTCACACCAATAAAGTAGCATGTTAAGTAACTAGAACACTTACAAGGCCAGACCATCGGTACAAGCCGAATCTAGCCTTTTAATGACATGTATAATTACTAGATGGCACCACAAGACTAACATAAAACTTTTTTTAATAAATGAAAATATCTTAAGCTCACATGTTTACATCGTGGTGTGAAGGCATTTTTAGCTTGAGTTTTTTTCTTTACTTTATGTTGATATAAGAGTTTATCAAATGCTATTTTGTTTTATCGTTAAAGTCAATATTGTGTTTATTTATCATTGAATTCTCCAGTTACTATTATATTTTGAGGATTTATTATTTGAAATTTTTAACTAGGCAATGACTGGTCCAAGATATAGGTTAGATGACAATGAAATCTCGAATTCCAAATTATCTGTAGCATAAAGATTGATGACATTTTTATTTTTAAAATCTTGCATTTTTAGAGTAAAATTAAGAGTTTTTTGTGCATGTTTCATCTAATATTTTTGTGGTATGGTTTCAAAGAGTAAGAGGCGAATATTTTAGAATTAACCTGAGGGATTTAGACTGAAATTGTGAAAATATGGTGGGATGAAAGGGGTTAAGAAATTGTTGATAATTATTACGGTGAAATCTCTTTTGCGGACACTTCTGAGTAGTGGATTCTTCATTATAATGGGAAGCTTTAATTTACCCATCAAAATAACATGGGCTCTTATGGTGAAACAACATCCCAATAACAAACACAGACACCGCTAGACACATATTTATGTATAGCAATCTCTAAGAAAATGATGGAAATGAAGTATGTAGTCAAAAGACTGCAAGGGAGCCCTAGAAAGAGATGGGAAAAGCAAATAACAGAAAGTGTTCAAGTGAGAGGAGAAGAATGGAAGCAATTAAAGGAGGAAGAGCGATGGAAGGAAAGAAAAAGATGGAAGTATTTTACTATACTGACATAGCCACAGACTGGAAACAGTTGATGGCGATGACTCTCTATAGAGTGGAGAAAATTTAAAAACACAGTCCATTTATAGTACAATATTTAACTAGTAAGGGTAGGAATATCATTCTCTCGCAAGAAGTGTGAGCAATCCACCCTTTCTCCTCTAGAGAGAGTTTCTAAAATAGCCTACGCAAGGGATGTTCCAGCGGTTGTCTAGGCTCATGTGCACATATACTGTACAGAAGGCTTTCATTTTTGTATTGTTCTGTGAATTATGCAATCGGTACAGTCAGCTACATACACTATTTATTCATTAGTCACAATTATCATACACCCAATACTGTACAATGCAGTAATTAGATTGATGTATGATGTAGTTAATAAAACACAGTATAAAGATTCATATGGATTAAACTATGTTAAGAATAATGATTTTAAAAATATATTTTTCCAAATAACGGACACCACCTAATAACAAACATTTTTTATCCGGAAAGGTGACCACTATTAATAGAGATCTGTTTCAAAGAAAAGTATTTTAAAAACACACTTCACATTTATTTTAGTGTTTCTGCAATAAAACTGATGTATTTAATGTAGGGCGTGTTTATATGCTTTCATATTTGTATTTTGTTCTCAAGGACTTGGATTGTGTATGAGTAAGTATATAGGTTTGTGTTGTTTATATATAACCTTAATCTACACTTTAGGGTATTTTAAGGTAAACAAAGAGTATGTGGGTTTTTATTTTTAAGTGTACACCTTGTATACACTCACAAAAAAATAATGAAATAAAATAATTTTGATAAGTATTTTTCAAAAGTAAAATGTGAGGGCAGAATTAAACGTCAATGTTTTTCTTATATTGTAAAAAAAATTGCCTACAAAAGGTATGGTTAATTTTTTTCAAGATTTTTCAAGATATATATATATATATTTCCAAGTTTTACAAAGTTCCTTTCATATAAAAAAACTAACTAAACCAGCCAGCCCCATGAATTTTGTTAAAAGTGAACTCTACTGTTTTGCTCAAAATGATTAACCAACTAGGTTCTACTAAACCAGTAATTATTTAATTTTCATCCCTATTTTAAGTCGTTAAGAATTTTTATATATAAACATACTAACATATTTAAAGCTCAAGAGCTAGAGAAAACTTTCCATCCAAAGTGGACCACTTTTAAAAATTTCCATCATAAACGGGCATGAGATTGATCACCTGGCCTTCCTATTGTTTTTTATGAATTATTTCTAAAATAATTTAAAGATAAATTTGTAATTCTAGTTGTGGTAACTCCTATGATGTAGAAGGAGTAAAAACAATTAGAATTATTAATTTATCTTTCATTATTTTAGGGTTAGTTTCCATACAAAAAAAAAGTGTAGGTGATCAATCTCAGCCCAGTTTATGGCATGTGAAATAGGAAAGCATAATTCAAGTTAAAATGTTTTGAACAAATATATCTACAACATACATTCAAGACACAAATAAAACACGTTATTAAAGCTCTGTACAAATAATGTATAACCAACTCACCTCCCATCACCTCACTAAAACCCAAAACATTGTTATGTACATAATCAAGAGTCCATGACAATGACACATTATTTGAAAATTTTCATCAGACATAGTTTCTATGTAAAATTCACAGCACCTAGTAACAATTCTTGATCAATCAAACCGGGGTTACTCTATCTGGGGGGTTTGTTTCCACGGGAACTAGGGCGATGAAATTACTTGACACCACCCACACTAATGGCAAGAGAGGGAGTTGGTAAAAACCTTTATCATCCCCTCTTTCGACACTGGCAATCCTTTTTATTACGATGGTATTCCAACCTTCCTTGTTAAGTCGCAAGCTAGTTTCCATACGAAAGGTAAACAAATTCATTATTAGTGATCAAGATGCTTGAATCTAATAAAATTACACAATGTTTACATCAAACAGAGTTTTTAAAGTTTCAGTCTATGATACATTCAAGAATTACTATTTTTATTAACTTTTATAATACAAAATATACAAACAGTTGTCATCAACGTAGCATTATCATAATTTGAGAAGTATAACTTTTTTTCTTTATTACAACTGAATATAAACATCCAGATGATTAGTTTTCAAAATCTTTTAAGGTGATGATAGTGAATAGTTATTTTTGGTCAATGTGAAAGCAACAACAACAGATTGTCTTAAGGAAGTTGTGGCCGACGGAAGTATACCACCATTCCCAGGAGGCCGACTAGCATCGTGATGAGGTACAGGTCCCAATTAGGTCCCAAGGATTTATCCAGATTAAACAGCAACAACATTTCACTCCAGTGGCTCTGTTAAAAACAAAGCATCCATTTTTTATTATAAGTTTTTAATACACATTACCCTACTCCCAGGATCAACGTCAAGCTTATTAAGTTTGGTTTGTAGGTGGTAGCGGAAGTTAGGGTTAAAATCCTGACCGGGTGTACTGAGGGAGTGTTTTTCAATGATTTCTCACTCCCCTTCCATGAAAATTTAAGTACATCTTAAAGCTTAAGAATTACTGTGAACATAATCAGAAATGAAGTTAAGAAAATTCATTAAGATATGGAAAGTTAACTGCTTATATTTATTATGTTTTAAAATATGTATTACAGATTAATATGTGAAATGAAGTTTGGTTATTTGAAAAAAGGTGTATTCAACCCATATGTACAGTATCAGCGAAAATAATTGAATAATTTAAGTATTGCTAGAGCAAGAAAATTAGCTAATAGGTATTCTTAGTATATATATTAATAAAATGAAGAGTTTGTGTGTGTGCCACAAGCATTGCGAGATATTTACCGCAGAGAGGTCTGGGATTTTAAAATTAGTAGACCATGTGTTTGCGCACCTAGAGCTGAAATTTTAGATTTATGATTAGATTTTTTTTTAATTTTTTAAAAGGTGGGTCAGGAGAAATAAAATCAAGAATTTTTTTCCCCTGTCTGTTTTAAGCAACAAAAAAAAGCATTGTCCAAAGTAATCAAGCAATGTATTTTGTACTTTGGCTTGTCTCATATAAATTAAGCTTTAGACAAGAAAAAATAGCATAAGCATGTATATTTTTATATTTATGAGGCAATAAATCATGTATTTAAATTATTAATTTTTACGACATATAAGATATATTCTATCAGTGTGTCAACTCAGTCTTGGGGAAAAAAATTCCCTTATCATTTTTCAAGGTTTGAAAAATTCTATATTGATACCCATTAATCACTATACAAT
The DNA here is from genome assembly GCA_902151425.1 of Timema shepardi. Taxonomy (NCBI): domain Eukaryota; kingdom Metazoa; phylum Arthropoda; class Insecta; order Phasmatodea; family Timematidae; genus Timema; species Timema shepardi. The sequence goes on from CABFVX010000374.1 coordinate 247,484, forward strand.
CATAATAAAAAAGTACAGGCATTTTTTATTTTTGTAAAAATGCATAGTCATAAAATAAGATGATTAATGGGGTGAAATATAATTATTACATTTAAAACCATTTTAATTAAAACTGTCTTTAAAATACAGACATAAAAAATTGAGATAGTAAAATGTTTGAAATATTTTGTATATTTTTTTTAAATACATTGAACTTTTGAGATACTTTGAAATAGATTAAGAATAATTAAAACAAAAGTAACATTGGGAACACTTATAAAATATTCTTTCTCAATTTATTTTCAAAATATAGTTAAAACTAATGTTACACAGCTGCAATTTTCTCATTCAATGCTGCAATCTCTTTTTCAGCATTTTACAGAAATATTAAGCGCTTGGAAGCAACATGTGAGTAGTTGCTACCTGCCTGAGTGTGAAAGAGTGGGGGAAGGGAGGATGGGTTGCGAGTGAAACATTTTGGCTGAGAATGTGGATTGACTGAGCCTTGAGCTTTGAACAATCAATTTAAATTAAGTATTTGGTTTGTGAAAAAAAACTGAATGACTTTTTTATATTTGATTTTTTATAATCATATGCAATGATAGTAGTTTAAACAACTTTATAACTTTTTTTTAAATGTTAGATGTTTAAAAAAAATCCCCGAGTCACTCCAAAATTCCCTGGTAACCTGATATTCCATGCAAAGAGAAATTCCCTGATAAGTCCAGGTTGTCTAGGCAAGTAGACAACCTGTTCATATCACTCATGTGGTGGTATTAGTAAATCAGATCAAAAATTAAAGCATCTGCATCTGAATCAATATCTGTGAACTATGGTATATTATTGATGCACTTCAAATCTATATCACTAAGCAAAGCTTATAAACAAAACCATAAAGTGAAGGTGAATTTAAATGTTGTATAAATATAGTCAGTTCATGTTTTTAATTTGAGAAATTCAATATGTACCCTCCAATTACCCTGAAAGCCTCACCTCAATTGTTTACAATATAATCCATGATAATGTAATCTGTTAGGGTAAGCCTGAAACCTTTCAGGGTAAACAGAGTGTAAGTTATAAAATTTGAAATGCGGGAAGCAACCTCCAACAGTAAACAGCTCAAATGCTTGCAGTGAGTGACAAAGAAGATAAATTAATTCACCCATATACTGATATTAATATTTGGTTCTGATGTGTTATTTGGAAATATTATTCAAATAGACAATCTCAGCTAAACAATAAATTCAATAGGTTGTGTATTAGGGGTGTGCAAAGTACACTTTTTAATTCAAAGGAAATTTGAGTCGAATATATAAAATATTCTTAAAGCTGAATCCAAGTTTGAAGAATTTGTTAGATGTTTTATACTCGAAAAAATACTATATTGTTGTATTTATACATTATCTTTAGGCCCTAAAATACTTGGAAAATATTTTATTGCACAATTTTTGGTAATATTTTGTTTTATTCTGATAATAGCTTAAAATGGTAATAATTGACCATAAATTAAGTAATTTAGCTGCCAAGAGCGTTATTGACGAAGCTTCATAATTGTTGAAGCCAGAGGTTTTTTATAAGTGAAGTCAAAAGCTGATATTTGTTCCGAAGCAAAGTTGAAGCTTTGCACAACCTTGTTGTGTATCAATGAAATCTCTGTAAAAACATGCGTATTATGATATTATTTTTGTTAATCTGAATTAGTTGGGGTTTTTATGCACATCAATTTTATACTGTCAAACTAATTAGTTGGATAGAACCCTGAAGAAAGGAGAACCTTTTATAGCTTAGTGGGAGAGGACTGGCATGGTAGGTCAAAAGTGTAGGATATGATTCCCTTGTCTAGGTATTATTTTTAAATATATAAAAGAGCGATATTAAACTATTTTATGTGCGAAATAGAATTGAATAAGATACCTTTGGTCCCATAGTTAGCGATTTAGTCCATGGAATACCATTCCTTGTGAATAAAACCAAATGTTTTGAAAGCTTACCTCTTGTAAATATTTCATGCTGAAGAAGAGTGTCAGTTTCATGAGTGCGAGGGCAACCGGAACCTTGGCGTCAGCACTAGTTTCTGCTGCCATGTCGTAGCAACGCTTGGCAAGATGGATATCCTGAAAAAGCATAATTTATGAATGAATATAAAATATGTTTACTTATATTTGTTACTAAAAACTTATTTATATATATGTACGTATATATATAATATACATATATATATATATATATATGCACAGAAAAATTGCATCTTACGAATTTATATGAAAACATCCAACAAACACGTTTTGAAAATATGTGTATCTTTTATTGAATATAAAATTTGTTCTCTCTTTGAATAGTAAATCATTGGACCTTTTTGTTAAACAATACCAAATATCCTTCACTATTCGAAGATTCAAAGGATCAATCCTTAATAACAACTAAAAAGCGATGTAATGAGCTTACCTGTGTCATTCCTAGGCCCTGCTCATGCATGTAGCCCAAGTTAAACATGGCCTGAGCGTTGTGCTGCTGTTCCGACGCCAATCTGTAGTGTGTTGCGGCCATCTCGTAGTCCACTGGCGTCCCTAGCCCGTAGTAGTGATAGTCCCCGAGTTTCACCTGCGCTGCCGAGTAGCCCTGAGCAGCTGCCCGGCCCCAGTACATCAGTGCACGCACGTACGTGTCAGGTTCTGGGAACAAGCTCACGTCCCCTGGACAGTACACAACGTGAGCAGCTGTTAAGACAGTCTGCCAGGACATTTTCCAAAAGAAACCTTTGTAAACTCTTAAATAAGAGCAAAGAGACCCGAATCAGTGGACACAAGAAAAGTGTCAGTTTAGTTTGTTCTGATTTGCTTGTGATAGGAAAGTCATGCATGACATGAATCCCAGGCAAGAGCATTGTAGGGATATTTTCTAAATTATTTCCCACTCACCCTTGTGCAAATGTGAGTATTAAACCTACTAAAATCTATTTACTTTCACACTTCTTAGGTCAGAGAAAGGAAAAAACACACAATCCAAACAGCATTCATTTATAAAAAATAGCTAGTGTAACTGGTTTCCTTATAAATGCCCAATAGTTCTCCAGAAATTTAACTCTAGATATGTGCATGGCTAGTAAGTTTACAAGTTCAAAGAATTTTGAATAAGACATTCGAAAATAGTTTATAGTGTTTTTCCATCATATCTTAGCTAATTTTAAAAAAGATTATGTATCTTTAAATGTATAAAGTATTTTCTATATGCATGCCGTTAATACAAAATAAAGATGTTTTCTTTTTCAGCTCATAGTGTAAAGTCGTTAAGGTTATAAATCCTCTTAGCTCTCGACCATTTCCTATATATATATATATATATATATTGCTAATTTAAAATTATTCTTAATCACCTAGATCAATTGTTCAAGTAATAGGCTTTCAAGTGCCCATCAGTTATAATATCCAATGACACGTAAACAGTTTTATAACTCATTTTACTCAATCCTCTCCTCTCAAGTTTATTAATTAATTATGTTGTCAATGTTAGTACAATGAGGAAACATTCTAATTACATATTACTGCTATCTAAACAGTTAGAACTGGTGTGTTCTTAATAGTCTTAAGCATATTTTATCTATTTCTTTTTTTCTAGGTTTAGTTTAATCTATATTTATCTTTACTAAATTGTTCCACTAAAATGTTTAATCCCAAGAAAGTGTGGGCCTCTATGCTAATTTTAAGTAGCCCAAACCATGATTAAAGTTGTAAGCAACATACACACCAAATTTCAATTCATTAACTTTATTTTTAGGCTATTAAAGGCTATTAACTTTACAATCTAGTAATTTACATTCTATTAAAGGCATTGTTGAAATTATACTTCGATAAGTAGTTTTGAATATTTTATGTGTCTCTACCCAGAAGCTGGGTTTTATTTAAATATGCACATGTGGCTTCACAGAGTAAAGGAGAGGTTTGGTATGGGACCGCCAGCCAATCAGCGCTTAGCATTTTCCTTCCTTAAATGGAAACTGGAGAGATGCGAGCTTATGGAACACACTTAACTGGTGATACTGGTAAAGTTCGTTCACGGTAGGAGTTTACCTGGGAAAGGACTTTTTTCCCTACCAGAAATCTATTATATAGTAGGATATTGGATAAGAAAAAAGACCTTTCAGAGGTAAACTCCTACCGTGAATGAAGTATACCTAACGGACATGTTACAATTCTAAGTTTGCTATACAAGTGTTATGGGTATCATGAATAGCTTACGGCAGAAAAGGGGTCCACCTTTGTGGCTTTAATAATAATTTCCTTAACATTACCATAGTTTTATTTCGTGTTTATTATGTGGTTTGAGATGGTGATTCGCGAAGCGGTTACCTGTTTTACCAAGCAAGCCAAAAGTAAGTTTGTAACTGTCATAGATGTAGTTATTTCAACTTTTAAAAGAAAACACAAGTCATCAACCTGGTTATCATTTTTCTTTGTCCTCAATTCCCCACCCTCGACAAGATCCTGATGCTCTTTGGAAACTAATGGCTGCTGTGGACCAAACAACTAACATCTAAATTGATGTAAAGAAGAGGGTAAGTGACTAGGTACATGAGCATACTATAGCAATTACAATGCTGTATTTGTATGATTATACCAGGGCTGGGGAACCAGCGGCTTTTAAGCTGCCTCTGGTCTTTTTTCATACTTTGTCAATTATGTAGCTTTATCGTTTTATAAATTATACATTCTCAAACAAACTGTAGTTTAATTAGTTATAATAAAAAAAACTCCCAGGGCTGGGAAACCAGCGACTTTTAAGCTGCCTCTGGCCTTTTTTCATACTTTGTCAATTATGTAGCTTTATCGTTTTATAAATTATACATTCTCAAACAAACTGTAGTTTAATTAGTTGTAATAAAAAAAACTCGTTAATTTTTAAAGCATAATGTTCGAAAATGCATCACTCTCATTGATCTACTCATTCCCCACTACCTATGGTTGGTGCTCTATCATATTTTGAAACCTTTTGTCAAAATTTCGTGTACATGAAATGTGTGGCCTTTAGAGGAATCTGTTAAGTGAAATGCTGCCTTCCAATGTCAAGATTTTCTCCACTCCTGGATTATACACTTAAAGATGAACAACTAGTCATCAAAATTAATGAAAAGAGAATGAGGGTATGCAACAGTCTTCAAGCAAGGGAGGGGAAGTAGAGTATGAAGCTTTAAGGTATTTTAATGAAAATTATAATGGCACAAATTATGGGAGTGAGATATTTTGTGGCACAAATTCAGCACTAAATATTGACATAGGTCTCTTAATCTGTGCCATTATTGGTGCTGCCAGCTTCTCAGACATAGAATATCCTTGAAAGCACTCAAATATCCTATGATTCATTATCTACCTCTAAAATTAGGGATGGGACCCTTGAATCCCTAACAATATCTGAGATTCTAGGATTCGAGAAAATGTTGAATCCAGGATTAGAAGCCCTTTAAAAAAAAAGTTACAATTTTTCAAGTGAAATTTTTTCTGAGCTTTAATACTGCTTGAGGATAGTTCAGAAACAATTATAATTATAGGCTAAACTTAACAACTAGGCCCCAGACCAATAACACTTACCTGAATGAATGAAAGAATGAATGTTCTAATGAATGGATTATAACAAAGAATGTTAACATTTAGTTACTATTTGTCCATGTCCTTTTCCTGTGTTTGTCCTTTTTGTTATAACTTTTACATGTTCCTATCAATGTGTTCTATCATTCTTTACCATTTTCCTTTTTCTCCCCTTTTGATTTTTTGGTTTTCTCTTTTAGGAAGTTGTGTTGCGCGTTTCACCCTCCTCCCTGATGAGTTCCAATAGAATGAAACCTGGGTCAGGGGATTGGGCGGTGACGATCAATTTTCTTTAAGAGACATCCATTACCTCTTTGTCCATTGGCAGCAGTGTAAAGTGTGAACTGTGTTCTTCTTTTCATTGTAAAGGCCATATTGTGTTTGTCCCCACTTTTATATGTTTCTACCCACCTTTCCTATACCTTCTTCCAAATATAATACAATTACCTCATGAAGCGAAAAGGGCTTTCCTTATCGAGTTATTTGTATTTTGTATTAGTCTAACATATTTATGTTCCCTCTTATGTTCAAAATTTTTTCCCAGATTCAGATTCGGATTTGAGAGTTGAAGGTAAATTGGAAATTCAGATTCGAGATTCAGATTCGTAAAATAATGTATTTGACCCAACTTTATGTAAAATCTTCAAAAAACAGATCAAATCTGTGAAAACAACTGCCCTATAATAAGGGAGTGTGAAACATAAAAAAAACTTCTAAATATGTCAGTATAGCTCGATCGGGGGTTCAAGCCAGGGAGAATATGTGCCCTGAAATATAAAATTATGTAGGCCTACTTAAAAATAAAAAGGTTTTAATAAAATGTTATTTTAGTAAATAGAAATGTAAGAATCTTATAATTGAAGATAATAAGACTTTTTTTTAACTTTTTAATTGTTTCTATTTTATGTTAGTTCCTTATATTTTTATTTCCTCTGGGATTCCTTTTTTTTTCCAAGATTCGGATTCGAATTTGATAGTTGGGATTTGATTGTTAGATGAAGATTCCTACTTGAGATTCGAATTCGTAAAATATAAACGATAAAATACCACAACTGCTTAGTTCTTTAATCCATCTGGTCCAAGTGTTGTCATATATATAGTTTAATCCTAACAATAAATTTAAAATAGCTGTTGAGATTCAACCAAAAATTCTAGCCAACAACAACATTTACTCTCTTTATCTGAATAAGCTATCTGTATTTACTATTTAATAGTATTTTATCCAAACAATTTCTTTTCCAACATCAATCCTGACTAACAATTCTACTATAAAATATAATTCAGCCCAGCTCTATATTGCATATAATATTTTGTTACTAAAAATACACTGTGGGAACACTAAATTAGGATTTAACTAAGAAGAGATTATATTTTTGGGGTCAATACTTATGGATTTATATACATTCCCCCATATTTTCATGGCACTCCTATAGAAACATCACTCACCGTGTTATGCAATGAAAACCCTATGCAAGCCGTTGGTATAAGCAATAAACTGGTAAGCTTAATACTGTGTTAAAGAACTGATTAGCAAGTTATTAAACATGTCTAAGTGTTTACTCACCTTTGTCAAGTAAAAAAGCAGCGTTGCTCTGGGCCACCTCGTAGCCAAGCTCAGCCAGAAGGGCGTAAGTGACATAAGCTTCATCCAGACGACCTTCTCGGTAGTGGATATGAGACTCCATCAGCCTTTCACCCCACTTGCCTCGCTCCGCAACATTTTTGAATAACTGAAAGCAAATAAGTACATTTGGTGAGTCAGAAACATATCTTAAATTTTATCAGAAGGAGCACAAAACCTCAGAAAAACAATTATTGGCATTCACCTGGGGAAAAAAATCTTAATTTCCTTGACCAAAGCCCTTATAATATTGAAATAATGAAATATCAAAGTATATTAAAATCTAAATATTTAAATTGTGTAGATTGTATAAATTATTTTTGAAAGAACCTCAAAAATAAATCAACATTATACTTTAGAAAAAAACATATTTAATCAAAATGCTATTAATAATTTATCTTCAATAAACAGTAAAATAAACTATTTGTCTTTACCAATTGCAAAATTTTCTGATTTTCTTGAAAGTAAATACCTTGCTCCCAGGTTTTATCTGGCTGTTCCCCCCACCCTGATATAAACACTAATCTCTTTAAAAAATAGAGGATAAAACCATAAGCACCAACTCTATTGGGCCACCCTTAAGTAAGTGATAAAAAGTGTAAGTACAGACTAAAAAGAGCATAGTGTATAAAAATGAGAAAGTGTGGACATTCGCTATTACATGCAAAGCAAATAGCGGCACTGCGGTGGATTCGATAAAAATGAGTGCTGTAATCAAACTGGTCAAATATTGCATTCTTTCAGTACAGGCCTACCATAAATAGAGTAAAAGTCTCCAAATAGTTGAATAGTTTGATATATAGGTGTATATATCTTTTATTAATTCTCTCAAATCACAAAAATCTCAGAAACTTCATGGAGGAATTAGTAAAATCAGAAAAATTCGATGCTGGTGCCAAAGCGAATGGAATTCAAATTGAGATTTTCGAATTTTTCTTCCATCTTTCTTTACTTTGCAAAATTTTCAGTCACGTGGATATGGTCATCAGTGCCCCTCAAAAGGAAATCACTTCACTTTCGGAAGGCTTCAGAAATGATTGTTTGAAACTCTTGAGAAATTTCAGGATAGAAACTCAAAATCAGTAAATCTAATTGTTGCACAGCCGAGGCTACCAAGGAAAGGATTCCAAGCCGATTAAATTATGCAAGCTACAAAACTGTTCAGTCATTCACCACCCCAAAGGAATTCTACATCAGGTTTTTGATAGTCATCAATACGATCATAGAAGGCATCCATCAGCACCTGATTCCAGGCCAAGATTAATGATCTAGGGTAAACACCTAATACTTTCTAACCGGCATAAAAGTTTCAGGAGTTCAGTGAACTATTTAAAGATGAGAGTGACAGAGAAAACGTGTTTTTTACAAAGACATGTTTATAAAGATCTTGAAAACTAGGAAGTAAAGGGTTAAGAATGTGATATCTGTGTTTTATTTTCTTAAAAAAAACTCATAACTAAATGACATACTTCCAGAGATGGCAAAGTTTGTCCAACTCCTCCTGATGATCTTTGTGTCAAGTTCCACAGCATAAAGATAATTTTCAAGACTGAGAGGACTGAAATCGTATCTGAGATCAACAATGGTCAAGAAATGCCTGAACCATCTTGCTATTCTGAATGTTCATCGAGTTGAGGGTAAATTCTTAAAGTTGGGCCCCATAACTACAAAACCATATCACTTTAATTGGCACCGTATTGCGGGTCAAATAACTTATATATCGTATCTTTATAATTTGCGCCCATCGCGGACCAATATCTTTATTAATAGGCGCCCGTTGAGAACAGAATCTTCATCAAGGTGCAGCAGAAGGGAGCGCGAGTAATTTTACAATTTTAGAGCATTACATTTTTTTTGATAAAATAAATCAAATATTTCTCCAGTAGCAACATAGAGTTTAGTTTTATGCACATGTTAATAACAACAGATTTTGAATATTCGTCAAAGGTGTCCTGGAATTTTGTCAAAACATTTTTTCTTTATTTAAAATGTTTTGACAAAATTCCAGGACACCCTTGACAAATATTTAAGATCTGTTAATATTGCATATGCAGAAAATTAAATTCTATGTTGCTACTGGAGAAATATTCTATTTAATTTGGACCAAAAAAATGCAATGCTTTAAAAACTGTAAAATTATTCCACACCTTAATAGGTGTCCATCAAGGACGGAATCATCATAATTGGCGCCCAATCACGACGCGAATCTTCAGATCCCTGAGACTAGACAGGGACTCTACCAACAAAAAGATACACGGCACACCGAGGAAGAACATCATACCAAGATGGAATAACCAGCAGACGTTCCGCACACGGCCACTAAACGCCACACCGAGGAAGAACATATACCGAAGTGGAATAACCAGCAGACGTTCCACACACGGCATACTGAACAGCACACTGACAAGGAACATCACATCGAAGACCTCATAAAACAAGTCATATTAGCCTTAGACCATTTTTTTTCCTAGTTAATTCACAGGATATAAAATTTTGTTTTAGAATTAATACAATACAAAGATCATTAATATTTGTGAACAATTGTAATTTTGAAAGAGAGGATGGCGGATTCAAACCCAAATGATGGGTACAGTGACACCAATAGCTGGTTTGGTGAGACAAAATATGAAGATAGACCAAACAATCAGTTAGGCCTAGTAGACTCAGAAGTAGAAATAGGATAAAGAGAACAGGACAAGGATGAGCCAGTTATAGAAGAAGAGGGAGAATATAAGGCAGAAAAGGATATACAAGGAAACTTAATCATTGTCGAAAGTGTCAAATTACAAATTGTTTTTGTGTGATATTACATGTTTTGTGTTCTGGGTACTGTGTGTGGTGTAGATTTGTGTTAGTACTTCACTGTCTTAACGAGCCGTGTGATGAATCGAACTATTTTTCTGTGTATCACTATATGGATTCATATGCACAAACTGCTTATATATGACCTACCCCTTGTCACCAGTGTCAAAACCAGCTAATAGAAAAACTCCTGGCAACCTGATGTTGTGAATGGGCTTGCTTCCTATTGGGTAGAGGGAGCCAGCACGTCACATGCATGTCTCTAATACAATTGAGTTGATATTTACTAAAAAGAAAAAGTTTTAAAATGTAGTGTATTGTAATGATTTCTAAAAGAGAGTGATTCTCCATGGATGACGTATCAAAAGGATATTTTACATACAGTTTAGAAAAATACCTTCATCCATGACTTTTTAAATATATGAGAGGGGTCCAAAACAGTATAATTACAACTAATGCATCCATATTCAGGCCATATCTAAGTCAACCTTGACTGTAAAGCTCTGAGCTGATGTTTATAATCTATATATCATCAGAAAAGAGTTAAAATAAAATATAAATACACACATATTTATTATTTACTGACTATTTGTTTACAGTCTTAATATTCTTCAAAATCTGGACCTAATAGCCGCTATTCCTCAATCTTGATTAATGCTAATCATTGAATACATTTGAATTGATTAAGTGTTTTCTGGAATTTATTAACATTAGTAAACAAAACAAATGCATTCGATAACACACTCGGCTCAGTCAAAATAAATCTGGTATTAGAACTAACAGAGTTTAATGAATGTAGGGAGGGTTAGAAAATATTATATTTAGAGGCCCTGGTAAAGTTAAATGGGCTAAGTAAATGTAAGATGGCACCTCTGGAGAACAGAATCACACACCATATGGCTGAATTAAAAATATAAAAGCATATACAAAAACAAAACTTGTATACAAGTCCTGATTTTATTAATCCTGGCAGACAAAATTAACTATTACTTTGGTTATATAGACATTTAAATAATTAATATTCCTGTTTGTGATGTCGCTATATCTGAATATTAATATCTGAGATGTTAAGTAGAGGAAAGCTGATCCAGAGTTTCACAAGTTTACCAAGAGGTAAGGAGGAGTTAGGCAGAGAGGTCAGAGGCTAATAACAGCTATTATCATAATGTTGTACCAAGCAACTTATATATAAAAAAACTACAACATATGATTAGGAGTAACCACAGTACAATTGACAACTACAACTAAAAACCTTGGTGTGGGTATTGATGAGGATCTTAATTGGACACTGCATGAAGCTGTATGCCTGCCTTCATTTGCCGAGATGGTTGAAGAATTTTCTGCCAGAATTTGTGTAAATTATTCTTGTCGAGAGTTTAATATTGCCACACTTTGACTACTGTGATGTGGTATACAATGACTTAACTTAAAACACCATGATCATATTTCAATGTATCTTAAGAAACTGTGATCGTTAAGAATAAATGATAGGCAAAGGTTGCACTTATTAGTATTGCTTCACAAAATATTATCAATATCTCAGCCTCGATACCTCTCCACACAGTTCCTATTTGTGAAGGATAAACATACCCATGCTATTCGGCAGGGCCGGATTTACATGTTGAAGCTCACTGAACCCTTGTTGACATTTTGCCCTCTTCTCCCGCCCCCTCCCTCCCCTTCCCCCCTCAACCTTTTTTTCCAGGCACAGAACCCACCAGGAAAACAAAAAAGTGAGTTTATGGTATTAAAAATAACTTGGTTACAAATTTTAGCCTGTTAGTGTTAGGCTTCATATTTTGAGTAAATAACATTTTCAAGTAACAAAAATAATACCCTATTAGGCCAATTTAATATATACTTTTTACTACCTATTGCTTCATATTTTTGGACATACTAACATACTAAATATTATAAATAAATAAATTGCCCCCAAATAAATAAGTTATCAAAAATAATGTTGTAGAACTGGCAGTATCGGTCGCGCGCTCAGCTTCTTTTGTATATTACGTAACCGAATACCTTCAAAAGGTGTCAGTGATGAATATTGAATGCATTTTAATTATATTTTATTAGATTTTTATTTGAGTGTTGTTCTTATTATTAAAGTGTGTTTATTAAGTGTTATTTCTAATTTAAAAACTGATATTTCCATTGTTTAACTTTTCTTTTCAAAATTATTTACTATTTATAAAAATGAATTTCATTCATCTTTTAAGAACATGTGTTTTAATACACTTTCTAGGATTTTAAAATTATTAATATACAATACTCGAACTCGGCTCGAATTCGGGAGCTTTTAGAAATACTCGGCTCAAGTTCGACTCGAATTAAAAAAACCAAGCTGGAAAACCCCTAATTTTAAAGACTAAAAATGTCTATGAAAATTTGTTAAGTATAGCCTAATAAATGCCTTGTTTTTACATAGACTTGTTTATGAGATTATTAAAAAAATCTTGACGGAAGTGCCTTAGCATTCATCCTACAAATGGCACCCCCCAGAAAGTAGCACTCTAGGCCGGACCTAGTGGTAAGTCCGGCCCTGCTATTAGATCAGAATCCACCCTACATATAAATATTCCCATGCAGAGATATAATATATGCTCGTTCTTTTACTACTTGAGCTGTGAATTAATGTAAGAATTAAAGTGCAAATGGTTTTCTACTTATTTTAATTTTTCTTTCAATCTTATATTTTATTATTAGGGTTGTGCGGAACTTCAAAACTTCAATTTGGCTTTGAAACAAGTCTCTGCTTCAACTTTGTTTGAAAAAAAATTCCAGCTTCGACACTCCGTCGATAAAAATATTGACGGCTAAAATTATCTATTCATGTTTAATAATTGCCATTCTGGGTTGTTAAAATAACTTTATGTATTAAAATAAAACGAAATATTTCAACATTTGTGCAATAACACTTTTGAAAATAATTTTAGTACATTAAGTTATAAGAACCGCAATGTAATATTTTGAGTCTGAAATGGTTTTGAATAATTTAATATCATTTAGGATCCAATGATGAATTTTAAGATTCAAAATACCTATTCTTAATTTATACTTAAAATAGAATGTAGCTGTAATACTTGGTTGAAAGGAATTCAATGCTATGGCCTCACCTCAACAGCCGTGGGACAGGAGCGCATCATACCGGTGCCAGTAGCATGCATCTGTGCCAAGTTGTAGAATGCCAGCACATGGCCAGACTGAGATGCCAGATTGAAGAACTTGTTGGCCATCTTGTAATCGCGACGGACACCCATACCACCTATGACATTGAAATAAGTGCTTTAGAAAAACATGTTAAATAAATGAGACCTGGAAATTGGAATCTCTTTTATAAAACATGTAGGAATGAAATTGGGGTGTCAAATTGCTGACATACATAAATTAGTGATAGTAAAATTGTTTTTTTTTTCTTAAATTCAAATCCAACCTTTTCCTTCAATTCTTCAAATATTAGGAAGAATTAAATATTACAATACATGTTTTTAGAAACTTTTACTTGGCACATTAAAATGTATATCAAAATACTTTTAAAATTCATTGTAGCATTTTTAAATGTATTTTACACGCACGAAATAAAATGAAATTGGATCTTTCTGGAAAATTTACTGCTTGGTCTTTTATCTGCAAATAATGGTCAGTTGGGTTGATTTTAATTAAAAGTGACAATATAAAACTTATACAAATCTTTTATTAGGTAGAAGATATCATCATTATTTGCCTTTCCCCCTCCAACACTCATCCCTGGAATTGACACAAAAAATACTACCAACTGCACTAACACAATTTTTTGTTCTTAATATTCTTATAACCAAAGGCACCATTTTAGAGAAATTATTTCCTTAAATCAAAGAAAACTGTTCTGAGTTGGCTATTATGACTAATATTGTGAGCAAAGGAAAATATTTTAAATGTATAAATGAGAAACTTAGTTATAATGTTTCCATACCTCTTATTACCACTTAAATTTGAGTATATTTTGACACTATTAGACAACAACAACAAATTTTACCGACTTTTTATTCAGCAATAATAAAGTGTCTCTAGCAAGTATTGATGATTTCTGGTTAGAACAAGTTAAGAGTTTTTTAAATAAGTAATGTTAGTAAGGGCTTGACAAGTTTACACATATGTAGGTTCCCTTTTCAATGTCTTATATTCGTTATTTGCGCATGTGTATAGGTCAAGAGACCCATAAATTAACAGACACCTGTGTAAAACTTGTAAAGAAGAAGCAAAATATATTAGTGAGAGGAGTTTCATCTTGATTTGCCTCTCTCTACTTTATCAATTATAGTAGCTTCTAAACCAACCTTATCTTCCCACTAAGTCCAAAATTAAAATTACATCACTGGATTAAATATGAATTAATTTTTTTGTAAAACCCTGAAGAAAGAAGTTGCTAGCGATTAAAACATAGAACTTTGCCCCCTCCAATATCGCAATTATAAAAACCTACTTACTAAAGTACATGTTGCCAAGCTGCAACTGTCCATCCACCCAGCCCTGGTCCGCTGCCTGTGAAAAGTATTTAAGGGCCTTGGCGTAGTCCTTCTCCACGCCCTTCCCGTACAGGTACATGAGGCCTAGACCACTCTGGCCCACAGGGTTGCCTAGATCCGCAGCCTTCTTGAAGTACTTGTACGCCGTGTCATTGTCCTGCTTCACTATGTCACTGCCTTCCAGATAGATCTGAAAAAAGGCCGGTAAATGAGTTTCTTGAACTTATCTTGATATAATGTGTCTTTGGCTTCTATTTTATTTAAAATACACATTCTAAGCACATGGTCATATCATTAATAGGAGTGTGCAACACTTTAAAAACATTCTTCCACTAAACACATTCAAATTACATTGCATCTTTGAAAACCTTCCAATGTAAAGTAAAAACTTAAATACAAATGAACATTAATTTAGGTTGTGTAGTGTTTCAAATAATTGCTTGAGCTAATGACAGTATCCTAATACAAATCAATATAAGCAAGGTTTTTTGTGGTGACCTTGCCCAGAAAAGCCATAGCCACAGGGTTGCCGGCATCAGCCGCCTGTAGAAAGTAGTGGAGAGCTCTCTGGTGGTCCTGCATCACACCTCGCCCTCCCTGGTAGTGGAGTTGTCCAAGGCCAACCTGAAAAAAAACAACTAAGGGTCAACAGAACCAATTAAGTTAGAGATTTTATACCACACATAAACCAAATTTTTTAAGTAGGGATAGGCCCTTGAATCCTCAAATTCTTAAGGAATGGAGAAAATTTATGAATCAAAATTCAAATCCTTAAAAATATTATTTTTATTTTCAATTTTTCAAGTGATTTTTTTAAGATATCGAATACTGCTTAGTGATGGTTTAGAACCTATTATAATTAAAGGATGAACCCAACAACCAAGCCCCAGATGAGTAATTTAACAATTAAATGAATGTATGAATGTTATAATGAATGGATTATAGGAAAAAATATGAATATTTAATTACTATTTATGTATTCTATTATGCCATTATATATATATATATATATATTATCTTGAATCTAAATTTTAATCTAACCTTTAAATCCTGAATCTCAAATTCAAATCTGAATTTGAATCTTGGAAAAAATAATAAACATAAAATTATATATACATATATATATATATATATATATATAGAGAGAGAGAGATTAAATATTTAGATTCGAGATTCGGATACGTAAAATAGTGGATTCGACCAAACTCTACTTTAAAGTACATTGTTTTTGTATATTGTTCTTAACGTCACAACCCATTTTGTTAAAATAAGTTAGAATGAGCCCACTCGAGGGGGCTGATATTGTATAGACCTGTGCCTGAATGTCGCCCTTTTCAGCTAGCAGTTGGTAATACTCCACAAGGTCATTGTCGAGGATGCCAGAGTTGTAGCCAGGATTATCAGTCTCATCCAGAAGCCTCACCCGCTGCACCGCCTGCCCACCAGAAAGGGAAACCTCGCTTGCAACTAAAGGAAGCAACAATATCCATGAACAAAAAGATACATCAACTACAAGTTAGAAGTATATTGGATTGCTAAGTGAAGCTAAGGGTCGACAAATGGCCTGTGGAACCAAATAGGGGTGAGAAGAATAAATTGGAGACAGTTTTCTCGAAGATTAAAATTAGTAATCAAATACTGATAACATCACAGAAAACCTTAAATTATCAGTAGTTTTTATCAAATATTTATATATCTTTATATCTCTATAAGGAAAACCTCTTTTCACTTTATGAGGTAATTGTATTATATTTGGAAGGTTGAATATATAATATATATCTATAAGAAAAACTTCTTTTTGCTTTATGAGGTCATTTTATTATATTTGGAAGGTAGAATATATAATATATCTCTATAAGGAAAACCTTTCTTCATATTGTATTTGGAAGAAGGTTGAATCTATATATATGAAAAGAAAGGTCTTGACTCAATGACTGACTCATCAACGCCCAGCCCAAACCCTTGGACCTAGAAAACTGAAATTTTGCACAAAGGTTTCCTTTATGACGTAGACAAGAAATAAGGCTGGATTTTTTAAATTCCCATGGGATAGAAAATAAAGAGGATTTATATTTTTGCCTTAAAGTTGCCTTATTTCTTACTAAATCAACGCCCAGTCCAAACCCTTGGACCTAGAAAGCTTGAAGTGAGCTCACCTAGCAGCCTGGTGAAGTGAAGAACCTCTAATGTAGTATATAAAGAGGTACTATAAGTATGAACAAAAAATAAATAGTCATAACCCCCTGTGAATAACAACCTAAGTAATTTTACCTTAAGTTTTCGGATTTTACAATAGGTGGCACGCGAGTCATTTAAAAAAAGGAGTGAAAACTCAAACGAGGTCACGGCAACAGCTAATACATAATATATCTCTATAGGGAAAACCTATTTTTGCTTTATGAGGTAATTATAACAAACAACCAATACGCATCATTGTAGGTCTAAAAAAATTCAGAGTATTTTTTTAAGTTATACATTTTTTAAATAATGAAACAATCTTTTGTGAATGGTTGAATTTCAAACATCCTCAAGGATTCAGGGAATATGAAGGGCCCAGTCCCGCTTTTAAGTAGTAGATATAATGAGTGTGGTATGGATCTGTCTAGTCCAGCAAACTTATAGTGACCTATTTTGTCCACAGATTAAGTCAAGCCAAAAGAATTGTGGATTTGTCCTAATCAAGAGTGTAGTGTTACAAACCATACCTTTGTCAGCCACCTTTCTATAGAAATCCAGGGCCTTCTCGCAACTGGTCTGCAAGCTCACTCCTGACCAATGGCGATATCCCAGAGCCATCCGCGCCCACGAGCTACCTCCTATGGCTCCGAACAAGTAGTGGACCAAAGCTCTCGCTTGGCTGGCATTCACGCCAATGCCGGAAGCATATAGAAAACCAAGGCCCTGGGTACACATAAAACCTCTATTACAATGTGTATTAGGACATTAAAATAGTATTTTAACTAAGGATGGGATCTTTGAACCTTTGAATATCTAGAATACTTAAAAAAATATTCAAGAGGATTTGGGAAAATATTGCATCACAGATTTGTATTTTTTATAATTAAAATTTGTTTTAAAGGTGCTTATTGGTAGCTTCACCCCTACAATGACAACCTCAACAACCAGACCCTAGAGATGGAAAATCTATGACACATGTGGCATTGGGAGGCACACAGACACAATTTGGGTTGCATGTTGACGTAAAAAAAACACAAAATAAAACTTTTTCCAAAGTGGTATAATTTTTTGAAGTTTATAAGAATTTGACAGCCATGTCATTCTCATGTCACAATGAACTTTGTGAGGTCAATGGTTAGAAATTGTCTTGTGTGCTGTTGAAAATAACACAAACATGTTTCAAACTAATATGGAAATGATTATATAAGTCTTTGATTTTAGCATTTAAATAAATTTGTTGTCTTTTTCCCCTGAAGGTGTTAGGATCAATGTTTTTACCTTAAGTTAATGAAATTAATATTGTCTTAGAAAGTCACTTTGACAATTTAATAAATTTTCCTCCTTTAAAATTCAGATATTTTATGAATATTTACAATTTTATTTAAGCTACACATTTATTATGATACATTTCATAATATGTATTCAACAAAATTTGATTTTTAAATACTCTTTTAAAAAAACATAACTAAGAGGTGGTAAACTAAACTAACTCAAAATGTCGCTGGTAATTAAGTGGCACACTGATTGGAAAGGTTTTGTCATTACCAGTGGCGTACGGTGACTTTTCTCAAAGAGGACTAGGTTTGAAGACACCTTTCATTATGGGGTTAGAGAGGAATACTCTCCATATAATGTATAATATGTTAACTTAGCAAATACACTTTTACAGGTCATAGGGTAGGCAATTTATCTCCCTCCAACCGATTCACAATATTTAGACATGGAATAAACAAACAAATACATAAATATATAAATAAAACCAAAACATGGAAAAAAATAAACACATAAATAATTAAACAATTAAATAAAAAATTAATAGTTGAATCTTACCTTTATTGGTATATTAGTGCAATCCTTCTGTCACCTTTCTGAATGAATTTGTCGATAACAGCGTCATAGAATGATTTTTGACTCTGCTATTCATCTAGCAAGCCTTTTTCGACTGACAACAGAGAAAGTGTGGAGAGCCTATTCTCATACTGGGTGTTACGCACAGTCATCTTAATACGTTTCAAACAAGAGAAGGTACGCACAACAGTGGATGTGCTTACTGGTATTGTTGATATCAAACAACAAAATTTATATGTTTCTTGGAACGCTTCTTTTGCTAAGTCTGTTTCTTCCAGGAACTTCATAATTTCAGTCACAGTCTTATCTGAAAAAGTCTGATAGTCTGTAAACCGACACTAATTCACTCCGAAAATTGCCAAAATTGAAAAGACTAACATAGCTTCACTTAAGTGACAAAAATAAACTTTCAGGAAATCGAGATTTGAAGCTTTGAATTTTTTTTTAATCTAGCAGCTCAATAAATTGAAGCTTATTAAGATCTTGAAACCTCAACTCCATTTGCCCAACCATGGTGTCAATAATTTCATTATAAAGACGCACATATTTATTTTTTGGATTCAATGTGCCATCTTTTCTACGTCTCTTCTTAGGAGCTTCCATGTTATCATCACCTTCTAATTTTCTATACGTCTCCTCAAAGTCGTTTCTAGCATCTTTGAGGTGAGAAATTGTCTCTCTTACTTTATCGGTGCAGTATTTCACATCAAAAGTTTTGGTTTGAAGAATTTTGAATAATGTGTCGGTGAGAGAAAAAATGTTGCTGAAAACCTTCAGTAGAAAGGCGAAATCTCTCAATGATAACGCATACCATTTAGCAATCACGAAAGCATCAGTATCCCAACTATCTGGATTTTCAGCAATATTCTCAAAAAACTGTACGAGTTCTGTTTTATTTTCATTGCCGTGTTCACAATTCTGGAATTATAATTCCACCTTGTACTGACAACTGTTGGAAACCGCTTCTTTACCTCAGATTGATTAAGAGCGTTAATGTGTTTCGATGAATGTGAAAAGAAATTTGGAATGCCATTTAATGTCTTAAAAAATATCTTGCATTCTGTTATATAATTCACAGACTGTGAGTTTGTGAGCATAACAGTGGATGAAGAGTGCACCTGGGCACCTCTTTTTCACAAGCGTTTGTACTCCATTTAAATGTCCAGAAAATGTAGCGGCTCCATCATACGCTTGTGCTACAAGTTTTTGCTCACAATTGAAACTCGAAAGGATTCGAAAAACATGCTCACTTAAAATAATTGCAGTGCGATCACTGCTGACATCTAAAAAACCAATAAATCTTTCATATATTTGGCCATCTTTCACATATCGAAGGACTGTCGAAAGTTGAGAGAGCTTTGCAATGTCCGTAGTTTCATCCAACATTATTGCTATAAAAAATGAATCATTTATTTCCGACTTAATCTTATCCAAAATTACATCACCAGCACATTCAATGATGTCGTTTTGAATTTTGTTGGAGGTTCCTTTAAACGCTCCCCTACTTTGGAGATGAAAATCCAATTTACTATCGTATTTAGAAAGTAACTGCATTAGTTCAATGTAGTTTCCCCGGTTAAGGGAATCTTCCCGTTCGTCGTGACCTCTGAATGGCAGCTCTTGCTTAGCCAAAAAACAGCACACATCAATTAATCGTTTCATTAGTTCCCGGTTTGAATCAACCTCTGCATTATGTTTTAAAACGTCTAACCTTTTTTGCTCACTCAGTTGAAAATCTATTCTGGTTTTCCCGAAAGTTTTTAATTTAGTTATTGCGGATAGGTGTGAGTGAGTCTTTTCATGGCGCATCTTGGCTTTGTGAAAATTGCTGATATCACAAAATCCGTTATTATTCCACACTCCCTGATTTGTTTCGAACAACACACAAGGCCAACAATACAGCCTGTTTCTTGATTTGCATGCAGTTAACCATTTTGAAGAAGTATAATATTCTGTTTTGAAATGACGTGTATAGTCTTTCATTTTTGTTTTAGCAGAAATGTCTGGAGTTGGCCTACCTTTCATTATTACTTGCTGCTTTTCTTCAAAAGTGAGGGCTCCAAACGAAACTGCGAATAATCGGTCGAGAGCACAGCATTGAGAAAGGTGATCGGCACTGCTACATCCCACTGAACTACCTTCACTAACCCCGCTACTTGTCTCAGGTCCCTTTCCCAAGCTTTGTTGTGAGGGAACAGTTTTCAAATCCAAGTCCCCTTCCATAGTTCACACTTCCAAACACTGTCAAACTAAATTGACAGTTGAACACTTTAACACTTCACAAGATCTCTTTCATCAATGGGAACAATTACATAAGCTTAACAACAACACTACCACTTATAAGAAGCAAACCAAAATTACATTTACCTGTGACAGAACGCCAAATGTTAGCATATATCCTATTATAGGGACGGACTAGGCTGGCTTCAACTAGTCCTCTCCCCGATAAGACTCGAGCGCTTCCGGTGTTAGTTGAGAGAGGGGAAGGGGTCCACGCAAGCAGCGGGAATATCATTGAGTATTGTGACAGCGCTTCTGATGTTAGGGTGTTGTCATTGTAGAGAGGGAAGGGGGAGTGGGGGCAGCGCACAAATAGCTAGAATATCGTTGAGTATTGTGACGCAAATTGAGACTCAGATAGATTTGATTTTATGCTTTTATTTAACGTTAAAATTTAACTCAAAATAAATAAACTAAAAATGTCACTGGTCATTACTATCCCACACCATTAATTTATCACTTAAATGGATGTATGAAGGTTATAATTTAATATAAGAGATATTTAACCACTACTTTCATTTTGTAGTAATGTAAGAATTAATGTAAAAAGTTAGTCCCCTTTATTTATCATGTTTTATAGGATTTGCATTCATGAAAAAGTGGATCCGACCCATCTCTACTGATGGCTCTTAGCTTTATGAGAAAAAAAAAGTTACTCAATATTACTTGACCACATGTTAAACCATAATTTAATTTGTGTTCAATCACAAAATTAGGATGTTTGACTCCCTTAGCCTTAATTGTGACTAAAACTATGTAATTACACAATTCTATGGGTTTCAGCTATGATTTAAATTGTGACCAACATTTGATCAACATTGGTTCAAAACCAGATGGGAGCATGGTTCGGTCTCACCTTCAATTATGACATTAATCCTTAAGTTTAAGTTGTCTGTAAGCTTGTTGATAGGCTCTTATCTACTTGTGTTTGAACTATATATTTCTAATAAGAAATAAAAAATATTTGGAAAAAAATACCAATCAAATATTTGGAAAATTGTAGTTACCGGTATATTTTTCAACTATTTGATAACATTTTTTTTAAATCCTCATATTTTTAATATCATAATTAATTTATTGAATAAGTTATTTATTTATTAATAAATAGTAATGAAAGCCTAATTGACCATGTGAGCATCAGGAACGCCCAGCTCTGCCATCTCTTCAAATGCCAGTTTAGCAGCCGGAATGTCCTGTTTGAGGGTCGAGCCGAAGAGCGAGGCCCATGCAACTTTCACTCTTGCCTGATTATGACCCATCTGAGCTGCTTTCTTCAATAATTCGTACGCTTCTACTTTGTTGGGACGAGACGCATTCAGGATGGTCAGTGCCTTCTCAAACATCTCTATAGCTGTGAGATAAGAAGACTCCATTTCACTTTTGGGATAGTCATAGCTACCTCTACTTTTTTTACTAGAAAATACTCTGTTTTTTAAATGTTTTAGTTTTTCTGAAACTTTAAATAGGAGTATAGAGGAATTAAACTTTGTTTGTCATAAAACCATTTTAGTATCCAATATCAAACACCTTAGCTCAGTCTGTAGTGTGCCTGCATACTGAGCTAAGGGTCCCGGGTTCAATTCCTGCCATGGCCAAAAATTAATCATTGGTGAAATGTGGGTCTATCCTCTAATATTGATAAATTAACGGCTGGGGACTGTTTGTGCCTGTCCTAGTCTTAAGTTAGAGTATAAGGCATATGAAGCCAAGACGGACCTAACCAGCTGGTAGCAGAAAATATATGGTTTGAATAAAAAAAACTTAACGAAACCATAGGCTGGAAACAGAAATGGATGTATATATGTAATAGTATTAAGTATTTGTATGTTATTTGATTCTGTAACAGTTATTTGACAATGAAGGGTAAATATATGAAGTCGCTATGAAAACCAATATTTCAGGTGTCAATGTGCACGCGCTAAATACATAATTAAGAAATTTTTTTGAAATATCCCTCTTGGAAGAATTTGACATCAATAAGGCTATCTTTGCACTGGAAACCGAATAGTTTTATAATTGAAAAGTTTCTGAGGATGACGTTAAGGACGTGTGTGCACCGCAAACTAAATAAATTGTCTGTATTTGGTGTTCCTTTCCTACAGTACGCAATGGACTTCACATAAGCAGAATGTATAGGTGTTCTAGTACTCAATATTAAGTGTATTCATTAGGTAGGCAAAGATTTTTAAATGGTCAATTTTACAAGTTAATGGGTAGTTATTTTAAATAAAGAATTGTTTACTTTAAAATATGCATAGTTTTACATTAACATTACCTCCCAATTTTATATTTCAGATTTTTAAAACAGGATGATTAGACGTTTGTTGAGGCAAGCAATGAAGCCTGAAGTGAATAATTAACATGACTGTATCAAAACATATTAGGTAAATTTAGAATTAATTTATGCTTTGATTTGCAAACACTACAAAAAATTGAATCTAATACAAATAATATACTTTATCAAGAAAAACACAATTCACTATCTATCTACAACAAATTTTCAAATAAACAGTGTTTGAACTGTTTATTATTATTAGCACCGCGTCTTACTACCCGTTCGGGTTATACGCACTTACGCTAATGTGTAATGGTAGGGTGATTGTGAGATGAAATGGAGGACCTACAGTTTAACGTGGAATCCGAACCACGGTGGAGGCCTGGATTTCCCCACATTCACAAGATGTCTTGTCAGAGGTGAAGGAAGGGTTTGGTAATCAGATAAATCTGTGCCAGGACCTGTGATTGAACCCCGGCCGCCAGCACAGAAGTCTGACACCTTACCCCTAGACCGCCAGGTCACCTGTTTGAACTGTTATATACATTTTAAAATAATAAAGTGTACTATAGATTATATGAAGTGAATGGGTTTTATAAAGAACTTGAGGTGGGTTTGGCTAAAGGGAGGAAGCGGTAGGAGGTTTCTATGGAGTGTGAACGGGTTGGAGGAAGTAGGGAATCAATAAATATTTATAATATATGTGATATTAAATCATCATATTATTACAAATAGGGATGTGTGAGAATCATTTCTTCAATCTGAGACGAGAATATAAACAAAGTATCGAGACAGGAGACGAGAAAATGTTCTTTGAAAATACAAAAATGAAAATTATGTTTATTAAAGTAAATATATAATTTATAGAGGTCCTTTTTGACATTTGAGCTGGCGCTTACTTTAGATTGTCTTATAGTTCATTCAAACACTCAAGATATAACCCATACACATTTCAAATACAATTAATAAAATAGTGATAGGTAGTTATAATGAACACTAATTATATTATTATTAGCATCGCGTCTTACTACCCGTTCAGTTTATACGCACTTACACTAATGTGTAATGGTAGAGTGATTGTGAGATGTAATGGAGGACCTACAGTTTAACGTGGAATCCGAACCACGGTGGAGGCCTGGCATTCCCTACATTCACAATATGTCTTGTCAGAGGTGAAGGANTTCCCTACATTCACAATATGTCTTGTCAGAGGTGAAGGAAGGGTTTGGTAATCAGATAAATCTGTGCCGGGACCGAGGATTGAACCACGGACCCCCCAGCACAGAAGTCCGACACCTTACCCCTAGACCACCAGGTCACCTCAACACCAATTATAATTTAATATTATAGTGTAACAGCTTATATTGTCAATGTTTGATTTTGAACAACAATATTTATAGCCAAAACATTTTTTAATCAAGGCTTTTTGGGGGGAAATTTTTGGGTTATTATGGTATTAATGGAAATAAATTCTCGGTTTGATTTTTTAATTTCTTAGGGCTATTATTTGCTTTTTAAATTTCTCAAATTTTCAAGATTCATTTTTTAACTTTTGAGAAAAGATTGAGATTTTTTTTCTTGAATTTTCAAGATATTTTCGAGTCTTGCATGTCCCTAATTACAAATCATTAAATTCTGTGTTTAAAAATTATATAAAATCACCCATATAATCTAACATAAATGTATGCATCCCAAATTAATTTTAGCAACTAAAAACTAAATCATTATTGTTGAAATGCATATGGTAAAAAATAAAATACAATAAATATCTATTTTGTTTTTTTGTTTTCCTCTAATTTATTGAAAATCATGCGTCTGTAGAAGGAGTAGGCAACCTTTTAGTAGTGTTGTGCCGAAGTAATATTCCAAATTCGCTCAGCGTGCCAACCAACCTAAGCCGACTCAAATATTTTTTTTTATTCTAGTTAATTAATGCAACTATTAAAACAAATTTAAGTTGATCTCATAAAATGTAAATGTAACAACATGTTTTTATATTGAATACATTAAATAGCTACTGTTCCATGAACATTTAATATTTTAATATAAATCAGATAAATCGAATAAATACAAAAGTTCTAAATGTGTTTTGCTAAATTTAAGTTCTGAAGACATTATTTTGAAATTTTGAAATAAAATAACTGACTCATTGAAACATAAAACATATTTTCAAAATGATTAACCAAATCAATGGTTTTAATTAAAATCGCTCAGCGTGCCAAGAGTGGTACACCACTGAAATGATTAAGTTACTATTAATTATATTAAAATATGTTTCTGTATATGTAACGTAAGCACTGACGCCCATTATCTGATACCAAATGTAAGTCTAACGGCATTAAATGTAAGCAACCAATGAATCGCCAGTGTGTCGAACAGACCTATGTGCTTTCTATTTTCAGCCGGCAACAGTTTGGTTTATTCAAGAATTAGTGCATGCTGTAATGTTTTAAGTTGCCGCAGCACAAAGTATCCTGGTGTGTACACTCTCATACAAATTAATATGTTTCATAGAAAAAAAGTCACCAGTGCGTGTCCAGCCTAATGCAGAAAAAAAAGCGTGACTCTGAGTTTCTGCATGGTTTATCCTATATGGATTAGAGGAAAGGATTGAAGGAGAATTGTGGAGTCGGAGAGGGGGGTACACTGCGATAACTATTCATTTTCAAAGGGACAAGATATATTTTCACTGGCATGAGTATGGAACCATTCTGAGCACCTTTTTTAACGCTTGTAAACGGCTAAAGTTACCATTAACAGATTATACCTTCTTTCTCTTCCGGAGTTAGTTCCTTAGTCTCCTCCGGAACATCAGGAGATATCTCTTCTTGCTCCTCCTCCTCCTCTTCTTCACTTCTGGTCTCCTCCTCTTCACTCAAGAGCAGATCCTGTGCACCTTCCACCTGCGCTATCATCTTTCGTAACCACCTAAAGCAATTCAACAGATTAATTCCAGGCCACCTTAATATACCTTTCTATGGTTTATGTCCCTTTAGATTAGGTATTTTAAATTGAGTTTCTTTAGAGAGAGATTATTATAGAACTATAAATTTGGAAACTTTCTTAACCTAAACCAGCATGCTTAATAACATAATCCCAGCACTAGTGTCTAGATAGTTACTAATTTAATAGCAGCACTTAAAAAACAAACTTTAACTATTACAGTATATATTTAGGCCTATAATACTACACACCCAGCCATAGTGTAAAGATATTTGATGGAATAGCAGGACTTACATACTAACTTAGCCTGAGACAGTACATCTAGAACTACACAACCAGTCCTAATACCGAGAAATGTATTAATAGGATAACATGACTTCCAAACTAATTTGATCAAAGATATGAATGAATCAAATAGCCAAAGCTATTATTTAGGATTTTTAGTGAGGCTTACTCCATCTAGATATCATATTCTGAAGTTTTAAAAATGGTAAGTGGTAAGAGCATTGGCGTACTAAGCCAAAGGTCCTGGGTTCAATTCCTGTGTCCAGGTGTCATTTTTCAATTTTCAGAATATGATATCTAGATGAAGTATGGTAATCCTCACTAAAAAGCATAAATAATAGATTTGGCTATTTGATTCAATAATATTCAATCTCGTACAATTATAATAATTGTACAAACGGCTGCAATAAGCCAACTACCGACTCAAAGGTGGCTGCGTAGTCTGATAGCTCGTGATCTTAATAAAATCACACATTTGTAGCCGATGATTTCCACACGCCCATCATTGACTCTGCCTTAAAATATGAGTGAAGAATGACCATGGACACGGGACAAATCCTGGATAGCTCAGTGGTAAGAGCATTGACGTATTAAGCCAAAGGTCCCGGGTCCGATTCCAGTGTTCAGGTGTCATTTTTCAATTTTCAGAATGCAAAGAAATTAAGTTTAAGACTATTCACCCAGCCCTAATGCATAGATATTTAATAATGCTATAGCATGACTTACAAACTAACTTAACTTTTGACAGTGCATCTAGAGTCCTGGCTCTATAAAACTGAATAGTGTATTCTGAAAAGTCTTTTATGTTACACATTCAGACTTGTCACAGATGAGAAGTTTTTTTAAGCACTGGTCCTTTCATTTTCTCTATACCTCTTCTAACTATTCTAGCCCACTTCAAACCTAAATATTCACTATCTGCATTATCACTAAAAGAATTATTGGTGTGAGAATAATTCAGTGATATTTAAAATTCACACATAAAAATAATATCAAGATAGGGACCTAAGTGAGGCCGATAAAACAGGTGAGGACACCCCTCCACCCCCTTCCCACTCCTAAATAGCCCCCTCTCAATAGCATTGTAGTCTTTAGTGTGCACTGCGACTTACTGCCCATTAAAATTATAAGCACACTTACAATAATGGAATAGGGATGAATAAAAACTAACTTATAAAATGTGAACTCACATTTGTGTAGAGAGAGTAGTAAGCCATTCTGTAAACGATATCTCAGTGTACCCAGCCAAGACTTTTACCTTAACTTCCCCGGAACTGGAATTTCAGACAAGACAAGGCTAGCACCTTGTGTCTGCGTGTCCATCGCTCCTGGTGAAAGCATCATTGGCAAACACTTGATTATATGTATACACCCATAGTTTATATAAACTCACCTGCTTTGCTCCTTGAGCAACTGCGATGTTATATCATCCATATCTCCCTCTTCCCCTCCATCCCCTTTCCATTTGCTCTTGTCGGTTTTGGACAAATCTGGCGCTGCAATAATTTTGATGGCAGATCCTCGGAACACATCACTGTCCTCCCTGACTACCTCTTTCACACCCTCTTCTTCAGTTGTCTTTGCCGGACCAGACTTGCTTTCGTCATCATCGTCCTCCGTGTATCCGGTTTTATCCTCCTGGAGCGTTCCTCCAATTAGAGTGAATATCACTATTGTTACCAAAATTTTATGCCTCATCTTACCTGTAATAAAGTTTGATAGACATAAAAACCAGATTCTTTATTGGTTGCTTCACTAAAATTGTTTAAACATGTATGAAGAATATTGTTTTGTCCCAATTGATAGAAAATACCAGAAATATTTCTATATTAAACTGATTCCAACCATCAGATGAAATAAGATGAAGGGTGACCTGGTGGTCTTGGGGTAAGGTGTCAGACTTCTGTGCTGGGGGTCCGGTGTTCAATCCTCGGTCCCGGCACAGATTTATCTGAATGCCAAACCCTTCCTTCCCCTCTGACAAGACGTGTATTAATCACAACTTGTGAATGTGTGGAATGTCAGGCCTCCATCATGGTTCAGATCCCACGTTAAACTGTAGGTCCTCCATTTTATCTCACAATCACCCTACCATTACACATTAGCGTAAGTGTGTATAAATCAAACAGGTAGTAAGACGCAGTGCTAATAATAATAAATGAGTTGAGAATTAAATATCTAATCAGACACATTACTAGACTATTTAAATGTGTTGAAGAGGTCAACCTCACAATTTTATAGTAATTACTATTAATTAGGGAAAGTTCCAAAACACTTTGAATTTTCTTTGGACATTTATCAGGTGATAGCCTAAAATTATTATTATTAGCAAGGTGTCTACTCATTTGGGTTATATTCTTTTGTAGTTGCCTATTTACAGAAATGTGTTAGGAACTATGAAGGTTTAATTTAGAGGAAGTGTACCCAAATTTGCATGAAGGGTGGAAAAAGTTTAACGTAAACTTAAGTTTTCTTACATTATTTCATTATGTACTTTAGTGATTTTTTATTCGATCTGAAACAATATTTTAAACATAAATAAAATAGGCCTAATTATTTTTCGTTTTGGAATGTTATTTATAATGTGTAACATAGTGCATTCATTACTAATACCTTTTAATACAGGCATACTATTTACTCGGAAAAAACAAAAAAGGACTAAATGTAATTTATTTTTTACATGTAATAAATTATTCTATTATTATTTCATCATAATTTCAAAATATTTAACTGAATAAAGTAGTTTTATCCACTACGTCGATGTACCATTGTAAAGAACTTGTTTGTGTCATTATCAATCCCATGATTTAAATTCGTCGGTCACCATTTTGAAGCTATATATGTTAGACCTGTTGTGAATAATAATTTTTTAAGTGGAATAAAACAATAAATATGCTTTGTGCCCGACCTCAACTAATTATAAATAATATTGGCCTAAATTACTGTGGTTAACTATAACGTTCATACAATACCGTATGTTTTCATTACAGCTATCCAAAGTGACAGATGTCAGCTGGTGGTGTTGGGGTACATTAAGGACTATTTCTACTAACTTTTTGAGCTGTCATCCAAGTAAACTTGAGTGGTGAATGTACTCTATATTGTAACAAAACAAAGTAAATAATTTTCAGATGAGTATGATGTGTGTATATATATATATATATAATTTACGTTTTAAAAGTTAGATTACTAGCCTCTATTATTTTTAGTATTGCGTCTTACTATCTGTTCAGGTTATATAAATATGTATTGATTACATTAATTAGTTAGGGATGATGGTTGAATTTTTAGAGGAAGTGTACCCGCATTTACTTGGAGGTAGAATGGAAAAACATTTTGAAAGAACCACCCTCAGTACATGTGACCTGCAATTGAGCCCCAATCTCCACGTCTTTGGCAGTCTAGTCTAACATGAAAGTGACATCTTGGATCATGCGGCCACCGAAGTTGGTTACTATAGACTAATATGACAAAGAAAAATTGTAAAGAATTCCACCCTTATTGCGTACTATTCCCAAACTTTTGGTAGATTGTAGATGCTATATTATATTGTTGAAGTACTTTGAAACTGCTTGTAAGTTTAGTCAAAAGTTGTTCAAGTATCCTAGGCATTAAATTTAAGAAGTGGTTTATCCCATGATATCAAAAATAGATTAAATTATCTACAACTTGTGAATAATGCGAGAAGAAAGGCTATTTCAATAAAATGTGTTAAATATATGTGTGATTAACACTTGCATAGCTTATGTTGCCTTACACACAAAATTATTAAATAAACAAAAATCTACCCAAGGATTAAGAGAACTTGTATTATATATTAATTTGATGTGACAATCAATTATCTCATAAATATGCATAAAATAAGACTACTTGCCTGATGACAGATGAGTAATCATTGTCGATTTGCATAAACAACGTCTACTACTCTTCCAGAATATTAAAGGGTTAAATAATATCTAACTTATAGAAAATGTCCAGTATTTTTGAAAATGACATAATTTTATTTGATCCAGAACATATTCCATACAAACCAAAAGAAACTATATGTCATATGCTAAAAAAATAATCATCTACATATTATTCTTTCTTGAAAGTACCCTAGAATAAACAGTTGGTACTATAGTTAAGTAATAATAAATGACGTGATGTTTTAGTTAATTTTAAAGATAACACTTTTGCTTATTCTTGTGTAAAAACATTATGTTTCGACTTTGGTTCAATTAAGTATTAACACCATGGCACAAACTAAAGGAAAGCAAAAAACGAGTATCTTAAATGAAATTACGTGTTTACCTTCCATAGGCCAAAATTCTCAATAAAAGATAGCCAACCTTACAAAGCTGTGTATTTTATTACATGAGATAACAAAATGATACACAAGTAGATTATCATTTGATCTATTCTGTAAGATATGAATTTATTATCAAGTACAAGGTGTTTTCTAACTCTACAATAAGTATGTAATAATGTAGCTACATCAGCAAAGAATTTGAAATAAAAATAAATAATATAGGTTGGTAATTGACATCTCAGCTGACCACTATTTATATTTCTTGCGGTTGCGTCATATTCAATGCAGATCGCAGGGCTCCAATAAACATAATATCTAGTGGAAATGCGAAACGTCAACTTAAAATTTAAATCACCATGTTTACACAGTTTAAAATCGGTGTGTCAATTGTGAGATTTAAAAAATGTCCACTACTGCTTTGTTATAATACAAGTATTTTAGTTCGAACGCCCAGTGCGTCTCTAGAACCAATTGTTCAAGCAAAATGTTTTGCTGCATTTTCACAAAAAATTAGTGCGGTGAAACAACTGTCAAATCACTATGAATATAAGCATTATTATTCAACAGACAGTTCTGGTATGAACAAAACTTGTGACTCTCTGCGTGTTCCAATTGGTAAAATCGATGGCAAGATGCTGTTGGCATTTACTTGTAAAAAATGTACTATTCGGAACACCAAACTTATTTCCAAAGCGGCATATACCAAAGGAGTTGTCATCGTAACTTGTGAAGGTTGTAATAACAATCATCTTATCGCAGACAATTTAAATTGGTTTCCTGATTTAGAAGGTAAAAGAAATATTGAAGATATTTTAGCCGCGAAAGGTGAACAGGTTTACAAAGGCATCCTTGAAGTGGCACCTAAAATTAGTACAATTACTGAAGAAAGTATATCTTTAACTGTTGAGACAAGTTCTAAGTAGGCCTAATAATTGTTTACTTGTGTAAGCTTGCAATACAAGTTAATGTAGAATGTAGAATTTAAAGGCACACTTTTACTTTTATAATGTAATCCTCAAGAAAAGACTTGTCTATGTATAGGCTACCACATGAAGATTGTGATTGTCACAAATAATGTTTGTATTGTCATATTTATTTACATTTATATGCAATAAAAAATAGATTGGGATTAGCACAAAAATAGGGCATAAGTATTTACAATTTTTTGGGTAGCAAATGTGTATGGTCCCTTTTGAGAAAATATTTTTTCACAAAAAAAAAATCATACCTATGTGTGGTTTTTTTTAGCACTGTGTCTTACTACCCATTCAGGTTACACACTATCTTGCAGTGTTATTTATTCCATAAGACAAAAGTCATACACTAAAATATTTTGATTTAATTGAATACTTAAGTAATTAAAACCTGCTTCAGTAGCTGCGTAGTCTAAGGCGCTACTCTTGCAGTAGGTAGACTAGACTGCTAATGTCGGGAAGATCGAGGTTGGAATCTCGGTAGGTTTTACTGAGTGGTGTTTGTTTTTTCAAATTAGTTTTTTTACACTCTTTTCACGCCAGTGTGAGTACACTTCCTCAAAATATAACCTTCCCAACCCCTAAAATCACTAGCATAATTAGTACATAAGCTTAGGTTTAACCCGAACGAGTGGTAAGACATGGTGCTAAAACAATTAAGATGTTTATCAGAATGCATACAAACAACTTTGCATGAAAATAACTATTCTCTAAATGTATTAAACCAACAAAATTTGCATCTTAATTTAATTTTAATAGGCTTTGAAGGTTGGGTTAAGCCCGGTTGATTCATTTTTTTATAAGGTTAGCAGGGTGTCACACAACCTGGGAATCAAGGAAAAGTCAGAGAATTTTCTTGGTCAGGGAAAAGTCAGGGAATTTTATCAAATTTCTGGAATTTTCACATATTCACTAAAATATTAGGCTTAAGTTATTTTCATTTGCACAGATTTATCTTATTGCCAAACCCTTCCTTCACCTTTGACATATAAATAACATTCACATCATAAATAATAAACAACTGTCAAAATAACTTCTTTTTTTTCCAGTTAATTCTAATTGTGAATTTCTTTCGTACAGTTGTCCATACTGGGTATACTAATCTCAATTCTATAAGTCAACATGGGATTTTCATCTCAACTTTCCACCCCTCTATTGCATGTATTTAGCCAAAGTTGAGTCATTAGCTGTGTATTAGCCTGTGTAAGGCGATCTTTTAATGTAAAAATATAATCTAACTGAAATCTAACTTAGATTGTATGACTCACTACCCCATCGTAGAGTGCTACATTTTCAAAATAGGTGTGTGTGTCTGTGTGTCTCTGTCTGTCTGTGTCTAAAAATACTACACTAAGTTGTGATTTTAATACAATAATCTTTATAATATAATGACTGGAAAAGTTGTAAATTGGCTTTGTAAAACCTGGAAAAGTCAGGGAATTTTAAAATAGAGTTTGGTTGGACACCCTGGTTAGGTTATGCTTGTTTGATTCTTTTATTCTAAACACATTAAATATAATATTTTTATCTAATTATTATGATTAAAATAATAGGCTATTTTATTGTATTAGGAGTTTCTAAGTTGGCAATTATGTAGTTATATCAATATGATAAATAATTATGGTACTCAATTGAGTTTTTGTAAGAAGGTTAATTAAAGCTATATGTGTGAGGGTTTAATTAATGTTAATTCACTAAAATA
Organism: Timema shepardi; assembly: GCA_902151425.1. Taxonomy (NCBI): domain Eukaryota; kingdom Metazoa; phylum Arthropoda; class Insecta; order Phasmatodea; family Timematidae; genus Timema; species Timema shepardi. Next base: position 280,746 of record CABFVX010000374.1, read on the forward strand.
TCTTCAATCTGTGATTGATAAAGTGAATAAAGACGTACAATAAAAATTATCTTTTATGTGTTTATAATTTTGAAAAAATCAAACAAGCTTAATCTAACCTTTAAAAAAAGTTAATCAACAAACCTAACCTGCTAATTCTATTAAAATTCAATTAAAATACTATTTTGATTGGAAATTAACACATTTATAGAATAGTTATTTCCATGTGTATTTCAGTGTGTATTCTGCCTTTCATGCGTCAATAAATAAAAATGTTGATGAAGTTGTTAAAATAAACTAAAACTTAATTTGTTTTTAAAAATAATCTTAAGAGAAGGAATGAAATAGGGCCAAGATAATTCAGTAGTGTGAAATTGTCATAATCCTGACATTTCTTATAATGATTACACCCATAAGGTTAGGTTTAGTTAGGTTGAGATAGTTTATAATTTAATAAAAAATGTCCATTTGGTGCCATCTAGTGACATTTCCATTTGTTTAAATAGCCTATTTATGTTCTTCTATAATCTCGTTGAATTTTGTTTTAATAGTATGATTACTATACAATTTTGTTATTATTGGAAACTTTCTATTGTTGTTTGGTGTGTAGATGACAATAAATATTAAATTTACTTTAATATGACATAGAAAAAGTGTTTGAATTCTGCCCTCTTAGGATACTATTCACAATAGATTTAACTCAGACTAAGAGATTTACGGTAAGAGCCTACACATTATTTGAATAAAGCTTTGTTTCCTTAAATAGGAAATATGTATTCTACATAGGACAGATTATTTAACCTCTACACTTAAACTTAGGGGTTACAGAATTATATAAATATGCTATGTTTCCTTGCTATGCTTCTTTGTCGGTTGCATCAGTAATCACATGACCAAGAGTAGATCCATCCGAATTATCACCAAGGATGCTGATGCACCCCTCAAAAGCCCTAGAGCCAAGGACGGAAGCAAAAAGTCGTCGACACATCCTTGGTAAGGTGTTTGAATGGCAACTATTTTATTATTCTCTTTCTGCTCAGAACTTAATGTTCACCGCCATTTTAAATTAAACAGGTTGCTAAAGTAGACACATTTATGCTATTAAGAAGTTGTTTATTTCAAAAAGTTGATTAATTAATCCACACTTACCATTTATTATCACCAAAAATAGCAAATTGCTTATAGGTTTGTTTTAATGTTTGTAAAACATTGGGGAAATAGTCAACGGAAACAAAATGGTTTTGGTATTAAATGTTATAGGCTACTTATTTTCATTAGGTCTGATAGATTATGTTTGAAATATCTTCTAATAGCATTGGTAGATATTAGCACTATGTTCCTAAAGATGTAGCAAAGCTCATTATTCTTCGAAATGACTGATGTAGTCTCTGATAGGAAGTGGGTGTGAAATGAAAATTCATCAATTCTCTTATAACTCAACAATCCTTCCAAAGATCCTTGACTATTTGGACACAGCCTTAGTATATAAGCTTTGTATCTATAAAATACTTAGTCTGTAAGAGATTATAAAAGAGTAGGCCTAGCCGATTGATTTGTACATAAAATTCAGCTTAATAAGTTTGAGTTTTTAGGAGTCTGTTGAAGTTAGAGAGCAATTTAAAATAATCACCATATGCCCAGCAGGGAATCTGTAACTAGTATAGAAGAGGTGTTTGAAAAGTAAAGGCTTATTAATCATGGCAGCTGTGTTACAGGTGCAGCCATGTTTGCATATGCTCAGGGCGATAAAGTGATTCATAATGAAGCAACACCTCAGTTGTCAAAGCTCTGTGATTGTTTACGGTTGTGTAAGAGCAACTTAAAATGAACAATATCATCAATAATTCTGCCACGCTTGTATTATTTGCCATGATAAAATTTATTCGCCCAAAAAACAAAAAAGCAGTGAAAATTCATCACCATATTTGTCAAGTTTGTAGCCCTACTGTAATGAACAAATGTAAGGAGCTAGGAAATGATGTCATTAATTATTTAAAGATTGGTGAACAAACGTTTATGAAGAGAAACAGAGTGGCTGGCTTTTTGTTGTTTCTACAGACTTGGTTGAATGTGTAGAGGTAATAATCTGTAAAAACCAACATCTCACACATTCTTAACTTTCATCAGATATTCTTCAGATTTCAATATTGTTCTGTATGAGATTGAAGAAGCTTCAGAATCATAAAGTTTACCAAAAATATTGGTGGATATTCACCAGAAGCAACAATCAGCCCTAACATTCCTTGAACGTTACACAATTGTTAGCGACAAAATCCTTGGTCACATCGAGACCTAGATTCTAGACCTAGATTCTATAAGACAATGTCAAAACAACGCAACATTCCATTCAATGGATGTACACAATGTCACCAAAGCCTAATAAATTCAAGCAAACATCTCTAAACAGAAAGGTGATTGCAGCTGTGTTATAAGATTGGAAGAAAGTGCTGTTTCTTGATTATATGGAACCTAGAATGGTGATCAATGCTGAAGTGTACTACCATACATTTAAAAAACTTAGGTGGTCCATTCAGAACAAAAGGTATGGTCTGGCGTTGTCCTGCATGACAACACCCGATCACACACCGCAGCTTGCTACGTCAATCTCCTTGATGAATTTGGTTGGAAAGTGTTAGAGTATCTGCTCCACAGCCTGGAGTGCCAAGTGACTACCATTTGTTTTTGCACATTAATAAATCCTTTGGCTCACAACGCTTAGGGGCCGACTAAAAGCTCAAAAAGGTGTTTTGATACTGACTTAACTCACAGACGGCGAGCTTCTATGACATGGGTGTACAGAAGCTAATGCCACATTACGAGCGACATGTGAATTCCTGCGGTGACTATGTGTGAAAATAAACTAGGTTTATAAATTAAATAAGAAAATAAAATATTTTCAGTTATTTACAGCCCTTACTTTCCGGACACCCCTCGTACAAATGAATTAACAATGAGGTGATCATCAAAATGAAAGTTACTGTTAGTATATTTATAAAAACAGACTCAAAGGTTGTGTGATCTACATTTGTCAATACTGATATAATAACACTAATAAAGTTACACTGTTTAAATGTTGACTGCATACCATTTTTATTTTCTAAAACATCCTTCTTATCATGTTCTCATTAGTAGCCAAGATATGAAGTGTAGAAATAAGATAGCTTTAGGACATTAAAGAATGGAGCTATTAGATAACATAGATTAAAATATTATCTGGATTTAAAAACCAATGTAGCCCTGTTAGGCAGTTGGTCATGGAAGTGTGAGAGTTACTAGTAGTTTTTCAGACATGGACTCCAATCTATTTATATCTTACTTGATAAGTCTCCAGTCAGAGTGTCTGGGTTTGATCACTCGCAATGTGAAGATGCTTGAGAAGTACTAAGCAAATGTTTTAATTTTAACTAACATCTTAGTGTTCTCAGTCACTGCAAAATCTATTTGAAAAGTTTGGATTGTAAAGAACCACTTAACATCTATTTTACAAGCCTATCTTCCATTGTGATTGCACAGAAGAAATTTATCAAATTGACAAAGGGACTGTCTCATAATTAATATCAACAAACAGGTTGAAAATTATTGTAACCACAGCACTATCCATATAAAAATAACCACATTTAAATTGGTCAAAAAATGACATTTGAAAATGAGAATCAAACCCTGGACCACTAACTTATCTAGATTTTGTCCTGTGCTCAGGGTAATTCTTCACTGAAATTGCATAACAGCCCTCCCGAGTTGCAGATGGCTTTGGTATTTAATAGTTCATGATACTATTGGTCGCTCTTCTATAGCTGACGATTTTCACAAGCCCATTACAGAATGAACCTTAAACTATGAGTGAAGAATGACCCTAAACACGGGACAACTCCTGAATAGCACATTGGTAGAGCATTAGCACACTAAGCCAAAGGTCTCAAGTTCAATTTCCGTGTCCAGTTAACATTTTTCAACTAATTTAAATGGATTTATAACTTGTCTTCAACAGCCCACAAGGCAATTATTAATCGTTGACTTCAATAAGTTCACTGTGATATGACAAGGATTGACATGGTTGTTAAAATATCACTTCAAAAAATTACACCACGTTGGAAAAAGTTTTATTTGGTGTTTATTTTTTTTATGTTGGCGTGCCATTCCAACAGCGTTTGTGTGCCATAGATTTGCCATCCCTGTCTTAAGGGAATAGTACCAGGAAAGATAATGAGACGTGTCATAAGACTCTATTTTTGTCCAACGTCTTACTTCCTGTCCAGATTTAACTACACTGATGTATGAGAATGAAGGTGGTAGGAAACAACATCTGACTGGCTAGAGGTTTAGTTCGTGTGCCCAATAGTAAGGGTTATTTATTTTTACAACCACACAGGTCTCATGAAGAAGTTTACCAATTTTAGTAAGTGTTTGGGTTTTCTACTACATTAATTACTCTAAATGAATAGGGGTTAAGAAGGTGAAGTTTCAGAAGAAATATACCCACATTTTCATGGAAAGAGTGAGAAACTATCTAGTATATAAACAGTGTTATCTCCAGCCAGGATTTGCATCTCGACCTCCCGTCACTGGCAATCCAGTCTAACATTAGAATGATGTGTTAAATCATGCTACCTCTAATGCAGGTAATGTGATGTTAAAGTAATGTAAGCTACATGTGGAATAGGTATTGACAATGGGGTTGGTACTAAAATTCTGGCCACGTGTTCTGAGGGTGTTTTTCCCTGGATGTTAAGCCTCTCTCTCTTAATGCAAATCTGTGTACATTTCCTCTAAATTTTTCTTTCCTCAGCCTTGCTACATTTGTGTAAATATTTAGATAGCTCGAACTGGTAGTAAGATGTGGAGCTTTATCCCAATAGAATAGAAAAAAACATTTACTACAGCAATTCATGTGGGACAAACATATTTAACAGAGGTAGTCAAATATTTATTGTTTATCAATTAAAAACAATGAAATTTCACTTTGACTGACTACACTATGACCTTTGTATGTGTTTATAATTCATAGCACAGTACATTACTCCATGTGTCAAATCTAAAATTCTTTAAAGATTTCTAAAAAAAAAATATTTAAACTTTACTACGGTAACATTTTAAATATTGTAATCATATATATTTTATTTTATCTTAATTGTACACACACACATATTCTCAACAATTTAAATGATTAATCCAAGTAGAAGCTCCCACCAAAGTGATATGACCTGGAAGTAAGATGACAGAAATATGACAGTGACATTTAAGTGATGATACTCACAATTGACCCAAAGCAACCCAAAATGATTTAGCAGCAATTAATTTGGTAATAATGTTTGCCTCTGATTATGAAAATGCTTTGGCTTAGTTGAATTGAGAAACATGGTGCTTTCAATGTATTTAAAAAGTTAAATATGTATCCAGAAAAATTTCAGTCTTTTTTACAAAATGATTAAAGAAACATTTAATTTATTACTAGGAAAGATTGAACCTTCAATCTAAAACAAAAAATAATACAAACTTTAGGACCCGTGTGTCACCTGAAGAACATAATTTTAATAACGTTTAACAAATGTCCTGCGAATTAAATTAACTAACTAGTTCGTGACATGTGTCAAAAAGTGGAGCATACAGCAATCATCCGACTCACTTTGGTGGCCGCACGGCCTTAGGTGCTACTCTCACAATAGACTATACTGTTGATGATGAGATTGTAGTTCTATCCCGGTAGGGTGTACTGACAGTGGATTTTCCTAAATGGTTTTCACACTCTTTCTCCACCGAATGCGTAGTAAGACGCGATGCTAAAAAGAATAATTTGACACTGACGTGGCATGTGTCAAGTCACCACTATGTTTCCCCACTTCATTGGGTGCTATTTCATGTGTTTACATTGGTTTAATGCGAAAATGCATGTTAGATGCCAGCTCACATGTCAAGTCATTTTGGTGGACGCTCTCCTTAAGACTTCTACCTATCATTGCTAAAGGGTTGTACCTAAATAATTGGTAAAGTGATAAATAATAGCAATTAAGGGGTCACAATACAGTTGGATATATGATTTAACTCTTGAAAGACAAATATGAGAATAAACACTTAAATTATTTGTACAATTTTGTTCCTTAAAAAGTGGCCATAAACGCAAAATTTAAATTGTCACTTTGGTCAATTAAGTAATTTTGGAATGCTGTGCTCAAGTGATACTGGCATAACTGCCAACATATAGAGGAAATAAATTATTAAATACTATCAACAAATATCAAGATTATAAATGTTACAAAGTCACACTAAATAGGTCCTATACCTTTTTTTCTTTTTACCGTGTTAAGTAGTATAAACTACCAGTTGGCCTGCTTAAAAGATAGTTGTATCCTACTTAAGATTGCACCAAGTGCTACAACAACACATAATATTTCAAATATTAATGTTGATATTTTGTATGAATTGTAAAAGTACCATCGTTCTATTTACATTCATATTACACGGAATTCAGGAGAAATTGAGGAATGTACCCTCAAGGCTTTGTTCGACAGATAATTCTTCCGTGTAAGAGTTTTGCATCTTATCCACTTTTTTTTAACAAGAGGCAGGCCTATTGAACACACACAAGTATCAATTATCTACGCATCGGTAAACTAGAGCAGTGCAGTGTAATATGTTCCATAAGTTAATATTGCTGTCTGCATTAATTATATATTGCCTGATGAATATCTCTCAACAGGGCTGTTATAAAACAGGTTATTTATTTTTAGAAACAACTATAGTGGTTTTTCCTTTACCCCTGTTGTGAACATTGTATATATAGTCAAATCACCATCATAAGAATCCTTTTAGGGACTATAAAAACCATGTAGGATATCCAAAAATAGCTAGAGGCCACTTTATTTACCTTACAGCTGTCAACATTGATACAATCTGTCCCAAAATCAGCTGCAGATCATTACTTGGCACAATAATATGAGAGGAAATCTATACAGTCCAATTTTCATAGTAAGTACCTTATCTGACGGCTGAAAAAGTTATTAGATCTGCTTACATGTACATCAGGTTATGTGATTTGCAACTGTCACTTTTGATAGTTATATAAATACATAAAAAATAACACTTATAATCAGGGAGTCGAACCAAAATATCTCTCAGTTCTTGTTCTAGAAATAAACATTTTGAGATTCTGGCTAGAGAAAAATAAAAGTTTACTTTATATTTTATTCTTAATTAAGTTACAGTTGTTTTAATTTTTCATTTAAAAGTTGTAATACTTACTATATGGCATTAGGAACTTGGAAGTTCATTGCCACACTTACAAAAGTATGTTACCTATCACTACCTTTAGCTAGTTCTATCCAATTTTAATAGCTATACAACCATATCAAATTTGTAATTAAAAGAATATATTATATTAAAAATAACTTACAACAAAATAATAGTTATTTACATAAAAAAATAAAAAATTATATTTTAACTAGCTAACCATAACACACAAGTTGTGAAAACTTTTTTTTACCTCTCATCTCCTTAAAATTGGTTATCTTCAGCGGTCTAAGGCAGTCAGTCGGTAGTTGGCACACAGAATCTCCTTCATCAACAAGGTATTTTCACAGGGTGGGGGTGGGAAATCGTTAATGATTTATATATATATAAATTCAGAAAAACAAAAACTTTATATGAGGGAGACAAAAAACTCATAACATTAAATATAAATTTTTAGGGGTGATAATTAATTAAGAGAACCAAATTGTGTGGTTAATCCCCAAAGTATGTGTTTAGTCTTTAGTCGAACCACATTATCACTCTCCCTCTACCGGAAATAGAGTTTCTCTAGGCTAATTGGCCGGAATTTATGAGTTCCCTTCAAATTTCCCCTATTCCATGTGATTCTGAAACTCTCCTTACATTAGCGGTTCTCAAACTTTATTTAGACTGTACCCCTTTGCCATGACTAAAAGATAAACCATCTCCAAATTACCAGTTTTAAAAAAATACGACATTGTAAATTATTGATCTATTTAATATTACTGTAAAAAGTATGTTGAATAGTTCTATACAGTTTCTTCACAAATTCGTTCAAAAATAAAGAAAAAAAGTAAACCTTAACACAATATTTTCAATTGTTATTCTGGAGCTGATATATTATGAATCCCAAAGTTTTTCAGTGAGAGGGTTGTGGCTGCATGGCTTGGCACAACTTTTTTATTCCTGGTTTTCCAGTTGAATTTCTCAAGAGGTCTGGCTCCAAATTTAGCCTATTGTGACACCTATTTTTTAGGTATACTATGGATGAAAAACCACTCTCGCATATATATGTAGTTGAGAAAGGCATAAACTTGATGGTACTGTCAGCAATATGAGGAAACTCGTTCAGTCTCTGCAATCAAAAGTATTCCAGAGATGTTTTCTTGAGACTGGATTTGAGGGTTTCATCACAGGAATGTTCAATCATTTTTTCCTTTTCTTTCATTGAAAATAAGTTTGGTAGACTGGAGTCTTCCACTCCAAAAAAGGGTCTCGCATCCAGAACTCATTCGCTAAATTCTCAGGAAAATATTCACCAAAGTCTTCAATCAAACCAAGACAATGCTCTTTAAGTCATTGACAACAGAATCATAACCATGACAGAATCATGACCATGGGCACGAGACGAATCCTGGATAGATCAGTGGTAAGAGCAGTGGCGTACTAAGCCGAAGGTCCCGGGTTCGATTCCCGTGTCCAGGTGTCATTTTTCAATTTTCAGAATAGAATCATAAAGCTTAAGTTCATTTTTTACTACGAATTTTCTTAGGACGGATAGAATGACAGCTGTCCCTTCCCAACTTTTGTTGCAAATTGAAGTTTCTTGTTTAAAGCTTTTATTTCGTTATGAACCATGAAGGGTATTGTGTGTTTACCCAGCAGACCTTTATTCAGTTGCTGAAATACATCAGCCATAAGAGCTAGCCTGCACAGCCACTGTTCATTTGTAAATCTGTCACTAAACTCACACTTGCCATTAGAGAGGAAAACTTGAACTTGTCTCATTTCATACAAACGAGCAGGAACAATTTTCTTTAGAAAGCCACGTTACCTCAGTGTGGAAGAGAAGATGATTATGCTCAAAACCTATTTCTTCACATAAGATTGCAAATAATATGGATTTGCCTGTTTTTGATTATATGAAATTAACGGTCTTCACTGCTTCAGTCAATACTATTTTCATATCACTTAGACATTTATTGGCAACTAGAACCTCCCTATGAAGACTGCATTGGATAAATGTTGCCTTTGGGGTGGCCTTCTTCATCAGGGAAACCACTACACTTTGCTTTCCAGTCATAGCTTGTGCATCGTCAGTGCAAATTCCAACACGCTTCTCCCATGTTGAGTTACAAAGCCATCATGGTGTCAAATATTTACTGTGCCGTTGATGACCTGGGAGCTCCTTGCAGAACAAAATTTATTTTGCCACAGTGGGGGAAGAATCAATACATCAAACAAATGCTAGCAACTGCACCATATTTGTGCAATCTCATCTGGCTGTACATCAAAGTATTTCGTGGACTTGAGTTCATTGATGAGTTGCGTCTCCAACTCGTTAGCCATACTTAAGATCCTGCAAGACACATTATCATTAAACAAAGGGATAACATCCTAGCAGATTTGCTTGTTTTTTTACCAATAACACTTGACACCATGTATTTGGTAGCAGTCAGTATATATGACTCGCCATCAGTGTGTGGTTTTCCAACCCTTCCTAATACTAAACTGATTTTGAATAATGCATCAAGGCTCTTGATATTCAGAGATAAAAAAGAGACAATTTTTTGTTTACCAGGTTTTATCTCAGCTTCCTTACACTTAAAAAAGTCAAGTGGCTTACCTTTCATGTTCTCATGTTTCATATTAAAATGTATTTTTAATAAAGATGGCTTCATCGAATTGTTCGAAAGGGTCTCATTACAAATAATACATTTAGGTGTAGTAGATTCGAATTGAAAAGTGAGGCTATCTCTGATGAAGATGATGGTTGTAAATATGTTGAGCCAACGGAAGTTTAATCTTCTTTGCTAAGGACTACTCATCAGAAGACATCTCAGCTTAAGTTAAGAAAGTATGATCCTGAATACTTATCTTTAGGATTTTCTTCTGGTTTGGTTTGATTAGTCACATATTCATCTTGATCTATACGAAAAACGGGTTAGGAAAAAAGGTATTCTACTTAAACTCTCGCAACTCTATTTTCTACACGTGCAACGATAAAAAAAATGCAAAACCAATCAACAATAAAGACACTTGAAATAAACAGAAAGAGATTGGAACACAAATAGATTGGAAATAATTAATATATAAACATCACTGCAATATGTCTCTACAAATGCGTTGTGAGTTTTAGAAATACCGTTGAGAGAGAAAGAGTATGTCACCAAGTTGTGAGTGTTCATGAAAGATGCTCAAATTACTCTAAAAATAAGCAAGAGAACAACTGCTAATATAGAAGGGGTCAAGTAGAGGTTTGAAAATTCTCATAAATTGGTCCCCAGCCGAGAGTAAATAGGGGGGAAGGGGTAGAAATAACCAGATAATGGTAACTGCCAACCATTAGGGTTTTCCATAAGTCCTTTGTCATTTTGCCAATTTTCCCTTGAGAGCTGCTCGCGTACCCCCTGAAAGGTGCCCCAGTTTGAGAACCACTGCCTTACATGATTATATTAAGAATGAAACAAAACAAAATATTCTCATAGCTTGCAGGTAAAAAGTAATAGTAATAAATTCGGACTAAATTTAAAGGCTTATAGCCTAAAACTAACTCAAATGAATTGAATTTTGGTATATATGTTGCTTACAACTTTAATCATGATTTATGCTGTACTTAAAATTAGCATAGAACCCCTATCTTATAACTAAATATTTTAGATAAATAATTTAGTAATGTAAATTATAGACTAAATTAGGCTTATAATATACATATGGTAATGTGCTTAAGGCAATAGCACTAAATGATAACCATAATTTTAAAATTAGAATATTTTAAACTGACAAGGACAACCTACGATTAACTGATAAACAAGTATAAACTGGTAAAATGTCCTTGGATATTATAAATTAAGGTACTTGTAAGCCTCGTACATAAACAAATGAATTTAGGTGTTTAAGAATAAGATTAATATAACAAGGAAAAGAAATATGTATGAAATAGACCCTGACCATTTTATTTATCATTTGTCATTTAAACAAGAAATGGTTTTTTCTTATATATTTATTTATCACATCTCAAAAGAATAATATTAGTATGTATAATCTTTCAAAATAGTTCCATCTCATTACATATTAACACCTTAAAACAACATTTTCTATTCATATTTATTCTTGAAAAAAGTAAACCAATCCATTGCTTGTTTGATGCAACCACATCAACTAATTACCATCTTGGGGAAAATATTTTATATCATTTTAGTTAATTTGTCTAGTAAGTTTTAAATAAATTATAAAATTTGCCTGTCAACAATTATGTTTATGAAAAAAATCATTATTTAATGCTTGACTAATAGGCTCTTCTAAGAATATTATGGCAATATTCTCGATTTCAATTTGAGTATTTTTAATTTAATATTATAGTACTTTCTTGAAGTCCTTAATTTTTAGACACACAAAAATAAGTTAATTAGTTTGCAAGGTTACTATGCAGATTTTCATATTATTTACCTTAGAAAACCTCCTAATGCTAACCTTTATGTCAGTGTCTGTCATATTTAAATAAATTTCACATTGGATCGTATTAATTTCACCCTCTATACAATTATGAATTAATTAAACAAAAAATAACTTCAACACTGCAGACAATGAACACATTCTCTGACTACTAACTTTATATTTGAAGGAATAACATTATTGAAGATCTATGCGGGTGGATGTTTTAAAGTCAGGTTGTAGGACAGTTAAATTCCTGATTATCTTTTGGAGAAATATTTTGTGGAGTACTAATTCCCCTCCTCCCTTTTTCCATAAAAATTTCCCAAAGCTATCTTTGTGCCATACCCCTTAGCAAGAGGAAAAATCCCAAAATTGCCAAGAATAATAAAATAATCCAAACTGTTCACAAAATATTGCATTTAAATTTAATAACGTTTCTTAAAAGGAATTTAAAATAGCCCCAGTTAAGTTTGCAACCAAACTCAACAATTTCATTGAACCTAGTTGGACATAATCTGTTCGCAATTTCTTTAAAGAGTCAGAGATTTTAATCTGTTTTTTTGATTTAAGTCTATCAGTCATAGTGTATGATTCTAATTGATTTATTGACTGGAAAATTGAATCACTTACATTGTTGCGACTTTCAAAAAAACACCTGAGTTCTTGGATATGATCCATGGCTTCTTCCACACTCGGGATAGACCTTTCCTGAACTACTACAGAATTGTCCTCTTCATTACCAGATGCTCCATCGTCAGCCTGGATGTTATTGTTGAGAACTTCGGTGACAGTGTCTGCATCAGATTGCCACATCTTCATCCACACTGACAAAGTCCACATATGAGATAGCAGGGTTAGGAGTAACTTCCTCTCAGTTGTCAATAGCTGGTGCAGCTTCAGTTACAGTTTTTCCATCATTTTCTTTCTTATGAAAGCCAGCTTTTTTAAAAACCGTTCTTAATGGTCTCAACTTTCACTTGGTCCCACGCTTGCTTACCTATTCTTAAGGCTTGAAGAACCTCAAGCAAAATTTTCTGAGAAGACAAATCTTCAGCAAGAATTTTTTCAACCAACAATCATCTGTAAAAATGTTTTAGGTTCTTAATTATTCCTTGGTCCATAGGTTGAATAACTGATGTCATATTTGACGGGAAAAAAATAACCTTTAAATTTTCCAAAAGGGGAACTCTGTTATGAGCAGTGCAATTGTCAATGAATAAAAGAATTGTCTGATTTTGTTTGCCAAACTGTTTGTCGATTTTTAAAAGCCATTTTTCAAAGAGATCACCTGTCACCCATGCTTTTCTATCTAACTCATATTCCACTGGCTTAGATTTTACATTTTTGAAGCAACGTGGGTTAGCCAATTTTCCATCATTAACAACGGCAGCTTTTCGGAACCATTAATATTTTCTCCAACTAACAGTGTTGTTTGATCCTCACTAAGCTTTCCCCCACTACACTGTTCACCTTTAAATGCAAGAGTTTAGTCAGGAGTACACTTTTAAACAAGTCCTGGCTGAACGCACATCAACACCACTTTCACCACATACAGCTTTGAAGGAAATTCCGTTTTGTTGTTTGAATCCATCTAGCAATCCTGCACTCGCTTTGAATTCTGTTTTTCCTAATTCAGATGTGAAATGTTCAGCCTTTGCTCTAAGAAGAGGGCCGCTCACTGGGACTTTGTCTCACGTTTGTTTGAACCACTTCAGTATACAGTTGTCCACATATGGGTTTTCCGGTCCTCTTAATCTTTTCCTATCTTGTTTACTCTCATTTTCATTGCTCAAATTTTTTTGGTTTGTTTTTCAAAAATGTTGAAAGTGTGTTAGTAGGACTTCAGAAGGCCTTTGCAATTTCTGATTTCTTTTTAAGTCCCTTTTCCACTTCCTTTATCACCGTTATTTTTTTGGCCAAAGTTAATGATTTATAGGACTGTGGTTGAACAGTGACATCTCGATACACACACACACAGATACTACTGTACAGTATGTACTAAACAAAACTAAAACTAAACAAAAACTAAACAAAACAAAATAAACTTGCACGTTACAAAAATATCGCTATGACCGAATCACTAAGGTCATAACCTCTCAAGAGGTTTGACCTTGACTAACGGAGTACAGAACTGTACGTGTGAACAAAGACGTATGGGTGAGCGGGAAAGGGGGAATAGCATGATGAAGGGTACTAACCACATTCAAACCTCGCCTCCCCTGTTTCCAAAAATATAACAACATGACACCACAACTAGAAGTAGGAAAACAATACTGCACAGTACATTTCAACTTACGAAAAGTTTGAACTAACCAAAACAAAATTCGAATTATTCATGATTTTTTACATTGTTTTAATACAAAATTCACAGGACTGGACGAAAAATTCAAATCAAAGGCGATTTTGAACTTAGGAAGTTCGAATTAGTCAGATTACTCTGTAATAATACTTAGCATCATGTCTTATTACTTGTTCGGGTTGTATGCTTAAATACTAATTAAGCTGCAGATAGCATGACTTGGTCTATGAAAATATTAAAATTGTTTTGTAACTAACTTCTACTGTTATTCTTACCAAAATCAGACTTTAGTTTAGTATTGTTACCAATTTAACTGTTTGTTTGTCAGATTATATTATGAATAATATTGATTTATTGATATTTTAGTCCCACATTCAAGTACCAAACAATTTGACAACTATGTTGAGACTAGCTTCTTCTATAGGTTAATGGTGGTATCCCTGGAGTAGGTATAGAGGGGTGGTAATCTGAAAGGTGTGATGAAAAATAGAAAAAAATATATTTGCTACAAAGTGAGGTGAGTCTCAATATGGGAAGGGGTAATAAATCAATATTTTCACCGAGCAAGGAGGATTTATGTAAGTTTTTCACTTAAGGAGATGTTTTAAACCTACAATAGTATATAAACCTTTGGTACCTATTTTTATTAGCTGGCCAATAGAAGTTTGGAGAAATTTAGTCTCTTAGTCTACACCCCTCTACCCAGCCCTCCACCACCCTTTTACGCCTCCCTGTTAACTGGTCATCCAACCACCATATAAATGAAAAAACACTTTTAAATAAATGCATTAATATTGGTTGTACAGCTGGGATAGTTCTCGTTTATTGGTACTCCACCCCTCTCTGACATGTTTGTTGCTCATTCAAAGCTAAATACATCTTCATAAGCTTACAAAAATTTGAAAAGCCTACACAAAGTGGCAATAATCATTTCTTATTAATGCATAATGCTAAGTGCTCAATCGACACTTTTATAATCTTCTTAGAAAATAAATACATCTTAATTTGACAAAAAATAAATCCTTAGAAAATACAAAATAAGAGTTTTTAAAAAATGTTAAAGAAACACTGACATTAAATGCAACTATAAAAACAAATTATAAAAATTTAGGCCTTTAAGAACCGATAAGAACTTTATGAATATAAAAATGTGATTTCGGTTTGACTCCCGGCTTATAATAAAAGATAAGACAATATTTGGAATTACCTTCCTTATCTCCATAGATTAAGCTGTTAGTAATTAATCCTTCTGTTAAAAATATTAATTATTTTTATATAGATATTCAAGATTGTATCTGTACATTTAAGACACTAAGTATTAGTTATGACTTAATCTAAAAATATCTTAATAAAAGTCAACTTAATCTGTCTTCATTCATGGTGTTTCTTAAGTAGTATCTGATTACTGGCCTTTCATTGTTTTTAGTTTCAAACTCTTTTCCTATGATAAAAAACCAAAATTCAGTTTTTTAATATCAGAAACTTATATTATTCACTAGAGTAATCAAAAACATGAGCAAAAATGTGTCTCACACACACTATACAAATCAACGACTTATAGTCAGTCAATCGCAGCTGGTAGCAGACCACACTTTAACTCAGCCCCAAAAACATGGCAACATTAAAGAAAGTGACATCAGGTTGTCATGGCAACCACCCTGTGACGCATGCAAAGCTCAGGGGCACTTCTGAACAAAGAGTGTGTTGACATATGAACACATTATGTCATGCGCTGGCACAATTATGGTTTTGCTCATTTCCTCAATAAAATGGGAAAATAATATAACGATTTTTTTTAATTGATTTATGTTTTTCACTATGTAATGAAAAAATATGAGAAAATTGGTATGAATTTGAATATATGTTCTGTTTATTTTTTTACTTTATTTTACAGGGAGGGCAGCACTCCCAAGCCCTCCTTCACGAGCCGCCCCTGTGTGGATCTTATGTAGTAAGGGTGTAGCAAATGTATTCACAGGTAGATTTAGGCAAGTAGGAAGATGAACAGTTCTCAAAACAACGCTTATCATTCAACAATAGAAGAGGAATGGAAAACAAGCACACTATCTGTGAACTAATCTATTGCTCCTCCCAGCCCTTCTTATGATAGAACCTACTTCGTTCTTTTCCAATGTGACGTTATTTATGAACAGCTCCTGCATTAATTTAAAGATTTATAAATATTAATTATTAACTTGATGTATGAATAGTTATCAAAGCTTAAAGTTAAAATCAATACTGTAAATTTCAAATTATTTACAAATAATATACAGAGTCAAAAGTTGGCAGCTTTGGTTGTAAAGGTTTTTTTTGTATAACATAAAACACAAAGCTTGGAAACAATAAATAATTTGTCTCAGTTATTTTTAAGAGCTTGCAAAATAAATACAGTTATTACAACTCGAAGATTAACTTTTATTGAGAGTATCAGTTGATTTTTATAAATTGCTTTGTTTCCAAAGATCTAACTTCCTTTTATATATTTTACCTTAAAGAAATAGCCCAGTAATAAGACAATATATATTAATATTTTAACTGCAAGGCTACATGTTGTTGTCATTTATTTTTATTTTTTAATTAAAATTAACATAATATAAACGGCTTTTTTAAAAAAAACATACATTAAATATTTTGAAACATTTACACAAGAGGGCGCAAATTATTGAATTCAATTTTATTTTGACTTTACACAAAATAGAGTGCTTTGAATTTACAATACAAATTATGAAACATTAAAACAAAACATATTTAAAATTGTACTTAAAAGATGTATCACAGACATATTTATAGTATAAATATATATTTTATAGTTACATTGATAGCTAGTAGTACAAAATATAGTTTTTTTATTTTCATATATTTAATATAAAATAGTAAGTACATATTTTCATAGCATGGAATAATTTTTCTACAAAATCACAATTAAATGTGCAAAATAATATTATATGTATGATTTTGGATGCAAATAATTACTTGCAAATTGAAGTGCTTGCTGGAACAATGCTGCAAGTGATATATGACACTAACCAATAATGCTAATGAGTATATGATTTATATATACAGTTGAGTCCAATTTGCATAGGAAGAGCCTTACAGTGAAGATGTATGGAATGTGAGAAAATCAAATTTTTTGCAATTTTTTAAGGCAAAACTTTTTTTGTCAAAATAAATAATATATTACTTCGGTACAAACATATAGATTAATTTTCTTCACATGGTGATATCAAGAGTTGCAATTGAATATCTGTCAAGAGCATAAAAGCTTTAGATGACAAACTTTTTGAACGAATAGAAAAAATTGTCATTGATTTTCAAGACATCCTTGACAGATATTCAAGAACTGATGAAGTCATGAACTGATGAAATAATTGTGTGAATAAAATCATACTCAATGTTGATGCTGAAGCAATATTTGATTTCTTTTGATCAAAAGAAGTTTTGCTATGAAAACTGCAAAAAGAACACATTTTCTCATATCCCCTACATCCCTACCTTAATATATGACACCTAAAAAGTTTTTAAATCTACTTTTGCCTAGGCTTATTCAAAACGGTTAGTTTTTAAAAATATTATCCATACGTAAAAAATAACAGGTTAATAATAGATTAAAATGTTCTCAATTTTGGCCACTTTTTACCCTTTTTGCTTTAATTGTGCCCTTTTGACATTTTGATCTTTTTTGGACAGTTTTACAATTTTTGCCCTTTTTGTTTACTCAGATTTACCTTTTTTGATCATTTTTTGCCTTTACTTTTTACACCTTTTACAAGGATGCAAATGCCGAAGTGTCTTCAAATAAATGAGAAAAGTGACAAGAAGCTGTAAGAGTGAATAAATGTGACTTAGAAGGCGATTAAAAGTGACTAAACGTGACAAGATCCTAGCAGTATGAATCATTTATCATATTTTTCTCTGTCCCCTACCAAAAATACCAGTTAAAATCAAAGTTTAACTTTAAGAGAATCAACAAAGTAAATTTGAAATACTTGTATTTTGAGCTTTTTTTAGTTTTTTTTCTTTTCTTCTTTCAATGCATTATTTTTCTTTCCTCTTTTTATCATCAATATTTCTTTTATTCTCTTCCAGGTAGTTTTGATAGCTTTTGTGAGCACCTTGAGTAAGCACTAATAACTGACTTGTAATGGGCACTACAGTAGCCCCATGGCTTCTTTGGTGTTGACTGACAGCTTTAAAAAGTTACCAGACAAAATTACGTATCACTACTCCAAACCAGATGACCGCAAAAACATGTGTTTAGCAGCTGTCCTTTTTGACAGTCAAAATTTAGGTGTATACCTAAATGTTGACTGTCAGAAGTCATCTGTGAGTTGCCAGTCAGCACCAAAGAAGCCATGGGGCTACTGTAGCTTCGGTTAATTACTATACAGTTGTGATGCATATTTTGTAGTTAGATATACACTTATGTATGTTATGAAATTTGGGCCCGATCTTCTGTGAGGACTCTACTTGTGGAAAAACTTTATTTTTAAATTTGTATTTCCAATGGAAAGAAATAGTGAAGCTTTTACAACTTTACAGAGTTGGATATTTTAAATTTTCAGCTGGATTATACAATGTGAATAAATGGCTTCAAAATTCGCCTACTCTAACACCTTCTTCAATTTCATGAATTTTGTCCTCAAGCTGCAAAAGCTTCCACTCATCAATCAACCCATCTTCATAAACATTAAATAGTTGACCATAATTTAGTTGTATACAGTTAGATATTCCTGGCACTACAAGCACTTATCTGCTCAAAACCTTCCTTCAGTTAAAAATGATACAGTGAGAATAAAAATGCTGTACATTAATACATCTTTGAATCATTTCAAAACCAAACCTGTGTTGTGAATATTTTTTGAAAACATTATAAGTAATTAATAATAAAATGATTATTTTTTTAGCACTGTATCTTACTAACCGTCCAAATTATTTGTTTATGTACTAATTACGCTTATGGGTTAGAGATGAAAAAGGGTGAATTTTAAGGAATTGCGCCCAAACTTTAATGATGAGAGAGCGGAAAATCGTTCAGGAAAAACCACCCTCAGTGCACCCAACTGGGATCAAACTCTGATCTAACCATTCTTGTTGTAAGAGTAGCACCTTATACCATGCAGCCATCAAAGCAATAAGCAGCGATCAGCAATATAATCTCGATCAAAACCATTAGTAATCTATATATATTTAAGAAAACCCCTCAGTTTGTCATAAATAAATTATGGCAGCAAAAAACAACAAAAACTAACAAATGAGTTATAGTATGCAGCTATTAGATTTTATGCTTACATTCAATGTTTCTGAATAAGAATACTAAATGATGATTTTCCTTCCTGGAAAATCCTTAAACCTGGTAGGTAGGTAAACCTAGTGAATTTGTTTAGAAAAATGATTAAAAGTTAGTTTGTTTTTTAAAAAAAGTTACTTTAAGTGATTAACAAAAAAAAGTGACTAAAAGTAATAAAAGTGACCAAATGGCATCACTGCTTTTTACATTTAACTACTCGAATAAATTTTTATGGTAAAAAAGGTGCAAAAAGGGTATAAAGTATAAACAGTATAAAAAATGTGGAAATCTAATATAAAGATAAAAAGAAAAATGGTTAAATAATCTAAATTCCAGCTTTGAGGTGCACATGTTCGTGCCAAGAGACTACTAATTTTTAAATTTTAAACCTCTGGGTGATGTAGATATCACACAATGCTCATGACTTCATTTTATTAATATAAATAAGATAACCCCTTCCCCCCTCTTTTTTTTCCTGAGTCCCATTTTAAAATTTGTAATTATCAAACTTTTGTTATTTGGGGTAGCATCTTAACCTTCCTGCCAATAATATAATAAAATATTATTTTTGGCCCCATAAAAAGTACAATAAATTGCCAATCATCCATAATCGAATTATCCGGTTTGTGGATTACCCGCACACAGTTCTTCAAAACACTACTGTATACAGTAGTTTTCAAATTTTTCAATAAAAGAAGTAACTCAGCAGTAAATGTAGTAATGTGAACAGAGCTCAACACTCAGTCAACAAAATGCTAAAGCAGATGAGAATACAGGATTATTTCACAAAACAGATGAGAGAAGAAATAAACACAAGCACACAAGCTGCAATGTATTTACACGCACACCAATGTAAAACTCTTTTGTATTAGTGATTGTCCATGTTATAAATACAGCTAATATGGCAACATGAAAGGAAAAATTGAGTAGGGATTCTATTATC
Organism: Timema shepardi; assembly: GCA_902151425.1. Lineage (NCBI taxonomy): Eukaryota > Metazoa > Arthropoda > Insecta > Phasmatodea > Timematidae > Timema > Timema shepardi. The sequence continues at coordinate 300,894 of CABFVX010000374.1, forward strand.
TGTGTTTTTTCAACTAGATCCATGCATTTTACAGTACCGATAAACCCTTATAATCAGGAGTTTAAGGTTGGTTTGTATTTTCTAAATGGTCCTTTTTATGAAAATTGGACTGTAAACACCAGATTATTACCAGAGAATAGTTAACTCTCAATTTACTGGTTTGAAGAATGATGATAGGTAAGTCACAACTTTCTAATGTGCACTAACATTCCCACCAAACAAGCATGCAGTGATGTGGGTTGAATGTGCATTGTTTAGTAGTAAAAAAACTTATGTTACAGCAATCACAACAGTCCTATAGGGAAAAAAACCAATCAGCCTAAAAAATAGTTAAGGGTGACAGACTTCTTTCTGCCACCAAATTTTCTATTAAGTAAATAAAGGGATTTATTGTTTTAGCCATGATTTCGAATTATTGGTGGTTCTTCTCAACTGCATTACCTCAGAAAATTGAGAGCCTGAATAGCAAAGAACAGCAATGTGTGAATAAGAAGAATGAAATATACAATTGTGAAGAATGTAAATTACATTATTCCAGCCAACATTTCAAACACAATACATTTTTTACTACACATTAATATTATGTGAAACGTTACCAACCATTATTTCGTAAATACCCAAAAATGTGTGGTTTAAACTCACTTTCATCTTTAACGAGAAGAAAGAGAGTTAATATGTTGAAATAGCATAGTTAAAGTAGTATTAATCAAATATAAATGTTTCAATAAAAACAATCAAACATCAATAGATTTATGTTTAAAATAGTAATCACATTAATAAACATTGATATTAGGCAGTAGAATAACATTTGGCACATAATTACACTTACAAACTAATCTAAATTAGTAAAAAAACATGCAGAGTAAATTATGTGAACCTCAAAGAATGCCAAACAATAATGTTTTAGGGTTTAATAACCTTGAACTACATACATTAAGCTAGCAAAGATAATTTTTGGGGATAGTCAATTTAAAAAGATAAAACTAATTCAAATAACTAGCCTAGATGTTTGGCATCCACCTGTTAATAAACTCACATTTAACCAATACAGTAATTATTGTGATACTACAAGCGCCAACCTACCTCAAGGTTAGAATTCTTAATATCAATTATTTATAAAAGAAACTTGTGTTAAAGCTAATATGCTACTTATTAAATTATGTGACATCTGACAAATACAACATTCTTAATCTTTTATAACTGACAACACATATTTAAAGTCTACTCATTATTAATATATCCACAGCTATCAAATCACAGAAGTTTTAACACAGAAAATTATTATATTTTAGCACAAATAACTTGAAAGACACAGATAAATGAATATATTATTATTAATAATAATAATAAATTTCTAAGAATCTTTCATCTTTTGGGATATAAAACTATTTAGTCAATAAAACTAACAGTGAATAACACCACATTAACCATTCACTATACATTAATTATATCTATTTTTGACAAGTTTAATAGACACCTATATTTTGTGAGTAAAATAAGTGTATTTCTTAACATGTCACCTTGAGTTTATATGACCATAAATAATCATAACAAATACATCCATGCACATATATTCATTTGGCTAATACACTTGACTAGAAAGAAAATAACTATGTGTGTGTGTGTGTGTGTGTGTGTGTGTGTGTGTGTGCGCGCGCGCGCGCGTGTGTGTGTGTCCTTTCCTCCCCGATATAATGCTGTGTGTCTTACTACCCATCCAGGCTTACCACAGCTTTACACTAATGGGGTAGGAGAAAAGTTGAATTTAGAATAAATGTACACACATTTGTATAGAAGAGTGGAAAAGCATTTAGTAAATCCACCTTATTTGAGCCCTGATTTTCCTGTCATCAGCAAACCAGACAAAATTGACACCTTTGTCTGCATGCCCATTGGTGTGAATTAAGTTAATAAGCCATTGTTAAGAATGTAAATATATTTTACAAATCCTGTAATTAATGCAGTCAACACATGGGTTATGGGTTATTTATTAGTGACTTGAACAAAGTGGTGAAATTGATAGATGGGTGAATGCATCTTGGAGAGTAGTTGGGTGTATGTGGACTATTACAAAGAATAAAGTACAGTAATCCCCCAACTTAAGGCCCATCTACAGACTCAGTATCCATAAGGTACGTACTACCCTGTAAGAGATCGACTCCACACTAAAAGAATGAACTGTCTACAAAGTCCTTACCCTTAATTCCTTAGTCCTTATCCCCCCATAAAAGTTGACACAACTTTAGCTTTCTAAGGACTAGTCAATATATACGGCTAAGGACTACCAATCACAGCAAAGTAAGCATGCACACACATCAAAATGAAAAAACCAATGGCATTATCATAGCAATTACACTAGCTAGCTCATGTTTTAAATATATTATTTGTGACTACACTTAACCTCCCTTTCAAATGTACCCTATTCTGGACGTTTTATCAAAATATGTTGTGTAGATACTTGTGTTAATAATTTTCAGCTGTAATATCGTCTGCTTCACAGATGTTGTCTACCTACACAAAGCTCTAGAAAATTTTCTTTTGCAAAGTCTAATGGACGTAGTTTCCAACTTTCTCATTAGTTGGCACGGTCATGTGATTATGGATACTGACTGTGTAGACATGATTTCAATTTCTAAGGACTTAAGGACTATAAGGATGCAGAGCTTACAAATTCCATAGATGAGGCTTTACATAAGGGTTAAGTTTTTGGTTCTTTTACTTAACTTGCAGTTTGCTTAAGTTGAAATTGTTGCTTTGTAATTTGTAACGGACCTTAATAATTGTAACTTTCTAAAAAACTGCAATATTTTGATGCAGAATGTTTATAAATGAAAAATGTATTTGTAAAACATAAAAATGCAAAAAGAGCCAAAAAGTAGCTTAGCCAATTTCCATTATCCAAGTATTTAAATAATGTGTTACAGTGTTGCCAACCTCAAATCAGAAAATAAAATGTACTGCACACATGTAATATTTATGAAAAGGAATGCTGTCCTGCAGCAACTTCTACCTAGCCCCCTCTCGATGTCTGCTGAGGGTCGTCTGAGTTGTCATCTTGACTTTGTTATGAGCGGCATCTCACAAATATTTCTAGAATAGATTGTGTGGTCACATGCTTCTTGTCATTGAATATTACCTTGTAGCTAGACATATTGGAATAGATATGGTGTTTAACATACTTGAACCGCTCGGTATTTGAGTCATGAATTATAATTTTGCTAAAACCATGTCTATCAGGTTAAAAACCTTGGCTACTCCCTTCGCTGTACATTTCTTTACATTTGGAGATTAGTCGTCTTATTTTCTCTGGAATTTTAGAATGCCTCCAACTCAATAAGGTCATAATTATTGACTTCTTCATCATGACTCATAGGAAACTCATTAATGTCACCATTATCCACTTTCATCTCTAATTGCTTTGCCATCTGCACACACATCTCTATCACCTACTGTAATTGTTGTTTAAGCTCAGCACACATGTCTGTCTGTTCGCCTTCCGTGACACCTTTCTTGGAAGAGTTTCTTCCACACAGCGTTCAATGTTGTCTGCTTGACTTCATCCCATGCCGCCCCGATGTTTTTTATATCAGTGAGAATATTATAACTCTTCCAGAAGTCACATAGGATAATGCACTTTCACTATCAATGGTCTTGGTTGCCTGGGAAAAAGTATGCCACATATACTAGGCTTTGAAGGTCGCAATGGCACCTTGAACCATTGGTTACAGCAGTGAGGTGGTTCTAGGAGGCAGGTAAACAACTAAATCATGTCAGGATGAAAGTCGTCCAACTCTTCTGTATGGCAAGGGCATTGTCCAAGGGGAGAAGCATTTTAAACAGAATTTATTTCCTGGCACAATACTCTCACCTGGGGAAAAAAGTTGTATTGAACCGGTCTCCGAACAGAGCACGTGTAACTCAAGCCTTGGTGTTGGATTTTCAGATTATGGTCAGCCTACTCAAGTCAATGTTCTTAAAGCCACGTGGTCTCTGAGATTGGTACACTGTGAGCAGTTTAAGTTTCAAGTCCCCTGAAGTGTTACCACCAACCATAACCGTGATCATATCTTTTGTGGGCTTGAATCCAAGCATAGATCTTTTCTCCTTTGAAATAAGTGTCTGTGCTGGCATCCTCTTCCAAAACAGAACTGTTTCAATGGCAATTATTTGTTCAATTATTTCTGCCTGAAGTTCTGGAAATACACTTGTTGTGTCTGTATCTGCACTTGCTGTCTCGCCCGTGACCTTGATGTTGTGCAGATTTGTACACTTTTCGAATCGTTCAAACCAACCAGCACTATATTTAAATGTACCCCTCATGTCCGTGATGCCAGCCTTCTCCTGACAATCCTTATGTAAAGAATTAGCCTTCTTCTGTAGAGATCGGGAAACTCAACGGTATCAACTCCCGTGTCAGTTCCTCGATCCAGTGAGACAATGATTTCTCCATCTCTGAAATTGGACCGAGCCTACTCAATTAATAACGGTGCTTTTCAATGTTACCACACTTTACATGCTTTCAACAATGCAATCCTTTTCATTCATTATCATATTAACTGTTAAAATAGGGCAATCTATTTCACAAGCAATTGTTGACAGAATTTGCTTGTCTTGATACATCGAAATTATTTTAACTTTTCTTTTAATGTAATTGTAGACCTTTTTTTAAGCTTTACTATTAACGAACTGTGTGAGATAAGATAACAATCAAAACTGCAGTAGGTCTTCTGCCACTACTGTGGTATGGCTGTAAAGGACACCTGGACAGCTGTGCAGTACTTTAGGTGCATTTATTTGGCACCAGCACGCCACTAAGCTTCCACACTGGCAATTACAGTTAGTTATTAGAATTTTCATTAATTTTCACGACTTATGGCATGGATTTATGTAAATGCAAATGTATGTAAGTCGCAGGATATTTAACTTGGAGGATTACTGTAGTATCAAAGGAGGCAAAAATGGCGATATATAAAAGTGTGTTAACACCATCATTGTTTTATGGCTATGAAGTATGGGTTTGTCTGGAGAAGCACAAGGCCAAGGTAATTGTGGTTGGAATAAGATATTTAAAAAATGTATGTAGAAAAACGTGTATGGTCAGAGTTAGTAATGAATGGGTGCTGAAGGAGTGTGGTTTGAATAGAAATCCAATAGGTAAGTGTGAAAGATGCATGTTACATTGTTTTGGGCATGTTGAGAGGATGAGTGTGGATTGAGTGACGAAGCAAACATTAAGAATTTTAAGAATAAAAGAGCATGCATGACTCTGTATATGGATGTTGTTGAAGCGAAAGGAGTATGCAAGAATAGGGAAGTGTGGAGAAAGTTAGTGAGGATGGATTAAGTAGGGAGTTGTTTTTTGAGCTATGTACACAGTTACTTGCCTACCCCATAAGGGAACTGTGTCATTAGACATGTATGTATGTCTATGTATCAAAGTGGTATAGATGGCACGAATAGGGAATGGAATAAGTGATAAATCACAGTGCACTCATCCCAGCATTCAAATCCTTACCTAGCCAACAACAACTAAATGTAATGCGAGTTTAATGCCTACACCACTCATCCCCCAATGTGGCTATTTTTGGTAAGGACGCCATATCCCAAGGAAATACAACAGTATTCACTTAGAGAGAGTTTTAGGGAAAACTTTACACCTAAAAGCCAAGCATTTGGGAAATTATAAAGAGAATCCCACATCAGACCCAAGTACAATGTCACTCACTTGAGCCTACAAGAAAAATTTTTTTAGGCCTAGTACTGAATAGGGTAATAGCAAAGGCCGGTAGGAGAAAAAAACTTCTTTCTTTTCCATAGAGCCACTAGAGTATCACTTCTCTTTGCCTTTCTAACTGCTTGCGCAGAAAAATTTAATGCCTAACCTCACCAGCAGTGCTCTACTTTTGGACATCAATGATTTATGCATCTCATTAAAATATTTAAAGAATAGATAGATGACAAGTCTAAAAATAACTCAATAACATTACAATTTAACTTAGTTGGTAGAACATTTGTTTATATTCCGCTTACATAAATAAACACACCAAAAGTTACTTTTTGGCCTCACATATTTTTTGTTTGTTTTTATAAATGGCAGTTAATTCAGTCAGAATAAATAGCTCTTAAGGTGGGTAATTCACTGTCAAAACTTCTCTTACAAAAATGATTGAAAGAAGATCAACTTTATGTGGCACAAAGAAATCACATTGAATAAGAATCAAAATTAGTTTACTCTAGTCGAAAATCTAAAGTTTTACAAGATAAAATAGACTATTGTTTATATACATCAGTAGTGAAGTGTAGAGTACCTCCAAGTTATATAGGCCCTAACGTTATTAGTTTTTATTATATATATTAGCTTATGTTTTTAATTAAAATGTTTAACACAAGGCTTATTAACATATTAATCTAAGAAAGAAAAAGGCTATTTTGAAGATATTTAATCCAAATTAAGGTGGTGTACCCAGATTGGGATTAAAATCTAAAACAGCAATTTTCAAACTTTTTGGAAAGAGTATCACCCCAACTATCTCTGTAATTTAAAATATCTCCAAGATAGTGATGAATATTTACTATTTTTGTACATTTTTAATGGTGCCCAGGGATATTATAAAACAGACTGTGAAGCTGCAATGGCTGTCTGAGCTTGAATAAATGGTGCCGCCACCCCTCCAACCACTGATTGAATTTGTTTTACTTTTGGCTAAACTTGGTCTGAATATATTTATAAGATTTGATGAGGATCTATTTTCTTACAACTTTGATTTGCTTTTTTTGTTTGGCTTCTTGCAGCATAGGTCTACCACTGGTGGCAGGCCTACACATATCACATTTTGAGAACCATCGATTTAAAAATTTATGACAACCCAGTTCACTTTGTAGCCAATATTACCCAGGTAGAATTCTAGCAAGCTTTTATGTGTCTCTATCATTGGTTGAATGATCTTAAAACATTTGACTCATAATGCAGTTATTAATTATTTATGGGGACATCATGGTTTGAATCCTGGCCACATCCAAAATAGACAGGTTGGAGTTGATCATATGTATGTTACACCAGTCAACTTCAAAACTGGCCATTAGTTTGTCTGGACATTAAGAGTGGTATAATAAACCAAAATATTTATTTTAGTTATAAGAAGTGAAATCAAAGTTTTTTACATTGTCTTTGATAAAATATGTTTTATGAGTTTTGATCATAACTCTTTAAAAGTGTGTACAATATTATTTATGATTAAAGAAATGATTGTTGATGGTTTTATTTTTTGTACTAAGAGTAGTGCGACTGTCACTCAAACAAAATAAAAACCTATAAAATGGCTGGAATTCATCAAATTTAATAAATCAAAAGCCTAACTTTTTAGGGCATGTGGTTAGATAAGGTTTTTTAAAATTATATCAATTTTCAACATTTGTGGCTATAGTTACTACTTGAAAGAATGAACAGTAATTTAAATTTTCTTTTACTGGTAATCAGATTTCAAATTGTCTTAATCTTCATATTTTAAAGTTGTTGTTAACTCAACATTTGAAAAAGGTGAAATTTACATAACCTTAGATAGAACCAGCTTACTCTGTAGGGTTTTAAAAAGCTTTGCCGATCCTTGGCAACATACGACACTTCACTATGGATATGTACATAGACCTATATTTTGTTTTAACATTTTAGCATTTAACCTTTGTTTTCCATTAACCCTGTTGTGCCTCCAATTTACATCTCTAAGTTTTTATATGTTAAATTCTAACACAAAATCCATACATATTCACATTTTACAAGCTAATTTAATTCAAAATATGCCAATCTGACATTAGTTCTGCAACGCGAATTGAAGAATGTTTTGAAATATTATATAAAATTGTTTCTCCCTTTGCTAATATGGCACCCCAAACTCCAAAAGTTCCATAATCAATGATAGAATGATTGCAAGCAGCCATGATGGCCAGATCTTGACCAGGACTTGAGACTCCCCCTTTACTTACAACAAACACATCATTCCGTGCCACTACCAGGTTTCGCTGGCACCAAAGAGGGTCATCACTCACTACCAGGAATGCCACATTCTCTCCGTATTTGGCCCGAAAATATTCCATTGCACCCAAGAAATACTGGGCATCAGCTAAAAATATTCTTCGAGTGCGCCATAAATAGTCACGGTAATCTGTCCTCCTCACATGAATACCAACATAAATTGTGGAGGAGCCATTTGTCAAATGACTAGCACTCTCTAAAACTTTCCGACTTGTCTCTGCTAGTTTTTTCTTGAACTTGAACTCGTGCCTTATGTCATCCACCCAACTTAAAACAAGTTCTGGGAGTACAACAAATCTTGGTAATATTATACTCTGGTTCGTGTAGGCCCAAAGCTCTGGTGTTCTTATGATACTGTCCCAATTAGTTGGACAATGAGCTACATATCCTAATGGTGGAATGCTTAGATCCTCAAATACTTCATCTAAGACTTTGCGTATACAACGAGGTACATATGGCTCAAGTCCAGTTCTTCGGGCAACAGCCCAGGTAGAAGCATATTCCCACATCTGGTTCCCCAGGCGACCCCCTTGTGCAACAGTGACAATGCCATCTTTAGGGCAGTGGTGTCGCCAAAATTGTGGCACTTTGACAGGTTTAAGGTTTGAAGAGCATAAAGATTGCTCATAGTCACCTAAAACTTTCTTTGACGTCTTTTTCGGAGCAGTGCTATACAATGGGAACATAAATATATGAACAAATACTATCACAGACAAAGCTAATACGATGGATACAGTTAATATGTTTTGGTTGGGTCTTTTCATACCGCACTCGAGTGCATTTCTACAAAGAGACGTACTGAACGATAAGTTTGTGGCTATATAACTTTTTAAAAACAAAGTTTAATTCAATGTTGTTTGTATTTTTGAAAAGATTTTCTTTTGAAACTGCCATTAAAATCAATGTAATTCACTCTACAAATTGAAAACAAAATTATTGCTTTTCTAAATGCACAACTAACATACTAACCAATGAAGGCAGGAAAACTCTGGTTTTTATTTTCTACTAATAAAGCAATAAATAAACAAATAGGACTAGATTTGAAGCCTACTTTTAAGTAATCACCTGTGTCATCTGTTACAACAGGGTGGCAAACCTCCGAGTCTTTAGCGATTATTGATCTTCATAATATAACTGAATGGGCATCTGGAGCTGAAATTTTCAAGTTGTCAGCTATGCACCCAATATGTAAGAGAGAAGTGATCTTTCAGGTATCTCTTTTTCTCCTACACACATCCATGGCAGGGTAGCATTTTTTGATTATTCACTAATTTGTATTAATATATCAGATACATCAATGTATGTTTAGTTAAATGAAATGAATGTGTTATTATAAGGTTTGAACAACATTATTAATCTTTAAACTCATCTTATAATATTTTTTCTACACGTTGATTAAGTCTAATATACTATAATATTATGTTTATATACATAATATTTCCTATAACCTAAATGATTACTAAGCGTAAGATAATTACATCAAATTTAGTCACCCAATCAAATGTTATAAAGTGGCTAGCTACCTAATAGTTATCAAAATTTCAAAAGTGTATAGTAAAATGCAGACTAATCCGCTTACCATAATATTCTCACTACAAACCGGGACACTTTGTTTTACTTGGTTATACTCAGCGTTGGTGGAACCCTATTTGTGTGGGAAGAAGAGGCCATTTAGAAAAAGGAGAGGTTTGCTCTTCAACCCAAAGGGAATTCGAAGGATGCTTTATAGGAAAATTTTGCAAGAAAAATTGTGAGAGCTCTCAGCTGCTTTTGCAGCTCTACACTCCCCACCAAACAAAGCAAATGGTTGAAGGATTGGAGGGGGGGGGGAGGTAGCTGGCATTCATTGAACTCTTTTTTTAAGTCTGACAAAGCTTTGTGAAAGTCCTAATAGATGGTAGCCAGGTAGGTCCAGAAATAGCATTGATCTCTATAATATAACTGGATGGACACCTGCGGCTAAAGTTTTCGAGCTGTCACACATTGGGGCCAGATCCCAAAAATCTGGCTTAGGTTGAAAAATGAAGTTTCGCTTCCAGAGATTTGAAGTGGTGGGTTAGTTTAAGTAATAGTACGTAGGTCAAATTCTAGACTATATTATTATTACTATTATTATTATTATTATTATTATTATTATTATTAT
>CABFVX010000375.1:0-25469 GCA_902151425.1 Timema shepardi
TAGCGTAAGTGCGTATAACCCGAACGGGTAGTAAGACGTGGTGCTAATAATAATAATAATAATAATAATAATAATAATAATTTAGTGATAGGAAGTAAAGTTACCTGTTGGGAACAACGCAACGTGATTTAGTTCACTGAAATGAGCAGTTCATTAATCTAGTTCATTAGTTCGAGAACTACTTCTAGTGGTTCACTCATTCATGAACTACTTATTGTGGTCCAATCATTCGCGAACTACTTCTTATGGTTAAATTGTCTACTTCCTGTGGTTCATTCATACGCATACTATTTGTTGTTGGTCAATTGTTCGCGAATTTCATCTTTCGTGACCGAACCACATCTTGCAGTTTAGACCTCCACTTGTTCGCGAAACTGCGTGGGATACAAATCTAAAACTTATATTTTTACTTTCTCTACTTTTTCTACTTTCTAGAGAAATTATTGAGATCTTCAAAATAAAAATTTAATTTGTGATTTTGATAAATTTCGGAGTTTTATAACCCCTCGAAACCAAAAAAGTGCTGTTTTTAAAAAAAATCTGTTTGTCTGTTTGCACCTTGGACTAGAGCCAAAACTATTTTACCGATTGGGATAAAACTTGGTATCTAGGGCTTTCATCGGGTTTCCTTGAGGGATTTTTGGGATTGGATATTTAACCCTAAAATTAAGGCTAGTTTCCTAAAGGATGAAAAGAGAAAAACTCGATTTTGATCAAAACTTGTATCCAAGCGTTGATTAGGATTATAAGCATAATGGCTATTTTCATTTTTCCATGAAAATGACTTTTAGAGTACTTTACTGAAGCGGAAGTTTCCAAATCTACTCAACCATTTGAGATGCTAAATAACTCATTGCAAAATTGCACTGCTATTAAAAATAAAAAAACAAAACCTTTATTTGACGTATATTTTTATAAAAGCAATAGATTCTGAGATATTGGAAAATATATTAACATAATTTTGTGAGCTTTAGTTCTAAAGAGATACTAGGGCCTACTTAATTTTTAATGCAATGATTATTTAATGCCATAGAGTAATTAAATAAGCAAGACTCTCAAAAAGTTGATTTCGTTCTCTTTACAGCATTGATCTATCGCTATCATTTTAGATTCAATGGTCTGAAATATTTACCTTTTTTATTGGTCAAAATTTATAAATGAGAAATGTAATAGTAATTCGATGACCTAAAGATGTGCAAGCCCTAATAAAGTTTCAATTTTTTTTTATCGGAAGTCGAAATTTTAATACGAAGTATTGACCCTTGTTTAACCAATATTGATCTTTTTTATTGGTCCAAATATACAAATTAGGACTTCAATCCCCTAAAAATAAAATTGTAAAATTTAAAACCGGGATCAAAAAAAAAGGTTTTACGTAAGCATAGCACAATTTGTACTCGAATTTGCTAGTGTATCTTATTTCGTTTCACATATAATAAGAGTTTTGAATAAATATCGCCATGTTTAGAAAAAACGGCGAGAAAGTCACTGTAGAGTTCCGTACGATTTATTTTTTCACAATAGCTTTAATAAGTTTAAAATCAAATGAAAAATACTTAAATAAAATAAAGAACAATTTTTTGATCAAAAAAATAGTACTTTAAAGTCAAATCAAACTAGTTACAATATCACCAAATGTTAGATTAATGATATTAACTTTATCTTAACGACTACCCATGCCAGTGATGTAATTATATACATTAGGACAATGAGGCTTATAGTTTGGAAATCCATGGGCTCCAAATGCAATGGACGTAGGACACACAAAAGGAATGGACCTGTTGTTAGACAGAACACATAGTAATACTGTAATAATATTTCAGATTCATTCATTTACAAATATATACGTCGTTTCCCTCTCATGTCTTTGTATAAGAACTAAGCTTTATATTTGTAGCTGAAAGTAGATATGTGTGGGGAAAAAAATAATTGGAATTTGTAGAGAGATTGCCTCAAATAGCAGGAAAAATCCGAAAGAGGGGAATTTCAAAATGGGGCTCCGGGAATCGAGAAGGAAGGGTATAGTTAAAAAAAACTTTTTAAATAAGATATAACATCAAAATTAGGCAGACAGATAAAGGAACCACTCCTAATAATCATAAAAGCCGTAAAAGCTTAAATTCTTTGATGGGACTCTGGTAAATAGGAGGAGTGGAGGAGGTATAATCAGAAGTGTGGAATAAAATCTAAATTTTTGGAGGCAGGTAGAAGAAAAACTCCAGATAGTAAAATAATTATTAGAATGTTAAATGTGTGAGTGATAGCTGGAAATATGTGGTTAATTGATGGTGGGGTGGGGGTAAGGGGTTTAAAATTTTCATTATTAACCAAAACAACTTAATCTCGGCATGGTAGATAACTTAAATTCAGAAGGCATGTAAAAGCACCACTTAAAATAGCCAAAAGAATCTCAAAAATTTAAATGAGACCCCGGGAAATGATGGAAAGGGTGGGGTGTATAACGAAAAACACTTTAATTGAGTAGAAAATTTAAATTTGCCAATCATATTTTAGCCCCTCTAAATAACTAAATAAAATTGTCTAAAAAAAATATGGAAAATGCCCGCAGGGGTATTTCCAAAACTAATACAAACTAGTGAAACTACTTCTTTATGTGGAAAAAAACCCTGAAATTTGGCAAGAGAGTTTAGGCAGTGTTCCAACTAAATATTAAAGACTAAATCTCTTACATTTTAAAATGGAACTTCAGAATATAAGGAAGAAGGGTGGGAAGGTTATGGGGTAATATATAAGTGGAAAAAAGTCTTAGAGTGTGTAGAAAATTAAATTTGCCATGACTGTAAATAGATTACTACGAATATCAAAATGACTCTCTCTTTATAAGTGAGGGCTGGTAAAATGCAGAGGCTTAAAAATTTCAAAAAATAAAAGAATTCATTACTTATTAGCGTGATAGAAGGTTGAAATTCGTCATGCATGTTTAAGAACCACCCGAAACTGGAATGATTATTTGAACATACTTAGGAAAGTTTGAAAACTAAAAATTTAAATGGGGTTACCGAAAACGGTAATGGCTGTGGATTTCAAAAATTAAATTTATCAACCCCTTATCGGTGTGATAAAAGATTGAAATTTGGCAAATTGATAAAGAGATCAACTCAAAAACAAAATATTTTTAAAATTTGAAATTTAAATTGTAAGGTGTAGAGGTGAAGTGGAAATTAGAAAAATTTCAAAATTATAGAAAACACAATTTTTCGGCATGACATAAAATAAAATACCTCAGATAAATAAAAATTTATGATTTTTATTTTAATTTTAAAATCAAAATTGGTGTTGAAGGAGAGCTAGAAAATAAAAAATAAATAAATAAAAACATTTACAATTGTGTTAGCAAATTGTAATACTTTCAAGCAGTTAATATGACGGCTCCAAATAATAATAATAATAATAATAATAATAATAATAATAATAATAATAATGAAAATTTGAAATTGGTTCTAAGAAAGGTGGATCTCACAATTTACTAAACTAATATTAAAAAAATCTTGGCTTGGAATAAAATTGAAATTTGACCTGTAGGTAAATACACCTTAACAGAAAAGAATGATGTCTGAATAAATAGAATTTCAAAATTGAAAACCGAGAAATGTAATTGCTCGAAGTTGATACAACTATTTTTATTGTTGTTAAAAATTGAAATTTTGTAGTCACATAAAAGAAACATATCAGATAACCAATTAAGTGTTAAAATTTAACCATTGTGGTGAGGAAATTCAAAGGGCTGGAAGGAATGGGTTGAGCGAGAGTAGCTAGAAATCTCTTGAAATCTATTAGAACCTCTACCTCACAGTTGGCAAGTGAGGAATTTTACATTAGGGTTTACATTAAACTTACAAAAAAATGTTTTCGCTATGGTAGATAGTTTTAATTTTACATATGCAGACGAAAAAAAAAACCCACCAAAAGTGAATATTATCTTAAAGAGGATTCTTAGCGTTGCGAGTACATAGCTAAATATTAATGGATACTATAGCGCCGGTTTAGGCACGACATAATACTTAAAATAAACCACTTCTTCTAACATAGCTCGTTGAACAGGTATGTTGTTTGGGAAACCATGATATTCATTATTCAATATGTTTTTGTAGCAGAGGATGTTATTCATTCTCTTTGGTGAACTGTGATCATCTTTTATTCAAAATATTTCTATAACTATGTCTATTAGTTTGTTTAGCTTAGTTCTTGGGTAAATATTGCGTTGTTAATAGGTTGCGTTTGTTTATTTTAATGTATTATTTATTTGAGGTATTAAACGTGCACTTTCTTAACAGAATGATTATATCAGTACACGATAGTTTCTGTGAACGAGAGCGAAAGGGCCTGCTAATTTTGTCGGGAAAGGTATGTGTACATACCTTTCAGGGCTCTTTTACATTCCGCAATCAACATGGGACCGATTGCTTTATTTCCCCTCCGAAGGAAGTTGTGTTACGGACTTTTATCGCTCAAGGTAAAATATCCATCGACCCCGGTTCGGTTTGAACCCGCGGACACTGGGTCCTGAGGAAACCATTAACCTCAAAGCCATCGAGGTCAACTTCATTTGTTTGTGCACCCAGTTTGTAAACAAGTTAATATTTTGTGTTAAATATTTAGTTTATTAATTACTTTGGTTGGTTTGTGATTGTCATAGTTAATTCAGGATCGTAACGAGGAACTACCAAAAAAGTGGGCAGCCGGATATTTAACGTTTTAATTTGATATGGTTTTGGTGTTGTTGAACCGTGCGAATAACGGGTCAAAGCAAACCGCTAGTCTTAAATATGGACCAACAATACATTAACAACGTCATTACTCTTTTCTAATATGCTATAAAAAACTATTTAGTTCTTTAAAATAAACCAGAATACTGTTTTTACACGTGCTAAGCTATTTACAGTATATAAAATTAAATACATGTATGTGATTTCTTTTGTACCGCCTCACTTGATCTATAGATCTTTTTATATTTTACTTCCTTAAAAAACTTTTTTTGAGTTAATCCATATTGAATTCAAAATCAGAAAGCACTATAAGCAGGAATCAGCTTCTATTGAACGGAATAAAATAAAATAAAGTTTCCTGGGAAGGAAAATATCTTGTGGGACTTACTAGTGAATTAAACGCGTCGATCGGTATGCTTCCTTGTACCCCCCTTTATTTGATAAATACCAGTCCCGGAGGATTATAAAGAGGTGTAGCACCAGCTTGCTTTACCATAGAAACACGGCACATGCCTTTTTAAATCTACCAAAGGGGAGGTATGAATTACTTGATCTTTTAAAATTATATTTATTATTCTTATACAAAATGTGACCTGCATTGGTGACTGTAAGGTATAATGCGTATACTGTATTGCCGATTGACTAGGGGCTGGAGGTTCGAATCTCGGCCAATTCAACCGGGGGTGGTTTTCCATTTTAACCTGTATATTTATATTATTTCTCCACGCTTTTTTCGGGTGTATTTTTACTATTTACTACTTTTCTCATCCCTACCTCTTAGGTATATCGTTGGTAAATCTTTCCCCAAGTGCACCAGTGTGAATTTAGACCACCGCATCACCATAGATTCTATATATTGCGATTTAGACACCTTAGATTGCGTGACTACCGACCGATACGTACATTTCATTCACTACAAAATTATGTATCGTCAGAGAGAATTATTAGTCTTGAATTGAAAGACTTTTATCATACATTTATTCAAGGACGGTTTTTTCCACCTTCAATAAGATCATTTTATTCCCTCCATAATAAAACCTAAAATTAAAGTAGACGGTAATTTTGACAACAAAACTCAACCGGCAGAGTTAGCTCAGCGCTAGCCTGTTTGATTCTGACACTTACGTATGTGTTTAAAATCTAGAAGGCAGGGGGGTATAGAGGGCGAGATGACTCATCCATAAGATATTTTTGTAAATTCAAAGAGGCATTTTTTTAAATTCTGCCCACCTTTTTCTTATTTCTTATTGCAGGGTTTATTAATATCCATTTGGACTATCCGCATATTTACACTTGAGGGCTTGGGGTGAGGGAGGTAGCATTTTTAGGAAATATACCCGCATTTTTATGGAGGGATAGTGGGAAAAAATTTAGGGTTAACTATCCCCCCGGGATCCGAATCCCGATCTTCCCGTCAATGGAAATCCAATACATTTGTCGAGAATGCGACTCCTAGCGCTAATAATCTTTTCCTCTATCCTTACATTATTTAGTGTAAGTTGTGGATAGTCCGAGTTGGCAGTAAGATGGATATCTATACCAACAATATAATGTGGCTTGTTACGTAGTTAACACTCGCACAGGTGAACTCGTGATCTTTCGAGATCTTTTAGTCTGGTTTGATGTGGATGTGATGTTTTGATATGAATCCTCCTCCGTGTGGGCTAAGATAAGGGTGGGCTTTCATATATTGTTTCCCGCCTTCACTGCAACTATACTAAATTATACCTTCTCCTTCATTATTATTTTTGTGTAGCTATACAGATAAGCCGATTGGGTAGTAATACCTGGTGGAAAAGTAGTAAATTAAAACATAGTTAACAAGCTATTCTCTGTCTTAAAAATGTGGTCCCGCCACTGAGTTATACGATGTTTGCAGAGGATTATTGTGTTGTTTGATGGTGCTTTGTGGTATTACTGTTCTTGGAGACGTGTGTGTATGTGTGTATGTGTGTATGTGTGAGTGTGAGATGGATGAACGGTATGACCTCAAATGTCCTCCATCTCTCTCTTGGGACAGGCTGGGATTGTCGTTGATATTAAAGGAAAGACGGGCCAGTACCGTCCCGGAGACCTCAGCGCTGCGCCGCAGGACATTATCCTCCCATCACTCCCCCCCCCCCCNACATTATCCCCCCACCACCCCCCCCCCCCCCTTTTCTCTTTCAGTCTCGCCATAGCTCCAGGACTGATGCCCCGGTAAAGTAGTCCCGGGCGACCGTCAAACCCCACGCTCGCCAAAATAATCCTTGGTGGTCTGCTCTACTATTATATTAGGAATAAAATAATCCACTATGGACTTCTCATTTCTAGTTTGTTGCTAGATAGAAGGCAGATTTGGGTTAATGTGCGGAGAAAAGAGAGCTTGAAATTCTCCCACTTGTCACTCTTATCCTCGTCCGCTTTATTTCCGGATCCATGGAGTCGACGACACACATCGGTGGCACATAGACTCGTTTAGTCTGGTTTATAAATGTCGAAGAGGTCGGGTGTACTGAGTAAATTCTTTCCTCAAGTGTTTAACCACTCACCCTTCACGCAGATGTGGGTATATTTCCTCTAAATTATCTCCTACTCGTCCTGATCTCACTATTATAGTTAAATGCGTAACGCTCAAACTGGTAGTAAGAGGCAGTCAAATAATATAGGGCTGTCAGCAGGTTTTTGTAAGATTTGTTTCACGCAAAAAACATCGTGCTTATTTAATACATACATAACTCAATCTAGGAATGTATTATGGCGATTTATAAAGATGCTGGGTGACCTGGTGGTCTAGGGGTAAGGTGTCAGATTTCTGTGCTGGCAGCCGGGGTTCAATCCTCGGTCCCGGCACATATTTATCTGATTACCAAACCCTTCCTTCACCTCTGACAAGACATCTTGATTAATGTGGGGAATGCCAGGCTTCCACCGTGGTTCGGATTCCACGTTAAACTGTAGGTCCTCTATTTCATCTCACAATCACCCTACCATTACACATTAGCGTAAGTGCGTATAACCCGAATGGGTAGTAAGACGCGGTGCTAATAATAATAATAATAATATTAAGATGCTATTCTAATCTATTTAGCAGCCTAAATGTGTTACGACTAGTGTTTTAAGCTGGATAGTGTTTGGATCGTTATTATGATTTTAGTATCAGCTTAAATAAACGGCCAGATTAATTAAATGTTTTAAAAGTGAAAGTATTTGAACACTCAGTGTAGTTTCACATTAACGAGCCAACATCGAAACGCATTGGCCTTATCACTCCGGTTATAGTTTAAAAGACTTTTGATTCATATGATTGCTTGGCTACTACATCTTTGTGCTACATTTTTGTTACATTTCTCAAAATGCACCCGCGCTGCTGGCCACGCGGTCTTAAGGCGGCATGCTTACAATATACGAAATTGCCTGCGACGGTTAGGCCGATGTTGAATCTCGGACGGATGCCCACACGAATAAAGGTGCATTTATTTTAAAACAATATACCTCATCATTATTTTTAAATCATATCTTAAACTCGCGTTGCACAAACTCTTTTATTTATTTAACTTATGGTTTTTTTTTCACGTGGTTGAGGTTTTACTATTTACTTTTTCTCAATCCCTCATAGAGAGAAGTATTATGCTTGTCAAGAAAATTTAACTCGAGATTTTATAACTTTCGACGTTTCATGACCCCCTGAAACAGAAAAATGGTTTTCGCTTTGCTCCTTGTTTCTCAGTGTGTCTGTATTTCGGCCTACAGCCGAAACTAGCCTACCGATCAGGCTAAAACTTGGTATCGAGGATTTTTATAAGGTTCCTTCGTGGAGTTTTTGAAAATATTTAAGTTGAAATAAAACAACCTAATTTTTCGAAATCCGCTCATACGATTTTGATTACATTTAGTATCTATAAATTGTGTATAACATTAAAAACAAAATGGCACAAATAATTTTCCATGAACGTGACTTTGAGAGTATTTTAATACTTAATCATTATTTCTGCCATTTTGTTTTTAATGTTAAACAATTTATAGATAATAAATGTAATTAAATCGTATGAGCGGATTTCGAAAAATTAGGTTTTTTTTCAACTTTAATATAATATAATATATATAACATATGACCTATATTTATCTTTTCATGTATTTGAAATTTATTATTATACTATTTGATGGGCCAAGATGTTCCTCCTTTCTCAGTATTTCTATTATCTAATTAATTTATGCTATTTAGTGAAGTGTTTCTTCAACAATGTGTATTATTTTTTTGTTTCTCAAATCTTTGTAACTATCTCTATTTTAAGATAAAAGAGAGTGAAAGTCGCACACCGCACCATGAATATAGATTAACTACATCTGTCAGTTATTTCTTAATACATATCATATTCTGATCATTTCTCTCTACTGATTCAACGTTACATTTGTCTGAAATGAATAATTTTTAAGCAGCTTAAAACTTTATTTAATGTTTCATTTGATTTGATTAAAAATTACTGTATAGAATCTTGTGCTGTCGATCGTATTTCTAAGTTTCGGTTTTATACATAGACTCAGCTTTGACGTGTCCGCTCACCTAAACTTGCACCCTTATACCAGTTTGGGTATGTATGCCCACGCCGCCTCCTAGTGCCCGTCTGGGATATCTTCATGGGGTAGGAATTAGAATAGCATAATTTATAAGAAATGGAACCACACTTGATTGGAGTAAGAGTGGGAAACTGTTGTTTTTTTTAGTACACTTGGCCGTATTTTGAACATTTGACCCCTCCATTACTGGAAAACCAGACTAGATGAGCTTTACGTTTAGTCCACATGCTCAACAATCTGGGTTTCTCAGCTTTCTAGTTATAATAGGTATATAGGTGACTTATTCTGTCAAGTGTTGAGATTCGATCTTTGGGACAACCTTGATAAGGGTAATGATTCCAAAGAAGGCACTCATGAGTCATGTGAAAGACAATTATTAGTATTATTATTATTAGCACCGCGTCTTACTACCCGTTTGGGTTATACGCACTTACACTAATGTGTAATGTTAGGGTGATTGTGAGATGAAATGAAGGACTTACAGTTTAACGTGGAATCCGAACCACGGTGGAGGCCTGGTATTCCTCACATTCACAAGATGTCTTGTCAGCGGTGAAGGAAGGGTTTGGTAATCAGATAAATCTGTGCCGGGACCGGGGATTGAACCCTGGCTGCCAGCACAGAAGTCTGATACCTTACCCCTAGACCGCCAGGTCACCTGCAAGACAATCGCGGGACATCTTGCCCTAATGAACGAGCTAGATTAAAACAATGTTATAAAGCTCCGTGGGTGAGACAAAACAAACGTATTGATTTTATGATGAGTTGACGAGTAATGTGTGCACGTGTGTCTGTAATAGGGGTGACAGAGGGGGGAGGGGATCATTGAAGGATGGGGAAGAGTGATAGGGGAAGGTTTGCATTGCATGTGACCTAGTTCCTGGGTAAGCATGTCGTTTTTAGAGGAGGGGTGGATCGTTGGGGGATGGGCTGTAACTTTTACGTTTCGTAGTAAATACAGGGTGGGTCAAAAGTTGTTTTTTGCACCACGTCTTACAAGTCGTCCGGGCTTTTTACACTTAACTACGCTGATGGGGAAAGCGGTGAGGAAGGCCTCCTTAAGAGGAAATATATCACCATTTACCTCAAGGGAAAGTAGAAAACTATATATCTTTACATTCTCAAAACATCCTACTGGGATTCGAACACCGACCTCACCGTCACCAGAAAATCAGACACGACTATCTTGATCTTTAGTCCAAGTACCTTATGGTCTTTTTTCTACCCTACTATACTTTTCCTTTTATTTATATAATTTGCAACAATATTTTACAATTTATTATTTTTGTTGTATCCAGCTTTTTTGAAGCAGTTACTAATGGTGGTATTGCTCACACAAAACCAAGATTTTCTCGCAAATCTCATTGCCTGGAGAATGTTAATTTTAGGGATTTTATTCTCTTCTATAGATTTAAGAACGTATTGTACGACTTCTTTTCTGTGATAAACTTTAAAGTTGTTGATAACACCTTGATCCATTGGCTGTAATTTACCTTAGTATTGGCAGGTAAATACAATAATTTAACGTATATTCCATTCACCGTAGGAATTGACTTCTGAAAGGCCTTTTTCCCTACCATAAATCTACTATATAGTAGAATATTGGTAGGAAAAAAGACCTTTCAAAGAGTAATTCTTACTGTGAATGGAATATAGTCCAATTCGTGCATATTATTATGAGCTGTGCAGTTATAAACAAACAAAACCATTTTTTATTTTTTGAGCCTTCATATTGGCGTTCACTTTTTTCAACCATTTTTTGATTTCCCAATTAAGAGAAGTGGCAGTTTTTCAGTTCCAGACATATTTGCACACACAAGCACAGTAATTCTATATTTGCTCAATTTACCACCATGGCAAGGATGACCTTTGATTCTAAAAGTTTTATCCGGAAGACACTTGTAGAATAAGCCCGCTTCATCAGCATTGAAGACGTTATCGGGTGAAAAATCATGTAATAAAGCTGGAAGATTTTTAATTCACTGATTACATTCATTGTTGTACACAGCATTGCTCTCTCCACAAACATTTTTGAAAACGATATCGTTCCTTCTCTTAAAGCCCTCCAACCACCCATTACTGCCAGAAAAAGTATCAATATGCAGCTTACTCGCAAATTCTCGAGCTTTCTCCTTAATCATTGGGCCGCTTATTGGAATGTTTTTATTCCGTACCTGTTTCATCCATGTCGAGAGACACTTTCCAAGTTCAGGATACTCTGCTGCTCATAGTCATTTTAGTTTTCCTTTTCCGTCAATACACTGAGAACGTATTTTCTCCATATTTTGTATAATTCTACAAAGAGTTGACTTTGGTAAATTAAACTCGGTGCACAGTTCGTCACGCGACATTCCACTATCATATTCCAATAATAACTTTAATTTATCAGCGGATGTTAGGAAATTACACTTTCGTTTCGACATTTTTTGCACTGGTATTCACTCGTTTCTCGTACAAATTCTTAAATAGTACTGATAAACAAAGCAAGTATGGAAGAAATTAGACTGTTTGTCAACAAGCGTGTCATAACGTGTCTAAACCTGATAAATTGTCTCACTTATACGGGTTATTGAGCTACCAAGTCCCAATTATAGAGGTAAACATCGAAAAAAATATATGAAATCGAAGCTCAGTTAACAAGGTCTGAAAATTCCCAGCAACAGAGGTATTTTAATGCAAAAGTGGCGGGACCTCATTGTAATTATCAATAACAGAGGTTTCTCACATATCAAGGCCCCAGTTAAACAGGTTTCACTATATATATAAAACACCATTAAACTTGAAGCTCACATATAATAGTTGGTGGTTGTTTCTAGTTGGTCTAGTTTGTAAGTAGTTTGTGTTGTGTTCATAAAGTGCACGTCAAAAGTTATATTTTAGCTCAATTGATGGGTATATGTATATATCAATAATTATTATTGCTATTATTACTACTATATACAGAGATATATATATATATATACATACAGATATATATATACACAAAAATCGTTGATTTTTAGATCTTTTTTACGGTAGAAATAATTGACCTTAAGTGTTAGAAAAGTTTATATATATATATAAAGTTCAGCTTGAAAATGATTGGTTTTATAAAAATATGTTTAAAATAAAATATTTATATCAAAAATAGATCTACCTATTAGCAATGAAAAGTAATTTCATTACTCAAATAATTTTGGAGATTGTGATAAAAATGAGAATTTATTCATCACACCGGAACCCTTAAAGTCATTTTTCCGAAAAAATTAAAACAACCATTTTGTTTATAGAATGCTTAGAAGTGAATTTTAATCAAAATAATTAGATCCGATTTTAAGAAAATCGAATATTTCTCTTTTTGCCCTCCAGTAAACTACGCTTAATTTTAGGTTCAGGTATCCAATTCAAAAAATACCTGTGGGAAACCTTATGAAAACCCTAGATACCAAGTCTTAGCCCTATCGGTAAAATAGTTTAGACTCTAGTCGGAGGTACAGACAGACGGAACTTCAGAAACTACTTTTTTGGATTCGGGGAGCCATGAAACGTCGACATTCGTCAAAATCTAGCGTTCGATTTTTTGATGATCACAATACGTTTTTTACCTGTAGAAACCGATAAAATAGCGAGAAAGTAAAAATGGGATATTGTTCAAAATATTGTATTTATTACTCAATAGAATAAAGTCAAAGATAATGAATGTAATAAAGCATAGTGGATGGATGTTAAAATGTATTATATATTTTAATTATCATGGGCTTATATAGAAATGTTTGTGAAAAAATAGAGATCATAAGAACAAAATATGATAACTAAGAGTTATGGAGTAATATTATAATTTTCTCGATAATGGCCCAAAAAGTTCTTAGATCCAAAGGAGTAAAGGGTGGGTTTAGGTTAGGTGCTCTTCATTTTTGCATGATCTCTTTCATGAAAGTCCTGAGGACGATTCCGGTGAGCATCGAAACTAATATAAATAATTGTTCATAGAAAGCAGCCATTATCAAAGCGCTATAGATCAAAATCAGATAAGAAAACAATAATAACTAGGGAAAAAAATCTTAACTTAATTTTTCAATTCACATAAATTTGTGAAAATATTCATTTCCCTTTTCTACTAGACTTATAGAATTTTCAGCATCATTCAACTTTGACTTGATACAAACAATCAAAATTGTATACATTATATAGTCCTACATTTTATTTAGTGTAACATCTCATATTTTAAATTACTTAGTATTATTCTTAGATGCATTTTTTACCTGCTGTAATTTTTCTTCTTAATTTTTTAATCTTAAATGTAATGTTCACAATTGCTTACAATATTACTCAAAATGTTATTACTCTTGTATACGTACTGTTCACCTACTACATATTTATTTTCATTTATATCACATCCTATTCAATTTACAACTAAATTATATTTTATGAACTATTCCAACGGTTTTTATTAAACTTCATTTCTAGGTACTGTTTAACACTACAAACAAAAGGGTGATTCTCATTTTTACCGTGAAAATGACTAAGGGTACTATACATAAGCGGGAATCTCCAATTTGGATCATAACTTCGAAACTCATTAATATACTCAATAACTTATCATCGATAACATTTAGGACTATTCAAAATAAAATATATTCTTTTATACTCAATAGTTTCCTGGCTATAATCATATAATTTTATATATATATAATCATATAATTATATATATATACATGTATATTTTGAGAAATTGATTGTTATGCGCTTTGGTGGACAGCGATGTTCTACCTTTCTCATTGTTTCTCAAACCGTTTATATTATTTCATCTATGTTTTCTGGTAGAATGTGATGCTCTTTTTTTTCCATTAAATTCTGCAAAAATGTATATTTGTTTGTTTCACATATCCTATGAGCTTTAAATAAATCTATCCATTTAAGCGAAGGTGTGAGAAGGTCTGTGTGATGCACCGTAAAATTTATTTATTAGTAGCCTACGTTCATACCACGTTTATTAACAGCTTAGTCTAGGGTGTGAAATGGGTAGCGTTTCTTTAAAGGAAGTGCACTCGCGATAAGAGAGATGTGGAAACTCACCCCTTGTGCTCATGGCACAGATTCAAACCCCGACCTCCCCGTCAACGGTGAGCTAGTGCAATGCAATGTCTGATTAGTTCAGTAGGCGATACCAAATACTCTTACCAGATCACACTGGGTACAAAACTATATCTAGTTAAAATTTAAATAAATCTAACCGTTTTATACACTCTATCGATCTAGTGTAATTAAATTGTGCCGAGATATGAATATATAACGACAAGCCACGGATAGAATATCCACGCTCGTCAGGTTTCGTTCCAACAGGTTAGCATTACAAGCTCATAGTACGACATGTTTTAATAACGTTAGCTTCTTTGTAACAACCTGACAAAAATAGAATTCCCTTCTTGGACAACATAATAAAAAAAAGATTATTTTTCCATGCTCGTGTTGCTTATATTTTTTTTTCGAAAGGTGTCCTCATTATTCAAGGTTTAAGTCATATAATATTATGAAGTCTGAACATATAAACGCTAGCTGTAACCCCCCCCCCCTTCCCCTCCCCCGTTATGAAAAGAATAAGGCGTGAAGCCTACGGCAATAATGAGGACAGGCGGCTGTACACCGAGGATAATATCGTAAAGCTAGACTTTATTGTTACTAACTTTGTTATTTTGTTTCTGTACTTAGTTGAATGCATCGTGTGTGTAAAAAAAACCACACACACAGCGGTAACTGCATACTTTTAGATAGGGATATCAATGGTAAAATAATTACGGAAAGTACTCGTTCACCCCCATTATCTTATAACAAATATTATGGAAATGAAATTGTTTGGCAACATTTTTTTTAGTATCATCACTTTTTAGTACATATTACTACAAAATATGAAAACAAGCTACCAGTATAGAAATAATTAATAAGATAATAACGGACACTTCTTTTTTTTATTTAAAGTGGCTACGCTTTTTTATTTGCTAAAACATATTTTTTATATGAAAAAATTTAATTAACGAATGAAATAATGGATAAGGTAATCTAACGATCATATTTAAAATTTTACACCTTTTTATATTCACTATTGTTATTATAAGCGTGTTTACGTTAATTGGTTAGTTGTAAGACAAGGCAAACTAGCTTTAACTTCGCCAAAATGTTGCAAATTAAAGACAATTAATAAATAACTTAATTTGTTCTAAACTATATTAGTAAACCATCATAGTATGTACTCAATTATGTGCTGTACAACACTGTGATAAAATTCTATGCACGCTTTCTTGCCAGGCATTTATCGCTTTATTCTAGTAGTTGGTAAGTGGATCATTTTTATCATATAATTACTCCATCGATTTTCTTATGGTTCTTGCGTCCGTTTTTTTTTTCGCCCGATGTCGTGGCTTAAAGGGGGCGCTAATTTGAAGGGAAATATCCTTACAATACTTTTTTGTATATGTAAATGGCAATTATAAACCTTTAAAATAACTAAAACAAACTTAAGTCTTGTTAGAATTTGTAATGATTTCATTATAAATTGAGTCTATCTGTTTGAGAAAGATAAATCTATCTTACCATTTACTTTGGTCTTCAAACTGCAACATTTCTAGCTAAACGTTGTTGAAAATGACCCCATTTCAATATAACATGATTTTTGTTTTTGTAAACATAACATTTAAATGGCTGATTTTTATCCTCCCTTGTTGATACCTGTCACCTCTATTTTATCATAAACCATATTTCTAAATAACAAAGCATTTCTTAAATAACCTCACTATTTCCGTCTGTCTGTCCCAGAAGTCTTCCGGTAGACTGCTCCTTCCCGTTCTTTCCTCTCTCCAAAATGTGCAGTTATTTTTCATAGTTTGGTGGCAACGTTAGCTTGTTATCTTCAGTAACGACTAGGATAGCACAGCTATATCCCCGCCAGGGACCAATAAATAACGACTATCAAGAACAATAATTCCTGCCACCAATGGTTATTTCTCACTGTTTGTGAAATTATTTCACGTTTGTTCTGTATCATTTATAACGTCGTTATCTAGCGATGGTAACTTCTAGTCTACAGGCCTAACGTTTATTCTATTACACTCAGATAAAATACAAATTATTAAGTGGGTTAATTTTGTTTCTGTGCGGGTTTAGTATGTTTTATTTTCTTAAGAATCATGTAGCACGTTTAAACACAACATATGTTGATATGAATCTACTAAAAGCAAACAATTGGGCATTTCTTTATTTCTTGTACTAAGGTTCACGCTAAAAAAAAACAAGCTCATTTATAAATTTAATTTGTCTGTAAACTCACCTGAGATAG
Organism: Timema shepardi; assembly: GCA_902151425.1. Classification (NCBI taxonomy): domain Eukaryota; kingdom Metazoa; phylum Arthropoda; class Insecta; order Phasmatodea; family Timematidae; genus Timema; species Timema shepardi. The sequence continues at coordinate 16,594 of CABFVX010000375.1, forward strand.
CTTACGAAGATTGACATTGAGCGTGACGCTCGTTAATATATAATTTTCATTTTAATATTAATAAAATAACTTAAAGTAAAACGATTAAATCTTATCTGAATTCTACAAAACTTTTATCATTTTGAGAGAGTACACAGTTACTAGGATAGTGGAAACCGGTAAAAACTCATTGTAATTTTCTTTAGTTTGTCAAAATTGAGTATAAATTGGCTATATTTTGTCGCCTGGCTAAGTTGATGATACGAATTTTCGTAAATTTAGTCATTTAGTTATAAAATACGTTTGTAAAATTAGGACGAGATTATTGTCAATGCTTTCAAATATCCTTTCGGGTCAAATCAGGTACATTACAAGTGTGACCAAAATTACCTTGATCGGTCATAATCAGTCATTTATAAGAAATATAATTATTTCAATATGAAAATTTACAGTTTATTTGTTCTAACTTTTTATAAAAGGGGGGGGGGCAGGGCGGTTAAAGTATTTGAGGTAAGTGATCGTGGGTTTAATCATTAATTAAATACACAGTTATTGTTGTGTCTCTACACAACCTGAAGCTTCGTGTAGCAACGAGACCTGCCTGACGCATCTGCTCGGCGGCTGGACTACATTGCGGGCGTCTCCCATCATCTGACACCGCCGACCAGTCTCACAGCGGTGTGACACCTTTATTTGTGAGGTGGGAGCCACTCCCGACAATATAGCAGGTTAATTTGCACCTGGTGAGTCATAGGAGGGGGTAATCATGATACTTTGTGTTATCAGAAGTGACTTTATTCGAGTATCCTATCGTCCATTACAATCAAAGTGGCGTACTCGTGTAATTAGAAGCAGCGCTATTCGTATTGGTGACGCTGATGACAGGCGAATATTTATAAACCAGCTTAGCTTTATCTAGGTGATTGTCCATCTCAATACTGACCTCACTCAATACATTTCTGTTCAAGTTGTACACTCTTACATTATTATATTATTTTAAAATAATTTGGTTGGAAAATAGCATAAAATGTTATTCTATTTAGTAATTTATAAAATAATTCAAACTTACTTTAGTTTTAGTGTCAGACCTCTAAAAAATAAATAATCTGATCCTATCTCTAGAATGAGATAAATAAGCTCACTCATATTGTTCCTGGTATTGAATTAGGGATCGGGGCTAAATCCCGACCAGCTGCACTAGTGAGGACTTTTCTTTATGGGGTTTTCCCTCCTCTCTTTGGTGAAAATACTTGTATATCGCCTTAAATTTGGTCCACGAGAGCAAAATTATGTCAAAAGATACCAGGTAAAGTGAGCATTTAAAGTTAAGTTGGGCCGGGTATTTAGTTAAGTTTATTAAATTCCACTTTTGACAAAAGGGCTAGTGCCCACTTAATATAAAGATATATGAATTATAAGGATACGCAAATAAAAAATGCTCAGCAAATGATAGGATATATAATAGAAAAATGTATTTACTAGTGTCATAGTCATGTGTGTGACTCATTACAATTATTAATATGGAACACTAGTCATACTATATTATTTATGGACGCTAGATCTAACGTGCTACTCTCGTGTTTGACTAGACTGCGGGGGACATGGAGATCAGGGTTCGAATCTTGGTTGGGTGTACTGAAGGGTGGCTTTCACTTTTTTATACACGCAAATGTGGGTACACTTCCTATATATAACACTCCTCATCCACTAAACCATTAGCGTAATTAGTACATAAATCCCCGTCCATATTAGAACAGAACAATGACCACGAACATGTTCGCGACAAGTGTGGACGGTTTTCCCGACAGAACATTGTAACATAATGTGTTTGTTGTTCTGTTTGGCCCCGATCGACCATTTGTCGGTTTTTGACCGTCGCATCAAAGGATGTTCGTGTTCTAATTTGGATGCCTCCGCGAACATTTCCCCGAACATACAGTCATTCGCAGGACAGCAGCGGAGTCGTACCTGTGTTTTGATTCTCGTAAGTAAACCTACAGTAGCCCCATGGCTTCTTTGGTGCTGGCTGACAGCTTTGTAAAGTTACCAGACCAAGTTATGTATCCCTACACCGAACCATATGATCTGCAAAAACATGTGTTTAGCAGCTGTCACTTCTGACAGTCAAAATTTAGGTATATACCTAGATGTTGACTGTTAGAAGTCAGCTGTGAGCTGTCAGTCAGCACCAAAGAAGCCATGGGGCTACTGTACATATCATATCGTTTGGCGAGTGTGTTGCTTAGTGTATATGTTGAGTTAATAATAATAATAATAATAATAATAGTTATTGTTATTATTACCTGCTTTATTTTAGCGTAATGTACAAAGATGAAGTGGTCAAAAGAAGAGCAAATGAAACTTATACAGCTCTATAAGCTACACCAGGTATTCTGGAATCCTAAGGATTCAGATCACTGTAATAAAATAAAAAATAACAGGATGTGTGAGGGGAGGTTGGGGCCGTGATAGACAGGGATGGGAACGAGTGCAGAAAAAAAAATGGAAAGTTTGTTAACCGCCCTTAGAGAGGAAAAGTTAAGAAATTATATACAACTATTATTTATATATATATATATATATATTTTTTCCAGATTAAGTATTTGCTTGACCTCTGTGAGCAAACTATGCCCTAAGTACTTAGGAACAGCTAGGCGAGGATTTTTTAGGCACTGCCCCTTTACTAACCGTTCAGGCTGTACGCCTATATACTAATTACACTAATGGGCTAGGGATGAGATAGGTGTAATTTAGAAGACGAGCACTCACATTCAAGTGGAGAGAGCGCGGGAAATCATTTAGGAAAAATCACTTCATTGCACCCGACTGGGATTTAACTCTGACCTCTGTTTTATTCTTTAGTAAAAATAATTTTAAAAAACAACCAACTATGGGAACACGTTGCGAACATATTTTGTTCTAGTCTGTATGTGGCTTAAAGCGTATAACCCTAACGGGTAGTGAGACGCGGTGCTAAAAAAAAGAAGCCATCATTGTGCCCAGGAATCTTGGGTGTTGGAGTGGAGGACAAACTCTGTTAAAAGGTTCGACGGATTATTCACGCAGACTGAGAAACATCCTTCCTGTCGCATTACGAATGGATGGCCTCCGGTCAACTGTTGGGTTCTGCTGAAGCTCACCCCACACCTAATACCCCCACCAACTCCTGAACTCCATTTTGACCTTACACGAAGTTGCACTTGGAAGAGTAAATTCCAGTGTGGTTTGGTCTTCACGTTTGGGTCAACCTGTTTTTTTTCCTCAATTTTCTTTTATTTTTATCTGTTATGTATGTTTCTAAAGTAAATACAAAATAAAGAAATTACACCTTTTTTTAAAAAAAATGTTTAAAATCACCTAATTAAATTGCACTTCAACCCCCTAACTCCCAAAATATTTTTAAATTTACTTTTATAAATTGTTTGGACGCATTTCAACAAATGAATCTCCCTTTAAAATCTAAATTGATTTATCGCTAATTTGAAATTAATTAAAAAAAATTTATCACACATTTATATTAATAAAATGAAGAGTTTGTCATGAGCATTGCGTGATATCTACCACACGCAGAGGGCTGACATTTTAAAATTAGTAATCCCCGTGCACAAACATGTATACCTCGAGGCTGGAGTCTTAAATTTACTAAAAACTAGGAAGAAATAAAATGTATAGATTTTTAATTTCTCTCATATCAGGGTGACCTGGCGGTCTAGGGTTAAGGTGTCAGACTTCTGTGCTGGCGGCCGGGGTTCAATCCTCGGTCCCGGCACAGATTTATCTGATTGCTAAACCCTTCCTTACTGACAATACCTGTATTAATCACAACTTGTGAATGTGGGGAATGCCAGGCCTCCACCGTGGTTCGTATTCCACGTTAAACTGTAGGTCCTCCATTTCATCTCACAATCACCCTAACATTACACATTAGCGTAAGTGCGTATAACCCGAATGGGTAGTAAGACGTGGTGATAATAATAATAATAATAGTTTACTGACGAGTAGTTTTTTCGAATTCCAAATTTCTTGAAAATGGCCCTAACGATCTTATTTAAAATACATATCCAGGATTTAGTTGGTATGGCAAATAGCTCTATATAATTGGTTTTTGGGTAAACATTTGTTAAAGGGTAGTTTACAGATGACTAATTTTTCATAAACTGGAAATATGTTTTTAATTACCCTAACGATTTGGTTCCACATGGGTATTTGGGAGTTTCCACATTATAAATAACCCGGAATACTTTGTTTTGGATACGAATTCAATAATTTATCTTTTATTGAGGAGTGATTTTTGAAAATTAAAATTATTTTGAAAATGGTCATAAAGATTTCGTTTAAAATGCATATGTGGGGAGTGTTTGCCATACACATGACAAATAAAGCTGTTAAGGGGTGAGAGGGAAGGGAATTTGGCTAGAGTAAGTTTACTGACGCCAATTTTTTTTTTAATTGAATTAAAAAAAAGGGGGGATTCTGTGATTTGGTTCAAAATTGGTATCTGGAAAAGTTTTTACCTATCAATAATAATGTGTCTTGTCTTTATCTAAAATAAATAAATTCAGGGGTAGTTTACTTACAATAAATTCTAAAAAAAATTGAATGTTTTGGAAATTGACCATAAAGATCGAAATCAAAATGAGAATCTGTGAATAGTTTTTCGTGAGAATTAAGAACACGTTTTTTGTTTTAAAAATACATAATTTTAGGGTAGTTTACGAATAATTTATTTTGGAAAAATCCTAATTTTGTTAAATATATCTAAACAATTTGGTTGAAAATATACATATAAAGTGATTCTTCTGATCATCAAGATTATATGTTGGTTTTTATGAGTAAAAATTATTTAAGGGTTGTTTACTAAATACTTTTTTAAATTTACTTTAAGCTGTAATACACCATGCGAGATGGTTTGTGCGATTGTGTCGTATCATTTATTTTTCTGTTTGTTTGAAACAAAGAAATCGGCCCTTGGGGTAAACACGCAATTAATTGCCTGGGCACCACTGCATACCTCTAACAGTTGTTTCGTAAAATACTTTTTTATAGATTTATTTAAAATATTTCATCCCAGTTCTTAGTTTTGTAAGCTATTGCGGAGATCAAATATGTTCTTTGAAAACTCGTTCTTTGATAATTTACTTACTTCTAATTGATTTTTATAATTTTTAGCTCACACTCAAACGAGTGCTTTTATATATATGTGTGTGTGTGTGTTTGTGTGAATATATATATATATATTTATGTGTGTGTGTTTGTATATATATGTGTGTGTTTGTGTGAATATATATATGTGTGTGTGTGTGTTTGTGTGAATATATATGTGTGTGTGTGTGTATGTATATATATATGTGTTTGTGTGAGTATATATATATATATGTGTGTGTGTGTGTTTGTGTGAGTATATATATATATATATACCTATTGTGTATATAATATATATGTAATACATAATATACCTAGTGTATATTATATAACTAAATGTCCTCACTGACTCATCAACGAACACCCAAAACCACAAAACCTATTAACTTGAAATTTTAAAGATTTTTTACCTAAACTGAAAAAAGGATTTTTGGTAACCATTCAACCCTATAAGCTGTAAAAAGAAGGATTGAAAAAATAGGCGTTTACGAAACCGTTTAAGCTAGAAACAGGAAATTTGACCTTAATGTTCTTTGTCAAAATCGAACAGATACTTGTTTGAAGAATTTACTTAAGGGAGGACTGCTTATTTCACCCACTGCAGAGTTAACTAACAGCCTGGTGAAACTAGCGCCCGGGAGGAGACAAGGATGTTCTCAAATAACTACAAGTGTAGTTACAAGCGTGTTCCCCTTTGCCCACCCCTGTCTTTAGACAATTTTTCAACTTTTCTTGTGTGGAGCACACCTTCAGTTTGATAACAATTAAATAATCACGCAGAAGTAAATTCATTTTTGGAACACCCGACCTGTACGAAAGAGTTAAAGCGATGAGATTTTACCATCACAATTTAGAATGAGTGAAATGCTGGAATTTTAAACCCCAGCCAGGCGAAACTGGGCACAATAGCTAGTGCTAGTTTTTTATTAAAAAATATCTGTTTACAATTGATATCAAAAATGCCGTTTAAATCTCTAGTTTGATCTAGTTTATTTGAACTAAAAATACAACTTTATGTAACATCTATAAACTCCTTATACGAACTATTATTATTGTAGCCTATTAGTGCAGGTGAATTAGACATTTTCTATACTTTATCGGCGACACAATTCTTAAGTTTTTTTTATAGTACTGTTTTAATTGGCTTCCTAAACAACATATTAAAAGTCCTGACGATCCAACCTGTGTTAAGTCCGCCATCTTTCAAAATGGCGGATCACAGAGGTATAAATAGAAATAAAAGAAAATCTTCTACCGAACAAGTATTTTGGTTTTTACAAGTGTATTTTCATTGTTAAAGAATAAAAATGGCGTTAAAAAAAATCATACCCAAGATCGAATTATTTTTGCCTGAGTTATTAGACTTTCTATTATGATTAATTAGTTGCCACATTATTATTTATGTTTATATTATTATAATGGATAAAATGTTATATAGGTAAATTCATGGGCATCCCTCAAACTCCCACCGAGATAAGCGATCTCAATGCAGAGTGAACATAGCGATTTACTGCGTTGCGTCATACATCATAAACTTAAACAACTGATTTGTGCTCAATAATTGCGTTTGTTTAAATTACTTATATTTGTATTTCAACCCATAGCTATTTTACTAGAGGCGGGTCAAGTTACAAGAAACATATAAAGGACAGGTTGTACAATATAAATATGCAGTCCCAAAATAACATGTTAAACAGAGTTTTATTATTCAATTAGTTCAACAGAGTGTCAGGTTATAGATCGGATTGCAGCCAGTAAGATCTAACAGATATATAGGCGGAAAGTTAAAGATACACTAATACAAATCCAGTACTCCGGTATATAATAACATTAATACATTGGCAGCAAGAGACTACCAAACGAGGTTTCTATTTAATTGGAGGGCTATAGGCCCATTGAGCTAAACCATTTCAAAATAAGTCAATGTTCTACATGCAACCCCTCAGAGAACTAGCCTACTCTATTAATTAAGTGACTTAAGGTCTTCTCTTCAAGCTAAGATAAAATACAGTAAGTGCATTTGACGACAAGGGTGACGGTTATAAAATAAGCTATTTCTGAGGGTTGAACGGAGCCCGTAAGGGGTGGCAAGAGACACGAAACAATCACGTGCTTAGGGCTTCCCTTGCTAAGTGACCTGTTAGCAAGTAGGGCTAAGGGCTCTCCAAGAAGTTACATCAAACCCTAGGGAAAACCACGAGAGTCTAGCTACACCAATGCTAGTCGATCTACAAACGAGTTTTCATACTCTGTTCAACTTACTTACGAACGCCGGGACCAAGGCTATGTCTGCTTAATGTGTTCGTATGAACATGGGTGGGTAGTAACCCATTTGGGCATCCCAGAGATAGTAGAAGAAATTATAGCGAGCTAGGTAAAAACCTCAGAAACAGATATACCCTTTAAATTGGAGGTGAATGCCCCGCGGACATCTTAAGGACGCCGCCTACTTTTACTTTAATAGTCATACAAGATAAATAAGAATAAGGCGAGTCAGCCAAAAACAGCCTATGATAAACTTACAAAGTAAGAAATACTAGAATAAAGATAGCTTAGTTAAACATAACCAATCATAACTAATTAAGTCATAAACAGTTTAAAACTATTCCCTGGCAACTAGGTCCGGGCGTCCCAGAGTTTCGCTAAGAGGTATATTATTATAGTGCCACTTATTTTAACAAATCATCACAACGCCAAGATGACCTCGTACATATCAGTATTATAGTAAATAAATGCTAATTACGATTGACTCAACTAAATAACTGAAGCTCAAAAAATAAGAGAATTTTGATCAAAACAAGACTAAGCTCTCCTCTAATTAGCTAACTCGATCATACCACAATTAATAAGCTGTCGATAAGCGACTAATATGATAAGTGCACGAGCTGAGGGCTACAACATTTAAGCCCGTAAGCCTAACTAAGCTTAGATCTAATTATCAAACATAACTAGAACACTAGAAAACGGCCATTCGTTAAGCGACTATTCTGATTAACAGCCCAATCTGACAATAATTTAATCTGAACATAATGTCCTAAATAAACAAGCTTTAAGTCGATGTCATACGATACAAGCTGGTACTCTTGATCCTCCGGGTGGCAAGGGCTAACTTTAAAACTTTTAGAGCGAAAAGCAATGATGAATGAGAATCCAAGTCTTAATGTTGTTCAGTCCCATACTCCTTGGGTTAGGTAATCAGCGTTTAAAAAACCCGATTAAATTCTGGCCGACATATTTCGGTATAAAATACCATATTCATGGCCCAAAGTCGTCGTGCGGGACATAAGTTAATGTTGCGACATAAACTTTTATCATAATATGTTTGCAACTTGAAAATACATTATTATCTCTAAATTTATTCCATTTGTACCGCCCTCCTTCTCTAATGGACAAGGGCAGGGGCACATATACATAAAATAAAGAGGGTCAAAAATAAACAACAAATGATTAAATTGCAGAAGAGCATTAGGACCACATAAACGTTAATAGGTCTTCAGTTTGACCTATACAAAAAATTGCTGTCATGAAGCCTTCCCAACCATCACCCGTTATTTTGTACTATTCGTCAAAGGGGAAAAGGGGCGAGAATCCTTAGAGTAAAAACAATGACTTTTTTACTTGGAATAGTAAATCAAAGGTTGCATGTGAAAAATAAATCAATATTTATTTAGAGAAAATTAACAGTATATATATATATACTGTTAATTTATATATATATATATATATATATATATATATGAATATAGGTAACAATA
>CABFVX010000375.1:26315-57424 GCA_902151425.1 Timema shepardi
CACGAGGTCACTCCCATGATGCAACGGGTGACCTCGCGCTCAACTTGCCACACCTATCACTCTTTTAGTTATGTTTTCACACTCGGTGCGGATATAGTGCGCGCGGGCAGGGATGTTGTTGACGAGACTCGAGACACACTGACCGAGAAACGGGGCATTTTGGTGAGTACCGTATTGTTTATTCTTCGGTGTTGTAGAAATAGTGTTCATTCACTAGTTTTTTTCTTTATGCTTGTAATGTTGATGTCAATCAACGTTACACATTTAACAACAATCTCCATTATATGGATTGTAAATGTGTGGACTCGTACAAGTTTTCAACGCTGATATTAATTATTCTAATATGTTGTGTATGTGTTTATTTTGACTGATGGTCACCAATTGACTCTATATATATTGCTATATGCATTGATTTATTTTAATCTATCAATTTATTCATTTTTATCTCACTTATCTCTTGCTTGTTGTATCTCTTTTAACGTGTTTTTTTATTATTTTAATATAATTATTATTAACCTAAGATTAATTTCTTGAACTTTTATTATTTTTTATAGTAATTCTTATGTTTATCCAGCCTTTCACCTTGTTATTATAATCTTAAGTGGGTTTCTAAGTCTTAACCATATAATTCCTATCAGCTCAGTCAGTACATATTGAATCATTATCTTACTGACAATAGTGCTATTTATAAAATCCCACCATCTGGAATGTCGGAGAATCGGCAACGCCGAGGATTTTGATACTAAACGATACCCTCCTTTCTTTACCCGCTAAGAGCACAGCCGGTAAAGGAGTAGGCAGATTTAAGATGTATTCACACTTATAATCATACAACGGTCTTTCAAGATAACTCATGTTTTAATCGGGAAACCCCTCTTACCTTAAGTCAGAAAATATTTCTAACAAATGACAAGAATAATACTAGAATTATATATTATCTGTCTCAAGTATTATATATATTTTTTTATCTCAGCGTCCTGTAAGTTGCAGATGATGCCGACACCCTCATTGTAAATACAATCGTTGGTGAAGATTTAGATCTGTTGGTACTAATGTGCCATCTGTTCCTGAGGACCGAGGCTTATTATTTTTAAAGCCAGTCAAAGGAATAACCGGCTGACTGATAAATACTTCAAATAAACTCTAGGTAAAACAGCAGGACATAAAAGAAATACTGTTAGCACATGCGGTCAGTGGTTGCGACCCCACGTCAGCTTTCAGTCATAAAGGAAAAACCAATTAGATTACATGTTTCAAAAAGAGATACGACATTCGTACTCTGGTAAAGATATTTAATGATGAAGACGCCACTCAAGAGGAGCTCCACCAAATGGAAGAGATTTTCGTTCACGGTTTGTATGGGGAAAACAAATCTGAAAAGTCGCTCGATCGTTATCGGTACAAATATTTCAATCGCGCTGTTGCCAAGAAGAAAACAGAATTGAAATTGTACACTCCCACATCAGATGCAGCTCACATGCATTTCTGGAGGGTCTTTTATCAAGTGAAGTTGTGGAAAGGGAGGAAGTTGCCACCAGAGGTTCGGGGATGGAAAATAAGGGAGGACATACTCCTGCCGGCTCCTTATGAAACTACTTAAGGTGATATCGTGCGCCTGTTTAAAGGGCTGCGATGTAAAAAAACAACACAAACAGTGTGATGACACAGCATTAACTTCAGTGAAGTAAAAACAGTATTTAAGATCCAATAAAAATAATAATCTTATGTGAAACCAAAGAAACTAAATGATTAAACAAATGTCAACGCTAATCATAAGTTTGTTGTCATCAGTTTAAAAAAAAAATTGGTTTTATAATACTTTCCACTCTAAACATTTTTTCCAATGCATAATAAAGAGGTAAACTGGCTTCGAAAGGTTTTGTAAATAGCGAAACAAATATTCCTCTCGAGTTTCTTTAACAAGTAACAACTGGTAAATTTCCATATAACTTTCCTATACAATTGTATTCAAATTAACCCATTAGCTTTCTGCCAACAACCATTTAATCAAGTCCAGCGTTTCAACATTTTCAACTTGTAGATAGCTAGTTTGAAGTTGGTTGGCGTCCGTGTGAGCTATTTTAAATTTGATTTCGAGTAAATCACGCTAATTTTGGACAGTAGTCTGCCTCCACGTCAAGATTAGATTGAAAAGAAGATAAAGTGTTCTAGTTAACTGTAACTCGTTGAAATGTATGATGTTGTTGGTCTCATTGGATTTATTTGTTTATTTGAGTATATATTTTATTTTATTTTAAATTGCAGTACGATTTAATACCAGGCTAAGACACCCGAATTTAACTAAATAAATGGAATATTGAGATGGAAAGTAGAATTTATATACATATACCCACGTTTTGTTAGAGGTAGTGTAATATATATATATATATAAACTACCCTCAATACAATTATCTGAGATTCAAACAATGATCTTCCCTTCACCGACAAACCAGACCAGACGAGCTTGACGTGTAGTCCGTGTTTCCGAGGGTTGGAATTATTGTTAATAGTAAAAGTATTGATCCGGATATTAAAATATTATATTCGCGTTCAAAATTGTACTTAAATAATTATCACAATCGACCTTTTATTTTTGTCTAACTACATTCATTACGTTTTTTAAATTATTAATTTTAAAATCAAATTCAGGCTAAAATATTAACTTGGCCCTCTCGGCATTAAAAAACAACTTGTGTGTCCCTAAACAGTGGTCAGAATACGTATTTTAATCCAAATAGTAATTTGTAGATTCAAGCAAACTCAAAAACTTTCTTCTGGTAAATTCGTGTTTATGTGCCCCGCTACGCAGGTTTCCTTCACACTTTTATTAGTGTCTGACGGCACTCTATCAAACCAACACATCAAATATAAATTCAAGATCATGTTATAGTTTTTATAGGTTTTCTATCTTCCGTGCTAAAAGCTATTTTGATGAAAAATACATCGAGACTCCTAGAATTGTTTATCTAGCATAGCTTTTATTATTTGAGCTTTTTTTTATTTAATCTTTGCTATTTTCCGTTTTCACATTTTCCTTCCCATTATTTCAGTTCGCGCACATATGACTCGTACTATATTCACGAATGTATTGTCCAGACCGGGATATTCTTGTTCAGCAACCGCGCTATGCAATTTCATAAGCCATAAACTTGAGTTCACAAATATCGGTCAGACGGTTCTATAACAATGAAAATATTCCGCCGGGCTAGCGAATACTAGCTGCGTTTGTATCAACACTTGATTTATATGTTTATTACTATGTAACTGAACCATTATTTCCTCGATCAACTTTTTTTTATATTAAACTTAATCGCCAACATTATTTATTATTATTATTATTATTATTATTAGCACCGCGTCTTACTACCCGTTCGGGTTATACGCACGTACGCTAATGTGTAATGGTAGGGTGATTGTGAGATGAAATGAAGGACCTACAGTTTAACGTGGAATCCGAACCACGGTGGAGGCCTGGCATTCCCCACATTCACAAGATGTCTTGTCAGAGGTGAAGGAAGGGTTTGGTAATCAGATAAATTTTTGGCGCGACCGAGGATTGAACCCCGGCCGCCAGCACAGAAGTCCGACACCTTACCCCTAGACCGCCAAGTCACCCAACATTATTTACTGTTCATACCGGGGGGTAAGGCTAAAGAAGGTGTTTTTAGAGGGTGTACACCAGAAATAGCGTGGTAGAGAGGATGGGAAACCACTGTGATAAATAACATTTGTAAAACCCCCTCTGAATGCATCCAGCATAGATTCGAAACTAGACCTCTGCGCCATCGGCATTCCAGTCTGTTGTGAGGCTGACGCCATATACCAGGGGACCGCTGGTGCTGGTATGATTAATTGTTTTATAAATACGATAACCTCGTATGAATGGACTTGAGACATGGAGCCTGAGGGAGAAGGATACACATTACTCGGGAAGCTTTGAGGTGTGGTGCTGGAGAAGAATAGAAAGGATAAAATGGAAAGAGCTTGGGACTAATAAATAAGTTCTAAGAAGAGTAATTGAAAATATAACCATTTTGCAGGCAATTCTATAAAGAAAGACTAACAGGATTAGTCACATTATAATAATAAATGGCTTACCGCGTGATTGATGTCATAAAATGCAAAATAGAAAGGAGAATAAGGCAACCAGCAATATTACGAATGCAATGGATGACCTCACAATGGAAGAAGATGAAGTCATATTACATACAAATATATGCTGGATGACTTAATTTAGACAAGGTAACGGACCTTTTGAAAGGCTGAACACCTAGTACATAAGTTATCTTCCACATCATGCTTCCCAGAGTTATTACGTTACTTATAACGTTTGCAACCACTGTACCACGTGGCTAAAATTAATATGAACAGAAACACTTGTCAAATTTCCTGCTGCGCTTGTTCGATCCATAATTTTCAATCACGGTAAAGCTGATTCGCTGCTAGTTGGTGTTGGAAATGGTCGGTTTGGTGTGTGTTTCGAACACTCTCTTCTAATAAAACAAGGACACGTCGTAAACAGTAGAAGAGCGTTCACCAAAAACGAACTAGTCTCACTCATCCTATTTATTGATGCTTGATGAGGAAGTCCACCTGTTGAAACACTGAAATGAATTTAAGACTTTTGGGCATCTCGGATTTATTTAAGAAGAGGTTTGTTATTTTAAAATTTAGTTCAACTCTCGCCAAAATTGAGGTGAAAGGTACCAGCATTTCACTGTAAATTTTAAAACCTTCTTTTATACGTTTGATAGTTGAAAAAAAAAAAGCTTGAAGAGTTAAAATTAGTCTATTTTCAACGACGCCACAATTAACGTAACATGTCAAAGTTCCGAGAACAGGCAAGTTGTTGGAAACATAAATACAATCTTTTTCTAACAAAACTAAAGTCATTTTATTTTATAAGGTAATTATAGAAAATGTTAAAATAATTGACAATTGTTTTTGAGCGTCAGAATTGCCACTCCCATAAGAAATATAGCCTTGTGAGCATATACAGTAGCCCCATTGCTTCTTTGGTGCTGACTGACAGGTTTGAAAAGTTACCAGACCAAATTATGTATCCCTACGCCGAACTAAATGATCTGCAACAACATGTGTTTATCAGCTTTCACTTCTGATAGTCAAAATTTAGGTATATACCTAAATGTTGAGTGTCAGAAGTCAGCTGTGAACTGTCAGTCAGCACCAAATAAGTCATGGGGCTACTGTGCCTATATCCCTTCATGCAGGTGACGCCCTTAACTGTAGCACAGGTCATTTATGTCGTTCGACATATTAAATAGCTTCGGCGCGTCGCGTCTATTAAAGATCACTTTTTCTTCTTCCATAGTCCTAGTAATCCTCCAAGCTATACGCATTCAATATTTACGCTAGTCGAATAGGGATAAGTAAGGTAGAAATTTAGAGGAGATGATATACTTCCATTTGGTTGGAGGGGGAAGTGAGAAATCATACAGGAATAAACTTGCTCCGTACGCTGTAATACACTAGAACAGTGGTTCTTCACCTTTTGGAAGTCACGGAACACTTTTGATTATGAGAAAAATTTCCGGAACACCCATGTACAGGTGTCATTTTTCAATTTAAAGAATATTATATAAAGATGCGTGCAGTTATAATCCTAACTATCAAATATATCAGCTTAGCTTTTCAACCCATCATATTATGCGCATTCGTACAGTAGTAATTATACTATTGGCAGCAAAAAGCCAACTATCGGGTCGATGGGGGCTTCGTTATCTGATAGCTCGTGATCTTAATAAAATCACACATTTGTAGCCGACGATTTCCGCACGTTCACCCTGGACTCTGCCTTAAAATATAAGTGAAGAGTGACCCTGGGCACGGGAAGATTCCTGGATAGCTCAGGGGTTAGAGCATTATCGTACTAAGCCAACGGTCCCGGGTTCATTTCACGTGTCATTGTTCTGTTTAAAGGATATGATAGTCCATTAGTTTAGAAGCCAACGCGCGTAGTAGTCTTCATTTGTTAGAACCACAGTAGCTAAAATCACTCATAACTGTTGTCATGCGGCATCTTTCACCTGCGGAACACGTGCAACCAGTTCACGGAACACCGGTTAAGAACCCCTGTACTATAGTGACGTGTAATACATGTGACTGGCGATGCAGGTTTGATTTAATTCGGCACAGATTATCCAACCGCATCATTGTGAGAGGAGTTAAAGAGGGGACACAGAATCCTACACCCATCGTGTTCGTGGTAATGGATTAGGGGCTCCCACAATCTTGTCCCCAGTAATAGCGGACCATTACTGTTTACGGCCTATTCAGACAAACAGAACGAGTGAAGTGTAAATTGATGACAATAATTATACTGAGTCGCCGTTGCGGGACAGTGTAGAACGTTTATCTGCCTCCCTCACAATTCACCCTCTCCCCCGCGCATTCCATTCCTGGACGGGTGATCTCTCGTCTTCTCGTGGGAGTGAGGGGTCGGATGATTGCTAACTGCACTGGGGTGTGAATATCTAGAAATGGCTTTCATATGAGTTGGCACGCAGGATTGTGACACCTAGGAGAGCTATTACATGGGATTGTCACACCTAGGAGAGCTATTACATGGGATTGTGACACCTAGGAGAGCTATTACATGGGATTGTGACACCTAGGAGAGCTATTACATGGGATTGTGACACCTAGGAGACTTTGCACCCAGGATTGTGACACCTAGTAGAGTTTTCACGCAGGATTGTGACACCTAGGAGAGCTATCACGCAGGATTGTCACACCTAGGAGAGTTTGCACACAGGATTGTCACACCTAGGAGAGCTATTACATGGGATTGTGACACCTAGGAGAGCTATCACGCAGAATTGTGACACCTAGGAGAGCTATCACGCAGGATTGTGATACCTAGGAGAGCTGGCATGCAAGCTTGTGCAACAGTATAATATAACATAACACCGTCGCGTATCTAATCTAGACAGCACTGGTCTTTTGGCTTCGCAACAAATAAATGCTACACATTCATGTTACGCCACTTATTTGCATGTCTGGTTAGGAATGAGTTACTTCATTGAATACTATCTAGTCGTACAGTCCTAGCCAGTTGTTATTATTGTTCTGTATAGAGTGGAATGTTGAAAACACTTTATATTTTAATAAATATTCAAGGAACACTCAATATTTATTATTATATTTCTCCTTACTAAATCACTATGAATATAACTAATACTTTATATTTTATATAAATATATCAGTCTAGGAAAGGAAATTTAACGAGACACGAGGCACTCCTGATATTATAATAAAAATAAAATTTAAAAAAAGGATGTGTTTTGGAATAAATTGTTGTTGAATTTAAAACCAGAGTAGAGCAGCGCAAGAATAAAATGAATTCTCTACTGTCATCGCTTAGGCGGGGGAAAAGTCAAAAATTAAGTGAATTAAACACAATTACAGTGTAGCAAAGTGTTTTTCTTTCGTGATATATAGTGATGTTCAGATACACCGCTTACCTCATCATATCGTATCTTCGGTGCACAACAAAAATTTATACATGACAGTGCTATGTTATAATGTTCTGTTTCCTGTCTATACGCACCTTAAGGCCCGTAAACACCAAGCTCGCGAGCTGTTAGTGAACAACTGACGAACTCGGTGTGTACTAGAGATCGCAAGCAGCTCATGCTATGTGTTTGTGTTAGGTAGAAGTTCGATACATGAGCGGTAACATCAAATAAACTGTTAGCGGACACGTGGCGAACAGCACTTGCAATGTGGACGTGTTTATTATTATTATTATTATTACTATTCTCTTCCTCACTCGATGACATCTACATTTTGCCAACTGCTGACGGACTTCTCTCAAACGACATGGCGAACATGACTTCATTATTCAAAACATTTGGTGTGGACGTCGTGCTCGGGAGCTGTTCGCAAACAGCTCTCGAACCGCTTGTTAACAGCTCGCGAGCAGTTGATTTTGGTATGTACGGGCCTTTAGGAGGGTTGGTACGCCGGCTTTGGACATTTGGGAGAGATGGCACTTAGGACTTCCAAGCTTCGATCTTAAGCGCAGATTCTTTAGAAAGACTTGTGTTATATTACAGGTCACGGAATGAAGCTAGGGTTGGGGAGCAATTGGGTGATTTAACAAGTACTCAATAAACTATTCATGATAATTACACTATAATCATGTACCAGGAGGTTCAGCAGACTGGAAAATATGTATCTCAGAGAATTCTCTGGGTCGAATAAATATATAGATCAGGTCGGAGATCTTCGTGAAACATAATGTATTATCACCTCATTCAAAATCCGGCCCCGTAATGTAGTTGTCATGTACTTGGCTACAAGCCTAGGGATCCCGGGTTTGATTCCCAGCTGGTACCCTGTGTATTTCTCCCAATGGTCTTCTGGGATTGTTAAATTATGCTAGGTTTAATACTCCCACTGGCCCACATCTCCATACTCACTATCGTCACATCATCTCATTGTAGGTACGTGTAGACAACCTCCATTGGTGCACCCTGGACGACGCTCTGTACCACCAGAGCGGCTAATAGTCTACACTCAGGCGACCCGACTGGATGTTATATCCGTCCTGTTCAGAAATGTCCTGCGCTAAAGAAAACACACAAAAAATCATATTAAAAATACCTAGTCCATCACCCTGACTAAGTTGGTAGCGTATCTGCATACTGCGATAAGGGTTCTGGGCTCGATTCCTGATATGGTATAAAAATAGATCATTAGTGAAATGTGAGGGTTTCCTTTCACTATGATGAACTAACGGTCGGGGGCTTGATGTTGTGTCAGTGATGGATTAAAGTTAGTTTTTAAGTATTTTGCTGATATAATAAGTCGGTTCAGGAAGTGCACGTTAAATAACTCAAACAAATTAAAATAAATAATTACCTAAAATAAAATTTTACTTTTGGTGTTTAGAGGTCATGGAAGCCACTAAAATAACTCACGATGTAAGTTCATGAAGCGTATTAAGATATCACGAGTTAATTTTACAGGTCATAAATACTGTATTATGGTATAAAATAATATACGACCAAGATTAATGTTCTAAATACTTATTTCAACATATTCCTGTGCATAGACCTATGTTCTCCGATTATGGTATTTTTGAGTAATAATATTATCATCATTATTAATACACTTAAGTGTGATCTAAGGTTGAGGGAAAAGGTAACCGTTAAGATAAATGATTTTTTGGAATCAATAAACATCCGAATCCTGTATAAAATAGCTAAGGAAAGCAGATTAATATTTTATAGTTTGCATTAATTTCACGAATCAAACTTTCTCTTATAAATATTTTAAAACAAACAACTCCAATCAGACAGTGTTTTGTTTTCAAACATTTGATGACAAATTGTTGCACTAACCCTTTGCAATAAAAATCAAAGATGATTCTCATTCAAACACAAAATTTGACACTTTTGTGTCAAGTAAGAAAAGTTCTTCCATTTGGTAGACAGCCTGTATATTTTTATTGTGGCTGACATTAACTAGAAAGCCCAAGTTTAAATATTGACCTGCTGCATTTAGTAGTTTTTTTTTCTCTTCAAATTATCTCCAGACAAATTCTTCCCAATTACTCTTTTTTTTCTCATCCCTTTTAAATAAATATAAACAGCCAACAGAACGGACACCTCAATGAAGGCCCGAATATTGGCATCGCCAAGATACGAATAAGGTTTATCCATTGTCTTCTAGAACTATACGATTGTTCTTGCAAAACATAAAAGTATGAAAACTACTTCATTGACAGTTTTTTAACTCCTTATATGTATCGCTAATATTAGTTTATATCTTCCCCGCATAAAGGCCTAATTTAAAAGCAAATTCTTTGTCATGTCCATTTTGTCTTGTTTTTTGTGTTGGGACATTGGGGACAAAATGAATAATAATAGACATGTTAGAAACGATGTAAAATTATTGTATTATCTTTTGCATACATTTGTAACTAAGCTATGTAAATAAAAAGCCTATTGATATTTTCCCCCTTCATTTGTTTCAATATGTCAACTAAGCATATAACCCGAATTGTTAGTAAGACGCGGTGCTAAATAAATAAATAAATAAATAAATAAAAAATATGTCAACTTTTAACGAGTAGTCGCTTGTAAAACAAACTAACCTAAGCAATCCTGAGAAATTGCAAGAAGTTTAAATCCATCGTAAACCATTTTTCATAACATTATCACACAAAAGCAAATAATGGCGTAAACAACTAAATCCTCAGACATTTTGAAGATATTAGTTCCTACCTCGTATATTCTAGGTCACATGTTAATGTATCTTGAAGATAAATGATAATTAACAAATTGTTCGTGCGTGCGGTTTGATGAATTACTCTCTGACCTGGTTCGGAATAATTTTCGCGACGCTACAGTAAACGTGGAACGCTGACGGTTTCCTCGAGCTTTGCGGCTCTCATCTTTCAGCCGTGACAGAGGTGATGAACTATATATAGAACATTCCTTCTTACTTCAGATGTGGGCAGAAGTAAAACTATAGTACGATTCCTAAAGAAAGGAACTTTTAGAATACACTAACTTTTGTTTTGCAGTCAACCATGATATTTTCCTTTATTATTATAATTATAATTATTATTATTTCAAAGTTTTCATATTATTTATTAAAAGTGACATTTGCAGATCCAATGACTTACCGTATGATTATATTGAAATCATTTTAGTAATTTTTATAACTGTAAAACATATTTATTTCTAGTTAATATATCAGAATGTAGATCAAGAATCTATTGTTGGGCAATGTGCTTAGCGGGTTTGAGTTCTATAATCAGCGTCGATTGGTTTTATAACATAGTTGCACTAACATATTAAGGATACAAGGGAAAAAGAGGAATATCACATTACCTACATGTTCCAAGATAACAACTCTAATATCTCAAACCACACAATACTAATAATAATATTTAGCACCATATCTTACTACCCGTTCGGGTTACGCTTTAAGTAATAATTACGCTAATGGATTAGGAATTGGGAAGGTTGAATTAGAGGAAGTGAACCCGCATTTGCGTGGCGGGAGAGTGGAAAACCATTTAGGAAAAAAGTTCACCCGACCGAGATTCGAACCTCGATCTCCCCGTCCTCGGAAGTCAAGCCCAACACGACAAGCGCGTTAGCCAACTACGACACCGAGGTGGGTAACCACATAAGAGCCCCAGCAAATACTTATTTTAAATTAGTTTAAATATGACAGATACCTATTTTAACCATAATCTTAAAGTGCATTAGGAAGGGAAAGGTATCATGATTGTCTATCAGATGACAGCCCTAACTAAATTTGAGCTGAAATAGGACTTTCTCCCTTCACCCCCTGGCCAAATCATATTATGTTTTATAATACAAAGGGAAAGTACTTGTTAGTTTGTTTTGTGACAAGTCTTTTGACGCGCCCGCATTTAAATGCACTATTGAGGTAAGGAACAGGAATTTAAAACTGAGAGGGAATATCCGCATTTACATAAAGGCACAGGGGGACACAACTTTGTAAAATCAATTTTTTTACGCCTGACCTGGATTCGAACCCTTCGTCGTCAATACTTAAAAATGCCAGCCCAACGCTTTTCTCCGCGTAACTACCGGGAGCGTGTTTTGGCTTGTAATTACGGCTTAAATATGGCGATATATCGTTTTGGCGTTTCAATATTAAATCGAATGAATTTAATAATCACACCTATCAGAGTAAACGAGCACCCATTACTCGCTTAATGCGATGAATACAATAGTCTGTGTGATATCAAATATGTGCTCGACTTTGATTCTTGGGGAAACTTTGGAATCTATAGCGTTGCTAGATGAGAAACTGTGATGGAGGTGAACTTGTTGGTGATTCAATATATTCGTTTCACTTGATGTTCTCGTATACCCGACGTTCCCAGGAATTTAATACTTCAAAATAATGTTCATATGTAAAATAGTATGTATTAAGAAGCTTAGACTATGTGATGTATACAGGATGTTCAAAAAAGGATTCAAAACTGAAGTATATTGTAGTGCTAATTACAAGAATAAAAAAATCTCAGTAAACCTATGTCCGCAAACTAACTCACACAAAGGTAAAGAATTTTGGTATTTCGTTAAAAACAAAAATTAGGATAAAAATTAAATATTATTTGGAT
This sequence comes from Timema shepardi, assembly GCA_902151425.1. Classification (NCBI taxonomy): domain Eukaryota; kingdom Metazoa; phylum Arthropoda; class Insecta; order Phasmatodea; family Timematidae; genus Timema; species Timema shepardi. Next base: position 38,452 of record CABFVX010000375.1, read on the forward strand.
TTATAGGGCATACATTTATTACCATATCACGACAAAAGGTATTCTGCAAGTTTTCCTTCCATTTCCACACAAATCTCACATCTTATAAGCAGAATGTTTGAGTGCTCTTTTAAAAATCCCTTCCTTCATTCGAGTCGTCTTAAAACTGTTTTTGACTAGCTTTTTTTTATAAGTCTGCAATATTTTTTTTAGACAAATGCACTAATTTCTTTAAGTATCTCAATACAAAAAGTCCAAAGGATTAAAGTAAGGTTTGGGGGGGAGGGGCATGCGACTGGACCTTCTCGACCTATCATGGCCTGTATCTCTGTGTGAGTAGGTTTACTGATCTAGGTCAACTAATACTTTTGTACTCATTTTAATGATAAATAAAATATCATAAAATTTTGAACTTTTTTTTTTCACACAAGCCCTTTAGTTATGCACACATTTCAAGTATAACATTATTAAAATCTAAATGGCATGAAGGCTTTTCTTAATTGATATGTACTATACAGTAAATCATATATACTAGAGTTACTTAAATGTTATTTTGATCTTCTAAAATGTATTTGTGGGTAGAGAGGGGGTAACATACAACACCTAAATTCCCAGTGGGAATTTACCTGCATTTTCTAAGAACCACGCGATATCGCAAATAGTTTTTATACAGATTTAAAGTTATTTAGTGATTTTCTTTGATTCATATTTTGATTTACAGTTAACAAATTAGTACATTTGGAGGGCAATGTAATGATACGGGTACATAATTAACTTTTTTCCCCAAACAATGATTTTTTTTGTGGTTTTCTCATTTTTTTATGAGATTGTTTATGGATTTATATAACATTTTATCTTCCTCATTTTATGTTCTTAAAACACTGAAGCTGCAGATCGACCGAATGTTCAATAAGGCGCTTAGAACTGAAAACATAAAACACAATATTTCTTCGTTTGTACCAAACGGATCAAATCGTTTTAACTAGGTTCTCTACATCACGTCTCATTAGTCGTTTGGGTTATAATACATTAATTACGTTAATCGAATATAGATGAGGAAGATAGAATTTTTAAAGAAATTTGTATGGAGGTAGGGTGGGGGACCCAAGGAAAACCATCCTCAGTACATCCAACCGGGATTCGAACCTCCGATCATCCCGTTACTGGTAATCCAGTCCAATACGTGAGTGACACGTTAAAGGGTTAAACTAGGCAACCACCGATGCAGGTTTTAATTAGTATCCAAGCGTTTTTACCAGAACTTATTTAATCTTTAAGTAGTTATCCACAGTGTTTTGCTTTGTCAGTAGGTATAGTTTATTATTGTTGTTTTTATTGCAAATTACGTATGTATTATTATTTTTATATAAGGTTGGGGTAGTCCATTACTTGCTAATTATAATGAGTAGTATTAACCATGTGTAATAATTAATTAGAGTAATAACGTATTTCTTGTTTGTTTTGCAGGTAAGTGAACACTGATACTATTCGTGCCGTGTTTTTGAAACTCCAGAGGAATTAAAATGTGAGTTGATTACTCTGATTCTTTAAGTAAGTTTAAGACTCTACAAGTATGGCATACTTAAACCAGCTTTCACATAAGATAGTGCATTTTAAGGTTAAGAAATAAAGGCACATAGCACTATTAGTGCATATAGGGTTTAATCTTAAGAATTAGCAAAACATCCTTACTAATACATTCTATTTCCTACCACATTTTCTCTCCCACATACATATTTGAATAATACCGTCCGCGTGTAAACATACATTTCAGGATGTCTTTCACTTACGCCAATGTGAACTGGTAGGGTGATCGTGAGATGAAATGGAGGATCTACAGCTTAACGTGGGATCTGAACCACGGTGGAGACCTGAAATTCCACACATTCACAAGCTGTGATTAATACACGTCTTGTCAGAGGTGAAGGAAGGTTTTGGCAATCAGATAAATCTGTGCTGGACAGAAGATTGAACCCCGGACCGGGGTCAGCACAGAAATTTAGACACCTTACCCCTAGAACGCCAAGTCACCTTCTACAATAACTGTTAAATCTCTGGTTGTCTCGCATGGTTTACTGAATTGTCAAACATTTCCGTACATATTTGTCAAATCAGGAACAACTAAACGATTTATGCACATCATACATGTAACAATGAACCAGTCCATCTCTTCATGATGCACGTGGCACATGCTGCATACAGACAAGTTTTCTAGACTAAGGTTGGCCGGTTCAGCGAGTATTATGGTCCACTTAGTAGTACTCAGTAATATCCACACACGACCTAAAAAATGACAGCCTAGGACAGCAGGCCAACGTCTAAAACTACAATTCCAATACCTACCTAGATATTTTACTATTATTATTATTAGCATTAGCACCGCGTCTTACTACCCGTTCGGGTTATACGCACTTACGCTTATGTGTAATGGTAGGGTGATTGTGAGATGAAATGAAGGACCTACAGTTTAACGTGGAATCCGAACCACGGTGGAGGCCTGGCATTCCCCACATTCACATATGTCTTGTCAGAGGTGAAGGAAGGGTTTGGTAATCAGATAAATCTGTGCCAGGACCGAGGATATATTTTACTAAATTGAGAGTAGGTATATAAATTAATTTATTCTTTCTTCGCCACGATTGAATAATTATCCAGGATATACTTATTTATTAGCACTAATGGGCTAGAGATGATAAATGTAAAATTCAGAGAGGTAATATATCCATATTTTCGTGGGTGGTGGAAAAACATTTAAGCTTAAGAAAAATAACACACTTTTATGAGATTAGAAGAATTACCTCCTCGTCACCGACTATACAGAAGAAATGAGCTTAATGACTAGACCTGGTACCCACCAATGTGGGTACATACATTTGTCAGCGCCTCACACCGGAATCGAAAAAGATCCTCCTAGACTTGTGGTCGACCACTAACCACGTAGTATGTATTGACGATGGTCGTGGCGGCCCCATACTGATACGGTATTGTGTCAATAATTAGACATTGAATATTATATTATTATTATTATTATTATTATTAGCACCGCGTCTTACTACCCGTTCGGGTTGTACGCACTTACGCTAATGTGTAATGGTAGGCTGATTGTGAGATGAAATGGAGGACCTACAGTTTAACGTGGGATCCGAACCACGGTGGAGGCCTGGCATTCCCCACATTCACAAGATGTCTTGTCAGAGGTGAAGGAAGGGTTTGGTAATCAGATAAATCTNAGGTTAGTTTATCGACGCGTCTTAGTACTCGGTTGGGCTAGACGCATACATTGAATCATGCTAATGGGATAGGGATCTTAAGAGTAAAATTTTAGCGGAAAAGGTATCCACACTTTTGGTAGAAAGAGAAAGAAAAAACACTTTCATTACACCCGACTGGGATTCTAACTCTGAACCGCCGTTGGTGGTAAACCAGACTAACATGGTAGTGATGCGATAGACCGTGCGACCACCGATGCGGGTCATGTTGATATTGAGTTGTTGATGCGGGTGGGTGGTGTGATGTCGCGGTCCTAAGAGGACGTCTTGTTGATGATGGTTGATGCCATCCCTTGTCAAGACCAAGCACAAAGAGACACGGCTATAACCGGGGATCAATAAAGCCGGGAGAGGAATAATCCGACTTGAGATACAGAGGAGCGGGCGCGCCAAACTGGGTCATCTGTCCTCGTCTTCTCCCCTCCCCTCCCTGAAGACCGCAATTACCGGCCCACGCTCCGTGAATGCACCAAGCAGTTCCCTCGCGCACGGTAAAAGGGGTGGGAGGAAAGCAATTGATAACTGTTCGCAATGTCCTCGGAAGTAATCATCATTGAGTTGGTGAAAAAAAAAAAAGCTGAACGAAACATTTTTGTCTGTCGTAGTTGGTTGGGATTATAGAATTCTCCCCTCTTCCTCCCACTTTTTATTTTTGTTTCAGCATGCATTTTTTTAAAAATAAAAGTTTCTACATGATTTATTTCTCTGACCTAAATCAGCAATTTATCGTTAGCCTTTTATTTTACTCAAGGAAAATGCTTTTTTTGCATTCGTTCTGTTCTTTTGTGTTCTTCCCTTATAGCTACTGCACTAAATGACTGATTTTGATCAAATTCCGAAACAAAATAGGCCCCAACAATCAAGGCATTTAAGGGGTGTATATTACATAGAATAATAATAATAATAATAATAAAATGATATGTAATAGAAATAAATGTCAAACGTCAACGTGCACTTTCTAAACCTACTGATTATATCAACAGATAACTTATAAACTAACCCTTCCTTCACCTTTGACAAGACATCTTGTGAATGTGGGTAATGCCAGGCCTCCACCGTGGTTCGGATTCCACGTTAAACTGTAGGTCCTTAATTTAATTTCACAATCACCCTACCATTACACATTAGCGTAAGTGCGTATAACACGAACGGTTAGTAAGACGCGGTGCTAATAATAATAATAATAATAATAATAATAATAATAATACTAACTTATAAACTAACTTAAATCTAGAACAGACACAACACCCATCCCCCATCCCCCATCCGTTCATTCATCGCTGTGAAAGGGGAAACCCACATTTCACCAATGATAACTTTTTCGGCCATGCCAGGAATCGAAATTTGGACCCTTAGTTCAGTGGACAGACACAATATCGACTGAGCTAAGGTGTTGGACCGGAACTCTCTTGATTGCATGTTTCCATATGAAGCGGGCACACACTGTATGTAACACGATCGAACAAAACATAACACACGTTTACACAAATCAGACATCTTCCTTGCGCCCATGTTTCACGAAACAAAATGCGTGGAATATTTTTCATAGCATATGTGCCGCCATTTTGTGTATTAGTCTGTCGAGCTGGATAGTGGAGTGTGTTGGTTAATTCTAAGTTTAGCTGGTTGCTAGTTTTTATGTTGTGTAGTGGCAACATGTCGGTGCAAAAGCGGACGGGAAACAATGTACAGTATCCCCATGGCTTCTTTGGTGCTGACTGACAGCTTTGAAAAGTTACCAGACCAAATTATGTATCCCTACTCCGAACCATTTAATCTGCAACATCACGTGTTTGGCAGCTGTCACTTCTGGCAGTCAAAATTTAGGTATATATTTAAATGTTGACTGTCAGAAGTCAACTGTGAGTTGTCAGTCAGCACCAAAGAAGCCATGGGGCTACTGTAAGTCAACTTACTGACGAGTTAGAGTTAGAATAACGTGTAGTATTTCTGCAGGAGAGGCCTCCATTGTACAATTTTAATCTTAAGAACAATCATAACTAAGTTTTCATTCGTAATTTTTTTTAACATTTCGTGAACCTAGATATTCTATCGCTATCGTATTCCCTTCTTTTCCAAGCTTCACTGACAACTCCTACAACAACAAACTATTTCCTCATCACTTTCTGTATTTGTCAAGATGGAGGAAAGTATGAAAAAAGAAAATGTTTTATCGTGTTTTGTTCCATTATATTCCTTGATCAAATTTACTTCACACAAATTTGTTCCATGACACAAAAAAAAATTTTTTTTTGTTCCATCGTGTGCTACATAATGTTCTATGTAGTGCGCACCCAACCTTAAAGTATTGAAGCTAATGTGTGATCGGGATTCACGTAACTTAACGTAACAACTCGAGCGAAACACGGGCAATGAATTTTGACTGTTTGGAAACAAATTGTTCACTAAATTAAACGCAATCATTTAGGGCTGATTGATTAGGCCGCATGTTCTTGCAATATAAGTTTTACTGGACGTACAAAGTAAAGTGGTACAAGAAGTTACGATAGAGTTCGCGAAATGCGGAGAGAAAAATTTATCGAAGAAGTAATCTGCATACCATAAGCAAACAAATGAAGTACTAAATAGCAACATGATAGGCTAGCAACAATAGGAGGTACCCTTCCCTTTACGTTCACGTAACGGGAAAGTTTTTCCTTGGACAACTCTTAAGATAAGTGAACTTTAGGTTAACTGCATCAAGATGGCTTCCGTTTAAAACCCCGAGGAGAACCTTTGCGTAACGTTAAGTTAAGTGCCCCTAAAGTTGATCGTGATAAAAAAAAATGGCGCATTTCATTTTCCAGTGAGAATTACTTTGAGGGTAATTTACATAATCGGATATATCCAATTTTGATTTTTTTCAACTCTTTGAGATACGAAATAACTTATAATTGCAAATTTATAGGACTATTGTAAATAAAAAGATTTACTAGAAATAATATTTTATAAAATAAATATATTCTAATTTATAGGCAAATACAATTTTTAAGTAGAGATTTTGGAAATCGTGAGGTAAAAATACACACAAATAATATATTTCTCTAACACGTGTCTTTTATTTCATCTTTGCTCTTTGGTATAACGCGATTCCCCTCCCTCCACTATGTTTTTGTTAAAATTTATATTAATTTGCTTTACAGGTCTTACGAATTTTAAGTAAATGTCCCAATTTTTCAGCAAAGTAGCAAGAAAGGTTTTGCGCTGTACTGGACCATTTATTTTCATTCATTTTGCATGCTATATATTCTATTGAATAGTAATTGGTCAATATAACTAAATGGAATGCATTTACACATAATCTAAGTAACTCTTAAGAAAAAAAAATCATAACGATAAACTAATTTAAAATTACAATGGGTCGCAAAATTATTCTATAATTATACTATGACAATTATTTAGTAAGTGACATATATTTTAAAAATAATTTCGATTTTTATACATTACGCTCTTTTAGTTGATAATTTTTCGAGGTTTGTTATCTTTCTAGTAGGATATTTATTATATTAATTTTAAGTTGCTGGAACGTTATCTGTTTAAATACCTTTATGAATTAACTAATTTTTCTTCCGATTGTTGGTAGAGAGATTAAAAGCGATCTCCGAGGCAATGATAAAATATAGCGTGAGACACGTCCATTACTGCGGTTTATTTGCCATCGACTAATTCCACTGCAGTTTCAATTTCACGTATCCATGAGTTCATGTTAGTCTCGTTCCTTTTGTGTTTTATTTCGCCCTCCCCAAACTTTGCTACAGCTTTCTGCGTGTTCCCGAACGTTTGGTTCTATACCTGTAACATTATTTTTTAAAGCCTTAAATCAAATACCGCGGCTAAATTTACTACCGCTACCTCCACCCCCTCGATCGTTTAACTCTTCATGGCACGGTTTTTATTGATACTTTTTAATTGGAGGCAATATAGATATTTGGGAGTTAAACACGACGGTTGTCTGAAGCACATTTCGTTCTGATATAATAATTTCCTCATTTTTTTTTTATTATTTCTTATCGCAACTCTTGTTACTCTATTTATCAACTGTCTTAGATTATGTATTTTTCATTTAATTATCTTTATCTTGAGTTAAAATCTGTGGTATTATTTCTATGAATTGTATGCGTGTTAGTGTTCTTGGCGTACTTGAGAAAGCCGTAGGACCTTTGGCACATTTCCCTCAAAAGGAGATCCGTTTGTATCAATATGTACAGGACGTTGTAGGTGACCTGGTGGTCTAGAGGGTAAGGTGTCAGACTTCTGTGCTGGCGGCCGGGGTTCAATACTCGGTCCCGGCATAGATTTATCTGATTACCAAACCCTTCCTTCACCTCTGATAAAGACATCTTGTGAATGTGAGGAATGCTAGGCCTCCACCGTGGTTCGGATTCCACGTTAAACTGTAGGTCCTCCATTTCATCTCACAATCACCCTACCACTACACATTAGCGTAAGTGTGTATAACCCGAACGGGTAGTAAGACGTGGTGCTAATAATATTAATAATAATATAGGAGGTTTGGCGCAATATTAGTAAATAAATGGAAAGTATTTTGGACCAACTGAGATAGGACTAAGGATAAACAGAATTTTTGCTTTGGTTTATGCGGATCTAACCTGTCATAATATAATATAGCCTAATCATTGGGCGATTTCCTTTCGGTTTCTCAAACCAAATCTACCTAACCTTACCTAACTTAACTACCAGGAGAATTAACTTACATTGGTTTTATATTGTTTGTTATTTTATTTGTTTCGTGTTACTTTAGCTGTGTCTAAGATTTTAACTACAAAATCTGTTTAGGAATTTTAACTCTTTTTTTTTCAACTCTTCATTATATTTCAAATCAATCTCTACACTATTTTACACTTCATCACTCTTATATTTATGCGACCCAATATATTTCAATTTCTCTTTTCAACTCTTATCTTAACTGTTTTATCAGTGTTATTTTATAGGTATTGGTACCATCTATAAAAAGTTACAGCTGCAGATAATATGACTTAATTTATAGTTAATATATTAAAGGGATTTTAGTATCTTTGGTAACTGTCAGATACTGTCCTTCAACTAGAATTCTACTATATATAAATACAAAATGTGATGTACGCCGTCTCCTAGACACAGCTGTGGTATCGGTGACTCGATGAACCGCGACATAGTCGAGTAGCACGTGTGCCAGATGGGAACGTCTCACGCGAGGTATTGCAGCGAACAGATGAGGCGGGTGAGAAGGTGCATCGAGTACTGCATTAATACCGCACTCGAGAAACTGGGTTAATTGAGGTGGTCGCCACTACACAAATAGCGCACTGCTCTACTCCACACCGTTATGGCTAACTTTGCACTTTTCTTTCTGTTGAAAGATTACTAAAAATAGTTCCATATCCATCCTCCTGACAAATATGTTATGCCGATTTGACGAGGGGGGGGGGGGCTAAAGTTTCTTCGATTTCCGACGTGGCATGACACATTTGTGAGATGGATTAATACTAAACTTTGTTTTTGATTAAAGCTTTTAAAGTGTCATAAAAGGCCAACGGGACCGTGAACTAACGATATCCCATTGATCACCAAAAGTCTTGAGGGTTTTATCTCAATTTGTATGTTTTGAGAAATATTTTATTTGAATATCACAAAAAAAAAAGTTATTTTAAGTTAATATCTGCATACCAGCATCGGTGGTCGCACAGATTAAGACGTCACTCTGGCCATATACTTTATTGCCGATCATGCAGAGGGAAAGAAAGTCTCAAGTTATGGACGAATAGCTGGATTGCACTTCTCCTAAGAAAATTCGGGTACATTTATATCAATTACACCTTTCTCATCCCTTACTTCTCCGAGAGTGTAAATAGGTGGACAACTCGGAAGGACTTATCACGCACGTCACAAACTAAAAAAAACATTTATTTCGCTAAACATTAACTTTTGTATGTGGTTGTTCCCGAGAGGTTTGAGTTAGGTCAACTATAGGCCATGTCTAGGGGACACTGCTCGAACTCAAAGGTTTATGTTTGGATTAATGATAAATTATTGTGGATGATGCTATCAAAATATACATCTACAGACCACACGAATTGATGTTTGAATATATGAAACTAGTCTTAGTAGCCCTTTTAACTGTCAGATACTGGCCTTAGTAGAATCCTACTATGCACGACTATGCTTGGACTATTTGCATCAAAGTGTGGATTTTTGAATTTTTCATTTTACACCAGCGAAATTGGGATCAGACAAATAGTTTTTTTTCATTATTTTTTTTCATTTTTGATGTTATATAAACATTTTAAAATTATTTCACTTTTTTTATCTCCATGGTTTTCTATTAAAGATTATTTAATAGGCCTACCTCAATAATTTTCGACGTTTAGATCGAGCTGTATAATCTACCTAATTACGCTATAGGTGAGGCGGGGCTCTTGAATCACATGATCGCAATCAATAACACGAGGCAAATTGACCTGACCTACTATTAAATAGTTCCGTGACATTCACGCTCATCAAACTTTTGGTGACCTTTGCTTGGATATAGAATGAACTACATTATTATAGTGATATTCTGGTATAAAGGTCCATTTAGAAAACAAAAACATGCTTATTTGTGGTCAACATTGATAACATTTTACTATATTAATAATGTTTTAAGGTGTTTATAATACAGATTAAACGTGACACCTAAATATCACATGACATAACGTATATATATTAATAATAATCATAATATTTTTAGTAACTTTTGTAACTGTCACATACGATCCTGACCAGAATCCCAGTTTTAAAACATACATGCAACGACACTTTAATTTTAGCCAGCATTTACTTTTTGGTCTCAAAGTATTTCATTTAGCCACCAAAACTCCTGAATTTTTCATAACATGTACGAAAATGTTATTTTAAGATTTTATGGTGAGTCTGAGCTATTTATCTTTCCAACTTATTATTAAATGTCAAGTATCACCTTTAAATTTTCGAAAACTCGTTTGCTACTTGTGGCACTCAATACTAAGCAAGGTATGCATAATCCGTTATAATGTGTGCTGTTTTCAAATAACACGGTTTATTCTGGCGACACACCACGAAACGACACTGCAAATAACTAAAAGTTTCTTAACTAGACAATTTATTACTAAACTTTACAATTTTGAATTTCTAATTAACGTTAACATACCTTTTCTGACTACGATGATAATTACCATTGGTAAAATATTATATAACGGCTTTAAAACAAACATGGCTTAATCTTACACGATATTCTCATTCCTATATAAGGCCGTTATTATTATTATTATTATTATTATTATCACCGCGTCTTACTACCCGTTCGGGTTATACGCACTTACGCTAATGTGTAATGGTAGGGTGAATGTGAGATGAAGTGAAGGACCTACAGTTTAACGTGGAATCCGAACCACGGAGGAGGCCTGGCATTCCTCACTCTCACAAGATGTCTTGTCAGAGGTGAAGGAAGGGTTTGGTAATCAGATAAATCTTTGCCGCGACCTAGGATTGAACCCCGGATGCCAGCATCGAAGTCTGACACCTTAGCCCTAGACCACCAGGTCACCTATAAAGTAGTTTAATGTCATTGTTTTATTGCCCAAGCCTTAAAATTTTAGTAACCATATAATATTTCCTCATACTTTTTTATTCAGAATATATTCAAAATACATAAAAGAGTTAAAAGGAATGCTATAATGACTCAAACTACGGGCTTAGGACAGTAGGGCTATCAAGATTAAATGTACCAGCATTCACCAGATAAAGTATTTAAAAAACCACGCTCACTACATTTGTCAGTTATATTCCACGTTACCAACAAACAGCCTGACTCGTATTGACACAGCTGGTGTTACAACTTTGAACCTCACTAGGGTTTGTGAAGGTGGTCAATGGCAGGGAGGATGGGTGTGCGGGAGGAAGCTGCAACTTGTGTTAACCGACCGTGGCGCTTCCTGGATGAACCTTCAGTCACAAGTTCCGCTGCTGCGATCAAAGCCGTTTCAGTCCGATGTGCTTTGTGTCACTTTCTATCTATCTCTTTGTCCTCGCCAATTGGCTAACTTTGTGTTTCAATGTTTGGTGTAAAATACCTTTTATGTGTAGACGTGCTTTTAAACTTCAGTGTTAGTAGTAATAATACTAATAATAATCAAAATGGCATTCAGAAACGCTCCAATACATACCCTATATTCAGGTATCTATATCGTTTACGATTTTCAATTAAGTGAAGTGAGTTTTTGAACACCTTGAATTTTAATATAACATTGTATAGTACTATTTATACTTATTTAAAGATAAATAATAAAGCGAAATTGTTTTTAGAACATTATAAAATCTAAATAAGTTTAATAGACAGCACATAAAAAAGGTTGCTTATCAATATTACAACTCTATTACTTATTTTATGATAATTTGAATTCACCTGATTAAAATATGACGTGGTTTAAGTGTAAACAGAATAACCGTTAGTTTGGAAGTTAAATAAATAATCCTAGGGAAATGCGTGGATCTGAATGTGAAATGAAACAGTTCCTACTAATTTCTATAGTTGAATTAGGTAGGAATTTTGCGAAGAAACAGCGCAAAAGTATTAAGCAAGTTGTAACATTAGCGTGGACTGCTAATATGACAATGTTACTACCCGCCCCTAAACAAGCTAATATTCATAGACATCCTGCAATAGAAATACTAATAGAACCAGCCAGCTTTTAAATACTACCCCAAATAATCTTATACCATAGATATCCAGCATTATTAAACATCACGATCTTACTATGTCAAATATAGGTCTTTACTCACATGTATGTCTACCTTGAGTAGAACAACTTGCAAGTCCAGCCGGCTCACCTCGAATGCTAGAATGGAGAGAAGTTCCAAATACGCTACAAATTGTGGAACACCCTGATGTCCCAACGGAGAAAGCCGGAAATGCTCTGATTGGCCCGTGTTGTACTATTAGAATACCACTTATATTCAAGGACGCCTGGATGAAGTACGTGATCTAACAAGCATAGCTCTACAACTGCTCGTCAAGTGGGAACTAGTCGAATTCAGCGGCTGATAATCAAGACAACAAGAACCTGGCATATGTGACGAAAACAATGTAGCCTTTCAACCTGATGTTAGCGAGTGACGTGATATCAAAAGAAAACTCCCACCTTCCCACCTTGCAACTAGACCTATATAACAAGGGACCACAGACAATATTGAAGACTATTACATTCGCCACTTCCACTAGAAGTCCTCTTCAGGACTAGGACAATATCTAGCCAGGATGACTTATAATAATAGCTTTGTTTGCATTTATAAACTATATATTGCTGCGATGGGTTAATTTTTTTAATACTTTGGTTTAGTCTGTTATGGAAATTTGTCAGTGTAGGCATCGGTAATGTTTTGTTAATTTTTTTTTATTTTTAACGTAAATTCTGTTATGGAACACTTTATGTTTCCTGTTGCCGCATGGGCGCTAGTATATTTGTATTTTCTTGGTTTAATTAGGTAGCCACATTTTTGTCTTTTTTATGTCTTGCAATGTTTATGTTTATGTTAAATAGGAAATTTTTGGCTTTTGTGGTTATCAGTAATTTAAATTCTTTAAATTGATAATGTTTCTTTTGTTGGTAATTATGTAGACTTCCTTTTTTTTTTTGAAGTAAATTTAAAGTAAATTATTTTTGTTGATTAATATGGTTTTGACTTTAATTAATATTCGCTGATTAATTTAGGCAAAATTACTAATTCTCTAACGTAACTTTTTCTTTTAAATATTTAAATGTGGGAATTTGGTTTGATTCGTTAAAAGTGACGAGAGTAGTGATTGGGGACTATGTTCCATTTCTGGCAATGATCCAGCAACTGTAAATATGACGTATGAGGCTATGGTGTAACTAAAATATTGGTATGGTAGTGACGTTTCAATAGACGTCAGTAGACTTCATTGACGTCACAGGATTATGACGTCTTCAAATTTAATGAATTATTATTTTCTGTGAGCATTAACCATCATCATTTGGATATACTCTATAAAGAGGAAAACCTGTATTTGATTTTTTTAAATGTTATATGACTCTTACTACAAATATCTCATTTAAATAGGAGGGAAATATTACTAGAAATTAAGGATAAATACACATTTTCACATTTTATTATTATAATAAAAAACATAATCTCACAATTTATTATTTCTATGCATATAAATACAAAGATCGTCAAATAACGATAGATAATCATAATATGGAATAGGATCGGGTGTGTCGACAAAAGATTTAGAGGTGAGGACATTGTCAATGAATACCGATACACTAGGATGATTGAGAAATTTCACGTGGCGTGTTCTATATTGTTCAAGAGCGTACATAGTTTTTAATTCGTCCGTAGACAAGTATATTTGAATGTTTTTTACACCCAGGCTCAATTTCCACACACCGAAAAGTTTTTTCACCACTATGCTAAAGTCGTCCATGTTGGACCAAAGTTTACACAGTTCTCCACACAGTCGGACCAAAATGGAATTTCTTTAACGAAAAAGTTCCATTGCGAGATGGTGAGTATCAGACGCTTAGAATTTGATGAAAACATCACGTGAGAATAAAAGTTGCGACTAGGAAAGAGTCCAACCGCTACGTGTTTGTTTTGTTTGTCGTTTAGGTAGAAAGCGCGGTTTTGTTTGTCGTTTAGGTAGAAAGTGCGGGTCACCAGCGACGAATCCTCGGACAGGAGATGGTCCTCCACCATATTACAGCTGCACGTCAACTTCTCCATCGCTGTCTGCGTCTAGACTGATGACCTGTAATGAACAGTCGTCACAATTAAAGCTAGTCTCGGTGTCGTCGTCGTCTTCGGTGATTGGACAAAATTTATACAATTTTTCGGCACTGTGAAATATGACGAATCGTGCCAAGGCGTTTGCATTTTTTGACGCGCACAGCGTGATGTCGTGACAAGGAGCGGTACACCCCCAACAATTGGAGTTGATCAAATCTACAAAGGGACATTTATAGTCCTCACGTAGAGAGATGAATGTCTGCCCTGTGAAACGGGATAAGAAATTTCCTTTTTGTTTATTATATGCGTAAGGTACGACGGCATTATCTAAATTTTGCTTTAGAATTGCACCCAATTTGGAGTAGCACAGTCCAGTGGTTTTATTGAATTGATAGCACGAGGATTGTTTCTCGTCGATGAAAACTATCGCTAGCTCGGTGACCGCCCACTCCTTTTTAGAGTTGACGATAAATGAAAAAATTAAAGATTGTTGACATGATGATGTTCATCCGTCAGATAATTGAATACAAATAATTAAATAAAATTCTAGTATACCTTTTATATCTAATGCTGGAGCACACGTCTGGGAACCCCTGCGCGTACACCTTGTACAGCTGCCAAAGTGACGTTTGAACAGCGTGATGGCCAGTTGGTCGTTCTTGCACAAGTTGGTGGTTGAGAACAGGTCTGTGAATCGCCTCAGGCTCCAGCTGGCGGCCTTGTCAACGGCATACAGGCAGCAATAGTGGCCGTGCACACCGGATACTTTGGCTTGGAGTCGTTTTCTGTTGTACGTCCATCGTCTTGAGTGTTTATTCATGAGGCTAGTCATCGCTAGGCTCGGTCGTCTGGCATATGTATCAAAATACTCCCCAAATTTGGAAAAATATAGAACCACTCAATGTGAGCCGGGTTTAGTGTGAGGGTCTAAATTGACCACAAATAAGGCTGGACAGTTAACATTTTGAGGTAATTTGTCCGAAGGAAATGTCCCTTTATAGAATGAAATTTTGCCCTGCAGCAGTGTGTCTTTTTGATCCTAATTCATGTTGTTAATAATTAATTTTTCCCTCCAGATTAGAATATATTGACACCGTCCCCACGTACTCAGAGTAGAACAAACAGGTTATGGCGGTATCAAGGTCTGTTTTGAACTGTAACTCAAATCTCACGTTCCCCTCTGACTGAATGCTAGGGTGCGAATCCTGCCCTGCACTGTCGGGAGTCAAGTCAAACGCCAGCGTAAAGTAACCTTTATTGAACATGTCTCGCGTGATTAAGTGTCCGTTATTTTGGTGGTGTATGCCCAATCCCGAAAATAATGTGTCATAGGTGAAGGTGGACGTGCCGATGTTGTCAAAATTTATCAAAATGGGCAAATGATTTTGTATCCCATTTACATATAGAACAAAACGATCCAGATTTATATGAATGAGTTGAAATGGATTCGTGTTCAAACTACCCACAAAATCATCGTTAGACACCATAGGGAATAAAACTATTTTAGGGATAACCCCTTGGATAACATTGTTTAGGCTCACAGACTTGGATCCTTTGGGTACGGTCACAGACTTTACGTCCACCCGATTGATGTGGTATTGGGCCGGCTTTCTTAATATTGTCTTTTCTATAGCGAGTGAAATAGTCGGCGGCACATCCACGTGTTTCACAAAGAGGGTGGCGTTTAAAGTTTTCAACCGGACTTCTGTAGTTAAATTGTCCGCGTCTGTGAGCAGATAAAACTCTCTTTTGTTGCAAATAAGTTTAACGTGCAACGATACATTTTTCAATAGCAATTGTGAAATATTAAATATGTCGGAGTGTAAACGTCCCACCAACTCAACCGGATGTTTTAACAAGTCTAATCTCGTGGCGAAGCCTTTGTTCTCTGTGGATGCAGCGAGGTCACCGTTAGCGGCAGGGGTATCCAAAAACCACATACCAGGTGAGTGTCTGAGGCGTCTCTGTCGTAATTAGTAAAAGTCTCTAAATAAGCCCTGTTGGCATAGTTGTATATAGAGGTTATAATAGGTGTTTCGTTGAGAGAGATATTGATTGGACTAAATAAAGAATGTATCAAGTTGTTGACGCATCCTATTTTATTGTGATGTGGGCCAGTGGTATTTTTTTGTGTGTTAAAACTTTAAGTAAATATCTGATGTGATATTTAAATTTAAAATTATTCCATAAATTTAAAACTGTTCAGTCTGTATTCACAGGTGTGAATCCGACGCGTTGTAGACCATTTAAAAGAGGCTCATTAAGCTCTTTGATATCTTGTAACATTTAGTAATTTAAACATTTGATCCTAATTTGGTTTGGTATTAATTCACTGTGGTGAATTAGAAGCTTATATATCATTTAGAAAAGGTTTTTTTACATAATTGCACAATTTTGTTTATTTCATTGGTCTCTTACTTATAGACAAGTTTGTATAATATAATAATATACCTTAAAAGTTGAAACGCACCACGCATGTAATAAATTGCTAAGATTTAGTTTGTTTTCCAACACACTTCAGGAAGACCTGTAAGGCCATGCAACTTGTTGCTTTAACACTGTTTGTTACTTTGATTAAATAATTCAAATACTTCTTTAACCTGCACATGTTTTACTTTGGTCATATAACTATTTCCTTTAGAAATCTTCCTCCTCTTTTTTTTAGTCTATTGTGGCAGTAACTAAATAGTGTGAGAGTGGGACGGAGTGTAAGTGGAAAAGTTGCAGGGTAAAAATTTGAAAGTGCAATTTTAAAGATTTCTGGGTGAAAAATTAACTTCAAAAGTGTATAAATTGAATGTCGAAATAAATGCTAACTATATAGAAAGAACTTGGAACAGAATAAAAGAGGCCGTAGTTGTGTGTACGAAAGATGTGCGTGGATCTGCGATGGTGGGAAACCTAAAAAGAGATGCATGGTGGAATGAACAGCTGAAGGAATCTGTGAGAGAAAATAAAGCCCCATACAAACGAATGATTGCTGTGAAGAGTGAAACAGAGTGTAAGATGTTGTGGGACTTAGACAAAGAGAAAAAGATGAAGGCAAAGAAAGTAGTAAAGGAGAGTAAGGAGCAACTGAGATTAAAATAGAGAAAATGAATACCTAATGATTTTGAAGGAAATAAGCTGTTCTTAAATTAGATAAAGAGAAATAAACAAGGAGTACAAATAAATACCTATGACTTTCAGAATGAATGCTGTGAGATGATCTGGAATGAAATCAGTAAAAGAGAGCGATAGAGGGAGTATTTTGAGCAATTGTATAGCGATAATATAGTTAAAGTAGCAGAACACAGGGAAAATGTTATAACGAGGGAAATAACTAATGGGTTTGAGGGGTTAAAAGCAATGCAATTGTTAAAGAATGGCAACACTCCGGGCGTATATTGGATCAAAAGGGAAATTCTTAAGTGTGGGGGCATGGTGCTACTTGCCAGATTGTGTGAATTGTTCAATGTATCTACTGGGATTTTTAGTGTTACTAATGACAGGAAGAATGCTGATACTGTTCCTTTATTCAAAGGCAAAATAAATAAGAGTGAATTTATATATCATTTTGGGTGAACTTTAATTGAAAGGATGCGTGAAAAAACTTCGGACAAGTATTGGGCTGTTTAATATGATTTCATGCCATTAAAGGTTGCATGTACCAGATTTTTGCACTGCAACAAGTGATTGAAAAATATATGGAAGTAAAGAAGAAAGTTTACTGTGCTTTCGTTGTCTGAATAAATCGTATGATTGGGTGAGTAGGAATTTGTTATGGATTTTTTTTAGAAAGTATGGTGTTTATGCATGGATACTTAATGCGATTGCGACAGTGTATAAATGAAACAAAGCTTGCGTTAGGGTGGGTGGATTAAGTGAATGGTTTGACAATGAAAAAGGTTTTGAAAATGTAAAAATGACACTTGAACACGAAAATTGAGCCCGGGACTAGGTATCATTTTTCAATTTTCAGAATATGATATCTAGATGGACTAATCCTCACTAAAAATCACAAATAATAACTTTGGCTATGTGACTCTTAATGAACAAGGTGTTTGACAAGGTTGTGTTATGTCTCTCTGGTTGCTTAATGTATTCATGGATAAGTGTATGAGAGATGCTTGTGAGGACGTGGTTGGTTCACAGATGAACAATGCGAATGTCTGTTGCTACATGCATGTGATGCCCTATTAATGGCTGATACAAAAAGTGACTTGCAGAATGCATTAAATCCTTTGAATGTGGTGACAGGCAGAATGGATCTTTGTATAAATGTCTACAAAACTAAGGTGATAGTTTTTGATAAGGACGTATGAGGAAAAAATTGTCAGCTTAGTATAAATGGAAAATTGTTAGAACAATTGAATGATTATGTGTATATGGGCAGAATGTTCTTTAAAAATGGAAATATGGATGGTGAACTCGACAGACGGGAATCTTGGAGATTAGGTAGATGAATGTGGACTATTGCCAAGAATTAAGTAGTATAGAATTAATAAGAAAATATATCAGAATATAAAAGTGTGTTGATGCCAAAATAGTTTTATGGATGTGGGTTTGTCAAGAGAAACACATGAGCAAGATGAATGCGGTTGGTATGAGATAGCTAATAAATGTATGTAGAAAAGTTTTTATGGACAGAGTTAGTAATAAATGGGGGCTGAAGGAGTGCAGTTTAAAAGAGAATCCAATAGGTCAATGTGAAAGAAGTGTCTTACGTTTATTTGGGAATGCTGAGGACGGGTGTGGATCGAGTGACGAAGAAAATATATTAGGGTAGAATGTGTGGATTAAAAATAGGGGGTTGGCCATGTAATACGTGGCTAAATGTTGTGGACTAATGTGTAAAAATAGAAATGTTAAGAACTAAGACTAGGTGGATGTATTTAGTCGAAGCGAAGGGATTATGCAAGGATAGGGAAGTTTAAATAACGTTAGTGTGGATGAATTAAGTATGGAGGGTTTTTTTTGGG
>CABFVX010000375.1:57475-73845 GCA_902151425.1 Timema shepardi
ATCTGGTGTTAGCAAAAAGATTATGTTAAGCTAAACTATATTTTAAAACGCATATGAAAAACTAATTTCAATCAAAATATAACACTCGATGCCTGACCTGTTGAACAAAAACAGACGTGTGTCGAGTTTTACATTGACCCGAGCGGTAGGTGGGTGGGCTAAGGCGATAGGTTAAGCCATGAACTTGTGCGCTTTTGACGGTAAAGTTGGTTTTAGAATCCTTGTCAAGTACACTGGAGGTTATGTTCTACATTAGGTTTATTATTTCGTTTCCCTTCACATTCGTTTCACGCTAAAGCGCCTCCTCTGATCCTCACTATTCCTACCCCTTAAATTAATGTGCCAAAACCTAATTATTAAAAACAAATAAAAAACTCTTTGTATTGAATTAATTAATTAAAACCAATTTAATATATCTTCGTTTTGGAAACACTCAGATCATTATCTTAATTTTGATCAGCAAATGTAGAAGTTCTAATTCAAGTTTTATGGTCAAAATTGTATATTTTACATTTAAAACTATTTTCCCTCTTATGATATTTGCTTTACTTTATTGAACACGTGTTTGGATGTAGTGTTGTCGCAACTCCTGATATTGAAAGATATGTTGTACAGCATGTTTGAAGTGTGTTGCGAATAACAGGCTCTCCAGGGACCTTAAGTTAGACTAGTTTCGATTGGAAGCTTGAGAAGGTTATGACGAGAATATGACTAATAATTTTTTTTTCTTAAATCTTTGCTTTTTAAAATTATGAATATTCTTTAAAAATAGATCATGAGCTATTAGCTATTATTTTCCAAATAGTTTATTTAGTTTTTATATTTGCCTAGATGTGCTATAGGCTAATTATATTTTCGTAAATTGGATTATGAAGGGAAAAAGTAGGCAATATTGGGTGAAACAAAATGAAACAATACTAGATAATACTATCAATGTACGAAACGATGTATTAAAAACAACTATTACAACATAACATTATCAATATAAACAGTTATTATTTAATGTATTTAATTAATTTAGTTATCAGCTTCGGTTGTCGCAAGGTCAAAGGCGTAACTTTGGCACTATACTGCATTGCCAATGACAGGGAGATAGAAGCTCAAATTCTTGTAGTTTGTATCGAGTTTTTTTCATAAATGGTTTCTCACTCTCCCTCCACGAAAATGCAGTTACATTTTCTCTAAATTTTAATTTCTTCATTCTTACAACATTGGTTAAACAAATATTATGTATAGTACATACACATGCGTATAACCCATAAGATAGGGATAGTGGTAATAAAATCATAGCTTTACTGACTTCTATGCATTGTTGTTTGGATACCCCTGTCTAGGAAATATGATTTTGCCCAGAGACATGTAGTATGGTACGTCTTGTGTTGGACACCCCTTATAAATGGATTATTGATGCCTCTTTGTGACGTCATCAGTTTAGCTTACCGCTCGTGGTTTGACGTCATCAGGTAAACGAATTAAACAAGAGAGGGACACAGCGTAGCTAGCTCCCACTCGCCGCGTAGTCATGTTCCTGGCTATGGGAAATACTTGCTATTTAATATCCTCCTAGTCTAGGGTTAGGTGATAGATGTCTCATTGTGTCAGCACTTAATAAATTTGCTGAATATGCCATTTTAGGTTTAGTACCTATAGGGAACGAGGGAACACGTTTCATGCCCTCGACTAGATTTACAGGGAGGGGGGGTATAATTATTTTTATTTTTCTACCTAATAAGTTTGATAATGAACTTAAGCTTTGAACAAAGCTGTGTTCCAGTGTTTGGTGGCTCACAGTAAAAACTAGTCTCTGTTTTTTTATTGTTGTTTCTTAAACTGTAATTTATTTGTAATTTTTTTTAAACTTGTCTTGAGAAAGATGATTGGTAAATCTTCTAACGTTGCACAGTAATGATTTAATGGATTGTAAATATAACCTTTTTTCATCTAGAAGAGATTTTGATCAAATCTATCCCGTGATAGTGGTTTTTTGTAGTTATTTTTTAAGCACTGCTTCTTACTACTTGTTCAGGCTGTACGCAGTTTGTTGTAGTTTTATGTTTCTTAAAGCTCATTTGGGCTACACGCTACTTACACAACACATAATCAAATAAAAACTGTGTACATATTCCAAGGGGATCCTTTAATAATCAAATGTTTCTGAAAGGGATTGATGCCGCTTAGTTGGTGTCAGATTATTCAACTACTAATTAACTCTGTTTCTATTTGCAAAAGTTTACGAAATTAAAATAAAGTTAGTAAAATAAGATACATGATAGCCAGTAGATTTTGGGGGAGGGGATGGAACTGTGAGGGGGGAAGAAACATATAAATTTATATCTCAAAGAATCATGAGAGGTAAATCAGTAGATGTAAGAAATAATCTAGAATTATTAGAAAAAATCAAACAAATTTGAAAAAATAAACTCTTAAATCAATTTGAGTTTTTAACTAACAATTTTTTATGCAAATGTGATCAAAATTTATGATATTTTTAATGATTAGCTCATATTTGGGGGGATTTATTGTAAGCTAATTTTACGGCTTAGTAGTGTAATTAATTCAGTGAATAGCTATTTCAAGGTAATTAAAAATGGATAAAAAGCTAAGTTGCATCAGTCTGTAGTCACTCTGATACATATGTATAGCTTACGAATATTTTGGAATGTATAAACTTATTTTAATGTACCAACTGGTGGAATTTATTCCATCAAACACATTGGTTCGCACACACCGATACTCGTAAGTCATACTTGTTAATTCACATTTTTAAAAGTTCTCCATGTTACTTATTTGATTATAGGTCATTTCCCCTTGAATCAAAGTCTACGGGTGACCTAAATTGTGAGTGAAGTCGTCCATGTGTTCAAATATGTCTGTTTTTTTGTGATAGAGCGGCAGTTCTAACTATGTCAATGTTGATACTATCACGGATGTCTGGGGGTTTTATGGACGGTAGACTCGGGCGGTCGACAACGAATTAGAGCGTAGAGAGTGGTTAATGAAATAATACTGTCGCCGTATTTTGAAGTAGCTTTGAGGAGAGAATCAACACTCCCCCTGCCTCCCTCCCTCTCCTCCTTGTTTAAACACTTACATCTCCCTCTAGAAGCGTGTAAAATGTAGCTCCCTCTTTCCCCCCTTTCTACTAGAAATTTGAATCATTTCATTTGATGTGAAACTTCATGTTTGTTTCTGGGTTCAACTACTATAACTAATGAGAATAGTTTACCTCGTGCGTAACGATGACACCCCTCTCCCCCTCGCCTTCCCTTTTTGCTCCCGTCTTGGTGTCTGGCTTAATTTCCTCCCCCGTGAGCTTGAATCGAGTTTTAGGAAATGAACAATAGTTTGGCATAATTTCCGTCTCCAAATGGATTTTGAGTGGGGGTTGGGGGAGGGGGGGCAATGCGAGAACAATTAGATGAGTTGACTTATGAGCGAATGAACTGGCTGGGGGGAGGTTATCACCGTGAATGGTGAGGTATTTTGCGTGTGGAAGAGTAAGAGTGATTTCTTTAATTCCTATTTCTCTTTTTTTCCTTTTTTTTTTAACTCTTGACTCTTTCAGAAATTAAGGCTAATGTATTCTTTATTCAGAAGGTTTTGTTAACTATTTCATAAAAAAAAGTTACTATTTGCCTTTAAAGGCGTTTCGATAGTAAGTCTTCCATTAGTATAATAATCCCAATTAAAAACTTAGAATTAAAGATTTTTAAAAAAATACAGGAAATCTAAGTCAATTAAGATAACATGGCTTTGTAAAAGTTATAAAGAAACAATGAATGAGTTAAATTATCAAAGAAGATTTTTTTTTAAAAAAATTGCATTTTTAGCTCTTACCACCATCAACAAGAGGATAAATAACAAAATCTATTTTTAGAACTCAATCTATTATATTTTATCGGACAAAAGTGGGTACGATGTTCAATATGTGACCCCTAGAACCCCCCTGATGCAAGTATTCTTAGAACAGTAAGCTTAGACTGATATTTTCCCTCCCGTTTCCTTGGTGCACTATTTAATAAAGTTCGTTCACGGTAGGAGTTTACCTCTGAAAGGCCTTTTTCCCTACCAGAAATATATTATATAGTAGGATATTGGTAGGAAAAAAGACCTTTCAGAGGTAAACTCCTACCGTGAATGAAGTATAGCTATCCTCTTATAAGGCAAACGCATGAAGGAAAATAGAGGTCTATACTTAGGTCTCTTGGTTCCCTCGCCTGTCTCTTTTGGTCGCTTAATCTCAGACTTCACAAATTTACACCTATGGGCTTGTGAGTAGAGCCTCATAGTTCTTTCCCTCTAGTACTCTGTTTACATTTGTTAGTTTCATTTCTTAAACCTTTGTATCTAAAAAAACACACGCAAGAGTCAGTTAAAAAGATTTGCAAAAGGGTAAAGGAGGTTGAAAGTAGTGAGGGTGCACCGTCAGTACTGTTCCTCATCAGAGTCTCTATGGAGAAATATCGACTACTCAAAGAACCACTCCGATGTACAACTAAAAGGATTTCCCAGAAGTGACGAAAAGAGGAATTTGTTATTCACAAACCAGTTTTTTAAAATTCCTTTTTTTATTGGTTCTCAAAGTGACTTCGTCAAAGTTAGCGAAGTTGTTGTTTTTTTGTGTTTTTTTAGCGTAGAATGGGAAGAATAAAGTAATGAGAAAGATGATATCGTATTTCTCTCCTTTTTGGTGAAGGAATAGAGTAAATAGATAGAATTTATGTTATCCTATTACAATCACATTGCTTTACTGCTTCTTCTTTTTTTAGACGGCTGAATTCGTCCCCTTACATCCTTTCAAGTTTATTTGCCTCAGTTTCTTTGAAAACCGAGGTTCCCTTAGATTCTAGAGTTTTTCTATTTCATTTAAGGTACATTTATAAATGTGTATGAACGTTGGCGTTAATTGGGAAGTTTTGGCCAAACCGGCTTTTTGAATGGTACGCTTGGGATGCTGGAGCTTTTTTTTACCTTTGAATTATGTTTTGTTCTAATACAAACACAAATACAGATATTAGTATCCAAAACTTAACGTGGTCCAAGTCAAAATCTTTACTAAACCTTTTAATATATATTTATTTTTGACATTCACAATTATATGCTTAATTTTATTAAACTTTGCAATAGCTCTTTTAAAGCACGGCGTCTTTGCTATATAAATTGTTCCGAACCATATATAAAATTAACGGGCTAGCAAAACTATTTGTTCTTTAAAAATAACCGGCAAGTTATGCCTATATGGATTGAGGGATGATCTCAAATTTATCTATAGCAGACATAATTTAAGTCAAATCTAGATTTTAGAATTAATTTCACAAACAATTATGCATATATTTGTGTGATTATGGGTCTTTTAAATTACTCATAACAGTTTGTAATCAGCTAAACAAATTTATTACATGTTTAGGCTCATTTTTATTTCAACACATGAGAACATTAACCAACAAATACACATTTAGGCCTAAATAAATTTCACAAACACGTGACTGATATTTATAAGAAGTTTTTGACTAGTTTGATTCATGAATGAACACCTATAAGCTTTAACTTAAAATTTAAACATAAATTGATTCTTAACAAAAAATAATTGATAGTAATTTTCACGTACGTTCCCAAAATACAAGTATTGATTTTTTTTTTTTTTTTTTGGATATGCAACCCGNGGCTGCGAACCACAATTTGGGAAACACAGAACCTTAGTTCGTTTGTGTATCTAGAACTAGACCCTTCCCCCACATTATTATTTTCAACACACATATTGAAGAATTATCTTAGACTCTACCATAAAATATGAGTGACTATCGACATCGTTATGAGGAATAAATTAAATTTTCAAAATCAAATATAGCATATGTTACTCACTGATAATGTAGCTTTATATTGGTGAAAGAATTTTTAAAATAGGTCCATTAGTTTTTGAGTTTATCCATTACAAACAAAAAAACAAAAAATAAAATCTTTCCTCTATATAATATTAGTGTGGATGTAGAAGTGTAGGCTAATGCCAACATTGACACAGCTAACTTTTAACATATTAATATTTTCTCGGCATTGGTATCATTTGTCTGACTTGACAGCTGCATGACAGATAATTAGCATATAAATAATTATGCATAAGTTAACGTAGCCTATAGTACATGTAAAATTTCTAAATCGAGCTACAGCTAAACTACTTATATGTTTAACTTAACCTCTTTGTGTATTTAGCTTAAAATTATACATGCTTTTTCTGTTACCTCTATATTATATAAAAGACAAAACTCACTCACTACTTTACTCAGCATTGTGGTCTGAAAACGTTAAATTATGCATGAAGGTTCCTTTTAGATCCTTGGAAAGAAATAAAACAGGTTTTTTTTTGAAATTCGGCCTATAAAGAAAAGGAGTTCTGTTTTCAAAATTTACTGTATCATTAGAACCAGTGGACACAGAGCCTTGAAATTTTGAATACAGGTTTTTTTTCAGAGTCGGGGGTGGATTTCATCTCCAAAGGAGGTGGAAAAGCGGATTATGAGATGTTAAATCTCATGACACTCATATAAATAACTGTTTATCGGTGTGGTAAAACGATAAAATCTAGTAGGTAGATAAGGGACCGACCCAACTAATTATTAAACTCTTTTTTTTTTTAATTTCTAAGTGGGACCCTGGAAAAAAGGAAAGTATGCTATAAAGATAAAACAAATTTTAGCTGTGGTAAAAAGTTTAGATTTGGCAGTCAGGTATAAAAACAAGATAATGAAATTAGTCTTAAAAATTGAAATTTTCTAAATAGTAGTTAGACAAATTGGTGTGTGGGGATAGGGCTTAAAATTTCCCACACTAATAGAAACAACCGATTCTCAGTGTGGTAGAAAACTGAAATTTGGAAGAAAAGTAACAAAAAAAACCCACGCTTAATGACCATAAGACCTGGAACATTTTTCATCGCACCCCGTTAAAAAGGGTAAATGGAAGAAGGCCTAAAAATAAAGCAAAACCCTTTTTGATGGGATAGACCAGTGTTTTTCAACCTGTGGGTCGCGACCCCCAGGGTGGTCTCAAAGGTTTTATGAGGGGGTCGCGGTTGCAAGGTAAAATAAAAAGCAAGTGTAGGTCCTACACTACAATAAAAATACAACAATTTCAGAGAAAAGTTTATTTTAAAATATAGATTCTATGATCTACAGTGCTTTAAAGATACAATAATAATTTCAGTGAGAAGGCTGTGCCTGTTTATTTTTTTAATAATTTGTCGAATCGTGGTTCTCTTTTTGAGACGCAAATAACCAAATAATTTTCTTATTGGAGTCTATTTCTCTTCTTAGTTTTTATCTTCACCATTGAAGAAGTTATTTCACATAGGTAGGAGGTGGTGAATTGCACTAATAATCTCAAAGCTTCTCTTGCCAGCTCTAGATATTCTTCTTTTCTCTTCATCCAGAATACGTCAATCTTTTGCGAATTAAATTCAATTTTAAGCATGCCGTCAGATGCAACATCTAATAAGATTTTCTTTCATCTTCGTGGTCAGATCAGCCAGTTGTACTGACATATCCAAAAATGGATTTTGTATCCATCTGTGCCCATTGTCAGCGTCAGAGTTCAGTTCTGGAAAGTAACTTAATAATTTTTTTCCCAAATCATGCTAGCTCTGTATAATGCAAGGAATTTGAAAACTTACTACTAACGATTGGTCCGTTGCAATTTCTTCGACAATCTTCTGAACGCCAGGAAAAGAATCATCCATTCATTTTTGTAAAGATGTTGCCCACAAATGAAGTTTTGTGAGGAATCCTTTGACTTTATCCTTGGCCGTTAGAATATTTTCTTCTTTCCCTTGGATGCTCTTGTTTAAAATAGGTAGCTTAAAAAGATCAGCGAGAAATGCTAATTTTAATAGCCAAACAGGATCACAAAAGTAATTCGCATACTCAGATTTATGATCGTGTAAGAACAATAACAATACAGATTTTAGTTCCAGAACTCATGGTGATACATTTCCTTTTGATAGCCATCTGACCTCTGTATGATTAAGGAGATTTGTTTGGAGAGAACTCATGTCTTCACAAATGATTCTTAATAGTCGTGTTTCAAAAGCTTTACCATTAATAGAGCTCACAACTTTGATCACCTCTTTCAGTACATCATTCAAATCAGAAGATAAAACCTTGGCTGCCAGAGCTTGCCTATGAAGAAAGCAGTGTGTTCATGAAACATTTGGCATTATTGATTTTAATTTCACAAAGAGCCCGCTTTGATTGCCAGTCATCGCTTTAGCACCATCGCTACAAATAGCGATACATTTTGTCCAATCACTCTCGTAGTCACGAGTGTTTTCTAAAAACATGTCGTATAAGCACTGGCCAGTAGTTTTCACAGGAAGTTCTTTGCAAAATAAAATTTCTTCATTGATACTTTCATCTGCTTCAAAGCACACAAATACCACAAATTGCGCACAATCTGAAACATCAGTCAACTCATCAAACTGCAGAGAAAAATGTGAGCTCCTCTTTGAATTTTTCGACTAATTGTTCTTGAATATCACCGGCCATATAGTTTATTCTGCGTTCAATATTATTATCAGAAAGTGGTATGCTTTTTAGCTTGTTTGCCTCTTGCTTACCTAACATAATCTCAACCATATTCAGGGCTGCTGGCATAATAAAATTTTCGGCAACTGTACGCGGCTTCCCAGCATTAGCGACTCTGTATGCGATTGAATTTTTAATTATTGTAGATGTATTTAATGAAAAATGAGGTGGATATTAAAGTTAGATTAATTCTTTGGGTAATATTTAAAAATCTTAATCTTTAGATTTGTATGGAATTTCGAATGGATAATGATAATAATTATTTCTCAAAACCTTAACAACAAACGTCTGTGAATTTATTGGAATGGCATTTTTTTTATTTTCCTGAATAGTTAGTAAATTTAAAAAATGGAGAGTGCTAGGTTCCTTATGAAAGGCCTCACATAATATTACTTTTAAACAACAAATAATACTAGTTTATTACCTGAGTCATAGTAGTTTGCTGATGGTTCTCGTCGGATGGATGTTCGTCGTCGATGTGCCTTGTAGTGTGCCGTGCGTGGAACATATGTTCCACCTCGGTTCTCGGATTGATGTACGACGTCGGTGTGCCTTGTAGTGTGCTGTGTGTCTTTCAGTCGGTGGATTCTTTTTCTTGTCTCGGGGATTCGAGGATCCGCGTCGCGATTGGGCGCCAATTGTAATACTATGTAATCAATCACCCCGCTTTGGGCGTCGATCGAAACACTACGGATTAATTCCCAGATATAATAATAACAATGTGATGATGTTTAGGTTGTCTATAGCTATGTGATCGAGCGCCTGTCATCACTATACGGAAAATATACCGTTTAACCAGCTGTTTATAGCTACGTGTTCGAGCCCTAATTAGAACGGTATAATTAATAAATGTAAAAAAAGAGAACTGTTGATGGCTGTTTATTTACACACGGTTTATTTAAATGACACCTGTTAATTAATTATACGTATTCCAATTAAATGTTTTATATCACTGCACACTTGTGATATTAATGTAAGTTATTTTATACTGTGTTAGACTGTGACTGCCAGTGTATGGCTTTGACTGACTTGTGCGTGGGCGGAGATCCCAGTATGGATGTTTGGATCCCGGATGCCTGGCTGATACGCACAAACGGTTTGTATATGACTCACCCCTTGCATTTTTCTCCTCTCGCCAACAGTGTAAAATCTAACTAATAGAAAGAATCCTGGCGACAGGTGTTGGGAAGGCTAGCTTCTTATTCGTATAGGGAAGTGGCGTCTTTTGCCAAATACTGCGTAGTTGTTCCTTTTAACAGGAAATAGCGCAGTTGTTCTTTTAACAGGAAAGATGGTATAGAAATATATATTTTAAAGGTGTAATCCTTCTCACATTATTTCTGAGAAGCGTGTGTTTCTTTATGGATGAATCTTAAAAGGATACTCTACATATATTAGTCTACTTTAAATAAAAATTACCTTCATCCATGACTTTTTACATAATTTATAGTTAATTAAACCAATATAATTACTATGTATATATGTGTGTGCTTATTTTGTTCACTAGCTGGTTATTTAGATTTACAAATTTACATAGCTATTATACTTAGATGCTCTTTTGAAAGTGGGATGTCTATTAATAAATATATGTAAGACTAAGTCTATAACTTTAACTAGGAAGACCACTCCTATTTTTTTCACTAACAAACTTTACAGTGATATTATAAAAATCGGTATCTTTGTTAAAGATCCAGGTGTTATCTTAAACGGTAAACTCAAATTTCATTATTATTATTTTAGCACCGCGTCTTACTACCTGTTCAGGTTACACGCATATAATCACATTTATCATTAATTTCTCACTCTATGAAATTACTTGACTTCGTTAAGTATATCACATCTTCATTCTCTAAAGTTGACTGTATCCTAAATTTGTATTTTGCTTTGGTCAGGTCCAAGCTCGAATATGGAATTCCATCACCTTTACTGTCTCTCCAAGATTGGAGAATGCTCATCGAAAATTGGTCACTGTTTAGTATTATAATTTCTTTTTTTGAGCGTTTTTTATAGTGATTATGATATAATTCGGAACCTTTTAGGGCTACAAACTCTCTTCTCACACAGACTCTATAGCGTTATCTTATGTTTATGTGTATATATATGTATGTATGTATATATGTGTGTATGTACGTATGTATGTATGTATGTATGTATGTATGTATGTATGTATGTATGTATGTATGCATGTATTTATGTATGTATGCATGTATTTATGTATGTATGTATGTATGTATGTATGTATGTATGTATGTATGTATGTATGTATGTATGTATGTAATTTATGTATGTATGTATGTATGTATGTATGTATGTATGTATAAGTGTGTGTATGTGTGTGTTCCTGTGGGTGCTTGCGTGTGTGCGTGTGTGCATGTGTATATGTGTATATTTGTGTGTATGTACTCAAGGTATATTCTTAGAACTAATTAATTACTGTTTGTTACTGTGGACTCTTCACTAAATAATTATTACTATTGAAATATATCCTTATTGTTGGTTTCTTTCCTTTGTATCATGACTTGGCTACTAGCTTTACTTTTTTATAATTTACTGCACACAAAGACAATCTATTATTATTTTGCAAGCCTTATGCTATGTATTTTCTCATTTTTAGCGTGTTAGAGGTCTTGACTGCTCGCTAGCACTCACATAAAGGAAAATGAAATACAATATTATAATTATTTTGGCAATGCTTCTATTTTCAACAGTGACAGCTATAGATCACAACTATCTTTTGACACATGAATAAATGAAACAGATCTAGAAACTTTTGAATTGTCAGTTATCATCATTCCTAATTACTACTAATAAATGTAAGTGTAAACATTTGTTAAAAGCAAGTCAGATTGCAGCAGCCACTCGGATCAAATTTAATAACCCCAACCTCCTAACCACATATCCTTATAAATTTAAAAAATATTGTAAATTGCATTACTTTTAACAAAATACAATTTTCTCTTTCTAGCCACATGCCAATATTATTTCGTTTGAATTTTTTTTCTATTTTTAGTTTTTAATTTGAGTACCAGCTAATAAAGTTTTAACATAGTTGATAGTATTTAATCTTTAATTAGCTTAACTGTATTCACACACACACACACACACATATATATATATATATATATATATATATATATATTATTTAGCACACAAATTTCATGACAAAATGGAGAGTAAGTCAAGAAAACTTTAAAGAAATGTAATTTCCTTGTCCCTTCTTCGCGTTAATGCGGATGTATTTCCTCGAAGATTCCCTCCAAATCCTTGACCCATAAATTATGTCGTTAGTAATTTTGGGGTTGAACGCACTTATCATTAATGCTTAGAGGAAAAACTAAAATTAGGGACACATTTTGGTTACTTTAGTCGTTTTGAATTTTATAATAATTTATTACGAAATATGAACTATAATTTGACGATCACAAATATAAATTGTAGCTCTTTGTAAATATTAACCAGTGTAAAGTTACTTTATCTGTATATTCGCAGTAATTTTATATTCTATTTTGAACCTAGCTATTATTTTTTACTCACAGTAAAATTACAGATATAAATATTTTAATCACGTTATCTTTTTTTTTTAATTTCCTTGTGATTGACTTAACAAAAAGTGAAAGTAAAGTTAAACTACACTTTATTTATGTCTGTAGAATCATCCAAGATATATCCACAGATAAGAGCGATGGCGGGATATGTCGACAGAGTTCTGAGGGATATCACACACTGTAGTTTTGTAGGTGTCGCGACCCTAAAGGGAGAGGAATTCGCGCAAGCCTGCTAATATAATTCCCCCTGCTTCACGGTACATCGTTGGAATTAAACCGGGGTGAAAGGATACGGGCACACAACGGATCAAACTGTGTCTCTTTACGGTGACACGTTAGTCGTGGTAATGACGTACAACATTTAATGTTGTGTGGGTAGAGAGATGGTGGAACCGGCGCTTCCGTGCCACTTGCTCGCCAAACTATGCGGGGCATTTAACGACAGTGTACTTCCCATTATTGGCGAGTATCAAAGTAACCAGACACTCACATGAACTATATTTATTAAATATTTAGCTTGCTTGAGGCAAATGAAGAGAAAGAGGAGGTTTGAGGTTACGTATTGCAAAAGTTTGTACAGCATTGTTTTGTTTTGAACAACCCTTTCAAATAACTTTCCTATAAAACCCGTGTGTAAAATGGGGGCTTTTAATAGTTGTATGTAGTCCTACTTTGTTGTCTGCGCGCAGTTCGCTTCTTGGTTCACACCGAGTCGACATATTCATAAAGGTTTAAAGATCTGTTTAACTCGTCGTACAGTTACGAACGTTTTGTTTAGTTCAAAAATTCGACTAAGCCCTTACAAGTGATCTCGATGTATAAAACTCGGATTAGACTGAATTCCAGGGGTGCGGACGGCGATATCGAAGTTCTAATTCCGATCTTGTGCATTGGGGGACCATTAAATAGCTTAGGTTAGAACGAAATATCTGGAAACTTTTTTTTTAATACTGCTTTAATTTTTCGATGGTATAAATATAATTTTTATTAGGTTTAGTATGGATACCACAATGTTAATATTTAAAATTTGGTAATTTAATTCTTTATATTTTTTATGTAAAGGATTGTGCTTTAATAATAATTGATCATTATGACATTAATGGTTGGCCGGTGGTACCTTTACACGTTCGTTTTGATAAGAATAAAAAGGAATACTTGCTATTTGTGGGCGATCCAGGAGGAAGAGGTCTAATCCCCGACCAATAAAACTTTTTTCTACACTTTATTTTCCCACTTTTCTTTCAAAAAAAAATTCATTTATTTACTCATCCTAATTTTTTAGTCCAGATATATAGTAAGTGATGGTACGGTTTCCGCCCGACCCTCTTCCCTCAACTATACACATATTTACATTAATGGGCTAGGCATGAAGAAGGTAAAATTAAGAATAAAAGTATACGTATTTGCATGTAGGGAGAGTGGAAACCATATATAAAAAAAGAACACTTCAGGGCACCAGGCCGGCACCACCGGCAAACCAAACCAGACGAAACTGGTGCCATAACCCAGTTGTGGGCTGGAATAAATCAAGTGTTTGCTGCCATTTAGAATGTTTACATATACAAAAATGAAAGCTTAACCACATAATCGCCACAAGATGGCGGATTGATTAAATTATTCTGAATAAAAAAAAGTAATTTTAACTTTAAAACAAATGATGCCCCACTGCTTGTCACCACGCACTTTTACAGATGTTCAATGTAAACATTGTTATTTCATAACAACCCTCTTGAGTTTTAAGGAGGTTACTCGTGTCAAGGGGTGAATACACTTTCAGAACTTTTCGAGTAATCAAGAAGTGCTTATTTATCTAACGAAAAGGTCCTTTGGATTTCGCGGTCGTGTCGGTGCGCGTCTGTTTGTAAAAGAGACCTCGCTCTATTTCTCATCTTCTTTCTGTCCATCTGCCAAGCGATGATGAAGGTTCGTTCCTTGCGTCCGTTCCCACGGGCTCTCTTAGGCCTCTTTGGCGCTCTCTCATCCGGACCCGCGAGCTAGCACTTCGCAAACAAGGCACCCGGGCTAGCTGGCTCACTCGACAAAGATGATTTCTTTTCCCCCTTACAGAGGTCTAGTGCCGGTACTTTGCCGTCAGCGGCTAACAAACTGGGGAAACGTGAACGACAAGAGAATTTCGTAAGATTATGAGGAACTTCCACAAACTCATCAACATTTTAAAAATAGCTGACTTGAATATATTATGCAGTAAAAGTTGAATACTTTTAGTAGGAATATTTAAAATAGGAAGACTGAGATGTTAGCTGAGAAAAAGAACCAAGTGTAATATAAAACATATTTTAGTAGATATTCATCATATTAATTTCTTTCAAAGTAAATTATTTTCAATTTTACTATTCAAATTAAGATTAGAAAACTTCTTCCTAGAAACATATCAATACGTGCATATCGCTTGTCCTTACTACACCCCTTCTGTTATCAATTTTAAAACGCAAACACACCACATCGCTATAGTACACTTACTATATAAATTTACTGTTGAAAAGTCCTAATAATTAAAAACTATACATAATTTATTAGCAAACTAGAAAAGAAACAATCCTAACCATTTTTGCTATACATCATCAACATAGAAAAAGGTCCGTGTAGCCAGGTAAACCCGGAATAAGAACAAATTCAAAAGTAACTGCACCAATATTTATCTAAAAGTAAAATTGAAGTCCCCTGAGAGGAGAGTACAATTATTTTTAATGCGTCGGGTTAGGTTGGAACCACGACCTTCCAAGTAATTTAAACACACCTTCAAACCTACTATCAAAGTATGTTTTCCTTTAAGGATAATATAACGTTTTATCCCAAAATTTATTTGTTTTTAAGTTACTCTGGTCGCGTCTGGTGGCATGATTGTTGAATTATTGCGCCTCAAGCGGTGTCTAGCCGTCTCTGAGAAACTTCGGCTCGAATCCCGGAGTCGTCAAATATTTAATCTTGATAGGCTGGTAAACCATTTGTTGTGGCAGTCATTTGAAAATCGCTAGGAGTGTAGCTTGTCGCTAGTGCTAAAACTTAGACATGTATGAATATACAGTAGCCCCGTGGCTTCTTTGGTGCTGACTGACAGCTCAAAGCTGACTTCTGACGGTCAACATTTAGGTATATACCTAAATTTTGACTGTCAGAAGTTACATCTGCTAAACACATGTTTTTGCAGATCATTTAGTTTGGCGTAGGGATACATAATTTGGTCTGGTAACTTTTCAAAGCTGTCAGTCATCACCAAAGAACCCATGAGGCTACTGTATATGTATTACAAATAACACGGGTGACAAGCCCATCTCTTGGCTGACTGACAACGATATTATATACAAGATTATGCTCGAACCAGAAAACGTATCGAAGCTGCTGTGCTAGGCTAGTGTGTCAAGGCAAAGAGTTCAACCGGAGCCTCCCCCCATGGTCTGGTCTCCGGGGACATAATTGCCTGACGTGGGTTTTATCGATCAGGGGTAGTCTCGTCACGATACCCAACAGGAGGTTGACGGCAGTTCCGTGTTACTCGTTAGCGTCAATTGGGCCAAACAGGATGTGTACGGGGGACGCGCAGCTTCATGAAGGAAGTAGTAGTAAAATAGTTATCTATCCCCTCCCTGACTAATGTCTGCACTGCTTCCTTTCGGAGACACGAGTGAAAACAATTGTTTGTTTGTTTAAGATTTGTTCACTTTTAAATTTCAAATTGTCTCAATGGGTATCAAACATGGCTAACAGCGTGGATAATGGAATGTATTTTGACACAAGAGGCCGGAGTTCATATAAACTTTTGACACATAGGAGAGGGGAAATTTTCTCATTCGAAAACTGTACTATTTTCACACATGAAAATAAACTATTCGATCTGCTTTCATGTATTCATATGACAAGCAATATTTTCTTGCATTCTCAATTTTATGGATGTAGCAAGTTTGACATTTTGTAATATGTATGCTTCATGGATTGTTTGTTAATGATTTGTAATTTGCTCTAAAATATTCTTCATTCTGTGATTTGACTATAGTCCATCGTTCAGTGACCAAACGGTCTAAGGCATCACTCTCGTGTTGAACTGGCCTACTGAAGACGGGGAGATAGGGGTTTGAATCCCATTCGGGTCTTCCGAGGGTGGATTTTTTTAAAAATGTCTTCCCACTTTCCTTTCACGCAAATTCTGATAGATTACCTCTAAAACGATTCCTTCCAAATCCCCCCCCCCCCCTTTAAAGTAGTCACCCTATTCTTTCTTCTTTATACACATCCA
>CABFVX010000375.1:82547-164732 GCA_902151425.1 Timema shepardi
CTGATGGACCAAAATTAGTTAAAACTGCAACCTGATTGACCAAAATTAATTAAACTTCAGTCTGATGGAGCAAAATTAGTTAAAACTGCAGCCTGATGGACCAAAATTAGTTAAAACTGCAACCTGATTGACCAAAATTAGTTAAACTTCAGTCTGATGGAGCAAAATTAGTTAAAACTGCAGCCTGATGGACCAAAATTAGTTAAAACTGCAACCTGATTGACCAAAATTAGTTAAAACTGCAACCTGATGCAGCAAAATTAGTTAAACTGCAACCTGAGACCGGACCAAAATTAGTAAAACTGCAGCATTAGTTTACCCGCTTCTCGAGATTCGCCCAAAATTAGTTAAGTCGCAACCCTTGATCGGACGAAAATGAGTTAAGGCATAACCGGGATTGAACCAAGGATCTCTAGAGTTGGTCGTTGATCGTTTAATCACTCAGCTAAGTAGACTGCATCGAGATAGATGTTAACTATAACTTTCCTTCAATTGTTTTAAGAAAAAGTTATCTCACTTTTTATGTCTAAATGTCTTTGTAGTTTTGAAGCGAACAGGCAAATATTGTATTAATATTTTTTCATATCTTTAACGTTAGGCAATTTTTTGTACATGTTCAGCATTCCTATTATTTTGCGAGATACTCTCTATACTGAGTGCCCTAACTGAAAAAAAGTTTTATTTTACAATGCTGCTTGTCTGTCTCTACCTGGACCTACATCCGAAAAGTTCAAAGTGGATTTTGTCCTACCTTGATAAATACGAGTAATACCTTAAAGCGATTTCAAATCTAAATAAAAATAAAGTTCTTTTTATTGATGACTTTTTATTTAAAATTATATAACTTATATAATATATATATATATAAATAATTTTTTTAAATAGTTCAGCTGGTTTTGTACAAAATTGCAAAAAACAGAGCTTTTTTTAAAAAATATAAATAATATTTTTAACTGTAGGTTTTTGGTAAAAAATAAAATACTCATGTAGTTATGACTGATTTTTGAATATCTAAATTTTATCACTTTTGTTCAAAATAAGTATCCCGAATCTAGAAAACTTTTTTAGATAATAGATAACACTTATCCTACAGCATTCTTGTTTTTCGACTTAAGTTAATTTAACTTAAGGATGGTTTACTGAAACAGATTTTTTTAGAATGTCCCAAAATGAGAAAGTAGTCTTTGTACGATTTGGTGTCCTACAATTCATTCTATTAAATATATTAAGTGAATATACTGGATAATTAAGTATTAGTCTAACACCCACGTTGTTGGCCACATGGTCTAAGGCGTCACTCCTACAAGACTACCGATGACGGGGAGATTGAGGCTTGAATCCCGATCTGATGTACTGAGGTTTTTTCATTTTCTCCCACGCAAATGCGGATACACTTCCTTCCACGCAAATGCGGATACACTTCCTTTAGATTCAACCCTCCTTATTCCGAATACATTAGTATAATTAGTAGGTTCTACATGCTTTGAATATAAACCGAAAGATTAGTAACTTTTGTTTTTCCTCTTTACAGAAGCTAAATGTGGAGCGGAGCGTGTGTTTTCGTGAATAACAAAACACTGGCGGTTCTTTCGGCCATGATAGAAGGTTCTTCCCCTCTATATTCCTCCACCTTCCCCCTGACTTTCTTTCACGCCTGACACGTATTCTGTGTTTATGTGCCCCGCCCTTCCTCCTCCCCTATCCCCTCTAGATTCGTCCTATCCCTCCTCCTTCTCCGCCTATTCTAAGCACGCACCCAGCTTGTTTTTCTTCTTCTTCTTTGCTCTGCTCTGCCTACCATTGATTTCTGTTCCAGCTGTGTGGAAGAGCCGTTTTACGCATCTTGCGAGATGTATTTTAGAAATTGGAGCAACTGTTTAGTGGTTTCAATTTTCTAATTCTTTTTAATATAGTTCTTTTCCACCACTAGTTCTTTTTTTGGGGGGGGAGGGGGGAGACAAATTGGCCCTGATTTACTCACTTGTGAATGGAGCGCTCTGTAGGCTCCTGTCCTAGACAAAGCGTGGTTACCATAAAATACTATTATATAATAATAAAACATACAAGTATGGGTGGAGATAATGCGAAACCAGAATTGGGAAAAATGCATTTTTATCTGCAATGGTAAACCGTTTAAGGAAAAAAAAAATCACCTTCAGTTCGCCCATCGGATAAACGAACCGTGACCCATTCATTCGTCGTCTTTAAATTACACTATGATAGCCTGAAATATGGTCTGCATGCCCACTGACGCGGATAAAAATTCCATAGAAGTCAGTAGAAGTCGCGTGCTTGTCTTAACAGTTTTATCTATCCCTATTTTTACTACATTCAAGTCACGTACAATCCTGTTTATGGCGGGGGGATGTAAATATACAAGCGATATAAACTTGACAGGTTTTACTACCTTATGGGCAGCTTCCTGGCTTCCTCTGACTAGATGGCGCGGCCTCTGACATGAGATTCCGCGCAGATTCTGATGCTGCTAGTAGAATTAGTTCGGCTCTAAACCTGGATTACTTTTGAACGGTTGAATTTAAACCAATGAAACAGTTTCACCACATTTAAAAAAAAATACAACAAAATGGGCAAATTTATTATTTTAAAGGGAAAAAACCCTATTTAACTGATCCATACTTTTTTTTACGAAAAATACAGAAACCGGGCTTCTATACGTTTTATGGTTTGAGTGTAATTTCCCGGTTAATCCCCCGTGAGATTCTCTCTCAAGCTGCCCAGCGCGTTATGTTTATTTACCGGCACGAACTATATTTAGTGGATGGACACAATACATTGTAAATATACATTTGGCGTACTTATAACTTACTTATAAAGATCTATAGAGTGTGAGTGAGCTATCGAGGTAGATCAGAAGCTAGCCTATAGTATAGGCCTATATCTAGAATGAATGATAGAGAGAGTTAGATAGTAAGAATGAATGATAGAGATAGTGAAATTGACTATAAGTATTGTACCTTATTTATTTACTTTGTGTAGATATATAAATTATGATACAGTTCAAATGGAAGTTTTTGAGCCACATCCTCACTCTGAGCTATGAACCAAATACCGTTTAAAAATTGCTTTCAGTAAACACGTAAAATCCCGCAGTAATATATATATATATATATAAATTTATATTTTTCCTGGCTTGTCGGGTAACTCTTTCTTTCTCCTGCTGTAGACTTCTTCTTTTACTCCTCGATACTCCCCTGCTAAAGAGTGATCGAACAAGGACCCTGAACGACCCTCGTGCCACGAGAATCCCCCTCCCTCACCCCCCTATACCACTCATGGCTTGGCTCCTTGCGGGCGAAGCCCGTGTAAGTCTCGCGCCGTCTTTTGTTTCTTGTGCCATTGTGCGAGGGCGGGTCCCCCCCAACCTCTCGAGCTGCAACACTTACTATACATCCCTCCCTCTCTCAACACTTCTTATTTTACTGTGTTCTTTCTCTCCCTTATTCCTCTTTTAAAAATGCTTTATAACACTTCTTGGCGTTTGCCCCTGAAACTTTCATTCACCCGGCGTTTCTGACGAGGGGAGGAGTGGGCTTATGAGGAGCTTGTCGAGGCGTAGATCTCTTCGTACGCTCGTTCCTCTAGTGGATCCACTTTCTCTCTTAAAATATGCAGGGTGTCTCTGAAGTGCCTTGATTTGGTGCGTCACTCTCATTCCTTACGGGGTTAAATGTGTGTTGTTAAAGTATCGCTGGTCGACCCGGGGGCTGCGTCATAACTACACGGCAGGTAGGGTCCACTGTGGCTAATCCCTCATTAATAGCGGGGCCAGCCTCTGTTCGAGTATTCGTCGAGACAGCAACACAACTGTCTAATGGATGGAACTAGGACAGGGCCGACAGGTTAGTATTGACTATACAGACATTAAGGACCAGTTTCATAGTCAAACTTAGTACGCCTCAAGTGGGGCGCTAAACCAAATACAAGATGTTACTTACCTACGGAAAAATGGAATGTGAAAGTTTCGTAGGTGTCGTCTTGTAGGTCTATTAAGTATAGCGCCGCACTTGAGGCATACTTAGGGCTAGTTTCATAGTCAGACTTAGTACGCCTCAAGTGCGGTGCTACACTAAGTACAATACGACACATACCTAAACCAGAATGGAATGGGCCAGTTTCCTATGCGAGAACGGCCCATTCCATTCTGGTTTAGGTATGTGTCGTCTTGTATTTAGTGTAGCACCGCACTTGAGGCGTACTAAACTTGACTATGAAATTAGCCCTTAGTCTGACTGTGAAACGGGTCTTTAGACTAAACTGTGACATTATAGAATCAAATGGGGCATTTAAAGACAGTTCATTGAAACCGCTGGGAACTTTGATTATTTAAAATACTCAACCAAGTCCAAATTAATACGAATTGCGAACCTCTTCGGTGGTCGAATGTTCTAACTCTAAGGTTTCACTCTTTGAATAAACTGTACCATCGATGACGAGGAGATCAGGCTTCGAGTCCTGATTGGGTGTACTGACAGTATTCTTTTATAAATGGTTTTCCAATTTTCCTCCACGCAAAATGTGGTTATACCTATTAATTACATCTTCCTCATCCTTAACACATTAGCATAATTAGTAGACATATGCGTATAACACGAAAGGTTAGTAAGATGACGGTGCTAAAAATCTTATTTCTTGCCGCACTACAATTAAAATAACTAATTATATCCTCGTCTTAGAAATGGTTTGTGATATACGCAAACACATTAATGACGTTGATAGAATAGAACTAAGGAAGATATAGTTTTAGAGAAAATTTCTCACATATACATGGAGGGGAGTGGGAAATCACTTGGTAAAAATATATTACCGGGACTCGAACCTCGATATCCCCCTTTTCGGAAATCCACTATAACACGAGTGTGACGTGTTAGACCATGACACCACCAATAATGGTTCGATAAGCAAGTTAGCAAGTCATAGAATCAAAAATAATTTTAATCATTTAGTTTGTCCTCTTTGTATAGGAAATGCCTGCTTGCGGTCGAATCGCCAAATAATAAATTTAAAATTAAAATAGAGTATCTAATATTCACATTACTTCATTCAATTCATTTTACAACTTTGTCAAAAGTGACATCTTAAAGACACATAACTTGGAGTAAGATTACCTGAAGGCAGTTAAATAAACAATACGCATTAATGAACAGGTACCTATTTTGTGTATTGCTGTTTAAATATAATATAATATATTTAATATTTATGTCCAAAATTTAATATTTACAACAACCACAAATATGTATTTTACTTTCACCTACAATTTATGTTTTAATTATAATTTGTTTATTTTATGTCCCCATTGTTTTGTTTTAAAACATGAGCATATTGCTTTATTTTGCCCATAATTTATTTTACAACGCAGATCCTCTAGCCATTTTTTTAATACAGTAAACACTTTTAGATTTTTATTTGTTAGCATAACTTTCAAACCAAAATAACCAATATCGTTTTCTACAAATAAATAAATGTCAGGGGGCAATCTAATCCATGTTAGATTAATCAAATTTGGTTCCGGGCAACTTTCATGTTTATTACTTCGAAATGATGCCAGTAAAAAAAAGTAGTTTCTTGTCCCCCTCAAAATTCGTAAATGTGGCACACAACTATTATCTTGTAAAACAAATCAGCAAAGTGTTTTGTGGAAAGTATTTGTTATCTCTAGTTATAATTAAACAGCTCTTCAAATAGTTCTCTTTTTCCAATCTTTGTAAAATGGGTTTTTCACTTCTCCCCTTCGGTTAGGTCCATTAATTAACTCCGAACAAGTTCATTTCAGTGAATAGAATGAAAACTACTCTATATTTAACTACGTCAAGGTTTATCTTTCGCATAGGGTTTTCCTCTCTTTTCCGTCGGAGAGACAGAGTTTTGGCTGATGAAAAGCTGAGAGAGGAGGTTTCAGAGGATTCCCCCCCACGGACGTAACCTAGTAGTGAGATCGCTCGCTTTTCAAGTCGTACCGTTTTGGAGGGGATAGAGTTGGATGCCTTTGCTATGTGTGGCCTCTTTGTAAAGAGGAAAACTTGTCACTGTTAATTACCGCGATTAGCCCGTTTAATTGGTGGAGCGTCGTTAAAGTGAACTCGTATTTACCGACGGAGACTCTGAAGTCGGTATGTGGGGGCGACCCTGTGTAGGATAGGGGGGTGGTCTGGGGTGGAAAAGGACTAAAACACCCGACATTTCCTTTCTAACAGGTTTAGTAATGTTAGGCCAGATTGTTGATTATGTATAACCCTTCAAGTACTTTTCCTATATATCATCCATTTATTCCCAGAGATCCTGAGAAGAAGCGTTTCTACCAGATATTTCAGCACACTCAGCACCCAAACTACAAGTAACTTAAACCAAAATTATTATAACTATCAGCGCAGCAGAATTACGTACATATATAACTGACACAAACAAACTAAAAGTCAGCATTTACATGAGATAGACAAATATTCAAACATGCGTTTCTACTAACAGATTGAAACACACAAACGGCTTAATAAGAGCAGTAAGATGCTATGTAGCCAATGTGAACTGATTCTATAAAATACCCAGACTGCCTTAGCTATGGTTGACTAATATAAACCAATATAAAAATAATTTTTAAAATCTAAAAATTAAATGGTGCGGAACTTCGCATGGACTTTCTCACTACACTAACCCCATGGCTTATTTGGTGGTGACTGACAGCTCACAGCTGACTTCTGACAGTCAACATTTAGGTATATACCTAAATTTTGACTGTCAGAAGTGACAGCTGCTAAACACATGTTTTTTCAGACCATATGGTTCAGCGTAGGGATACAAAATTTGGTCTGATAACTTTTCAACGGCGTCAGCTGTCAGCTGTGAACTGTCAGTCAGCACCAAAGAAGCCATGGGGTTAGTGTACATTGTTTAAAAATGTAGCCATTGATTCAAAACTCGTAATATATGTGAAACGAAATAATATAGGCCCACACTAGCAAACCC
Source organism: Timema shepardi (assembly GCA_902151425.1). NCBI lineage: Eukaryota > Metazoa > Arthropoda > Insecta > Phasmatodea > Timematidae > Timema > Timema shepardi. The sequence continues at coordinate 89,526 of CABFVX010000375.1, forward strand.
GAGCAAAAATTGCGTTGTACTTACACGTTAGACATTTTTTTTACTCCCGGATTTAAATTTTATTATTTTATTTTTAAAGAATCAAAGTCCTCATTTGTATATTTGGATCAATAAATATTATTGATAATTGGATCCACAAGGATCAACGATTCGTATTAAAATTTTGACTCCCGGTTAAAGTTTTCGATATTTTATTAAGGGTTGCACATCTTATGGTTATCGCATTGTTATTAAATTCCTCATTTATAAATTTAGACCAATAAAAAAGGTAAATATTGACTATTGAGTCTAAAATGATAGAGATAGATCATTGCTGTAAAAACATTTCCCCTAAGAAGATAAAGGAAAAAGAACATACACTTTTTGAGAGACTTAATTATATACCTACTCTATAGAATTGCGTTAAAACCTCAGTAGTATATCTGTACAACTGAAGTTCCTAAAAATTGTATCAATATATTTGCCAATATCTCCGAAACTATCGGTTTTATAAAGATAAATTTCAAATAATTTATTTTTATTTTTGATAGTACTACCATTCTGCAATGATAAGTTATTTAAGTATCTTAAATAGTTACAGGTTTATAATCTTAATCAACACTTGGATACGACTTTTAATCAAAATTGTTATACCCGATTTTGAGATTTTTTTTCTTTTCACCTTTTATTAAACTTTCTTAATTTTAGGGTTAACCAGACACACAGACATATGACATTGCAAAAACAACTTTTTAGGATTCGGGGGTTCATGAAACGTCGACATCCATCAACATCTCGGGTTAGATTTTTTTTTTACGGTCGCAATACTTGACCTTAAGAGTTTGAAAAGTGAAAAAATATATATTTGCATTTAGCTTGAAAATTATTAGTTTTATAAAAACTTGTTTCAAATAAAATATTTGTATTATAAATAGACCTACATATTTTCAACGATAAATAATTTTATACATTAAATAGTTTCGGAGATGTGATAAAAAATTAGAATTTATGTATTATACCGGATCCCTTAAAATAATTTTGCTAAAAAAAATGAGGGTCGCCATTTTATTTATAATATTGATCAAGGCTTAGAAATGAAATTTAATCAAAATCGTTAGAGCAAATTTTGATATAATCGATTTTTTTCCCTTTTCGCCTATAAGTAAACTACCTTTAATCTTAGGGTTATATATCCAACAAGTTTTAGCCCGATTGGTCAAATAGTCTAGGCTCTCCTCCGAGGTACAGACAAACAGACAGACAAAAGGAAATTCAAAAACCACTTTTTCGGATTCGGATGGCCATAAAACGTCGAAATTCATCAAAATTTCGAGTTTAATTTTATTGATGATCACAATACTTTCTCTACTTGTAAGATAGCGAGAAAGTAAAAATATAGAAGAAATCTACGTTATACAATCAAATATATATGAAAGGCGACGCTTGTGGGATGATTGATTTGAATTACGGACATGAGCCGTCTCGATTATAATTGAATAAATTGAAAAATGACACCTGAACACGAGAATCATGGGTTCGATGCCCATGTTCAGGTATCATTTATCAATTTAATCGATAAAAAATAAAAGCTAAAACACCATTATTGAAGACAAATTAAATAGGCTACTAGGTGACCTGGCGGTCTAGGGGTAAGGTGTCAGACTTCTGTGCTGGCGGCCGGGGTTCAATCTTCGGTCGCGGCAGAGATTTATCTGATTACCAAACCCTTCCTTCACCTCTGACAAGACATCTTGTGAATGTGGGGAATGCCAGGCCTCCACCGTGGTTCGGATTCCACGTTAAACTGTAGGTCCTCCATTTCATCTCACAATCACCCTACCATTACACATTAGCGTAAGTGCGTATAACCCAAACGGGTAGTAAGACGCGGTGCTAATAATAATAATAATAATAATAATAATAATAATAATAATAATAGGCTACTACTGTATGGAACAAAAAATTATGATGTATTTTTATCATTAAAAATATTAAGTTATAGACGAACAATTAGAAGAAAACATTCACTCAACTTTACAAGTACTACGACAGAGGACAGGGGACTACAGTGGAGTGGATAGTATTCTCACCCCCACTACCCGAGTAATTGACAACATCTTCCCACAGCCTTTCCGGGAGAAGGCCTAGATGGCCGGTTGCTGTCCACACACCGGGTGTCTCTCGTCTCCGAACATTTTCTCTGTATTGGGAGCTAGGTTTTTACGTGTTGCGATAGATAACAGACGCAAAAAAACTGTTGTACTCACTTTTTTTTTAAGACATCGCCTGAATATAAACGTTGTAAGAATCTTTGGGTTCACCTTGTTAGATAAAAGATACCTTCTAAGATGTTCCAATGTGCTCTTTCAGAATTAAGAGAAGATTAAGAAAAGTTTTTTTTAAATTATTTCCTCATGTTCCTCCCGGCCTTTGATGAGTTGCTGCAACATTTACAGGAACAAGATACAAATACCAAGAATTGCGTTAAACCGGTTGAAATGTTTTCCGTTACGTTAAGTTAAGGGTTAAAAAGTAATTTTATGATAAAAACAAACAAACCTAGCTCAACAGCACTCAAAAAGAGCACTCGGACGACTAAATATATGGATCATGTGAAGGCGCTCATTACACAGCGTGGTCCGCTAGAGTGCGGTCCGGGAGAAATCCGAAACCCGGTGGTTTGTAGCAGGGAGACCAGAGAGTTTCTACGCCCACACGGACATTCGCACCAGTGTCGCCTCGGACATAATTTTGAGCCCGGGCGAACTTTGATTTAAGCGCCCCCTCCTCTTTAACGTCATATAAACTTGAAATAAATTCATTACAAGATGGATGAATTTCTTATGTTCATGCCAACTGGTTCTAACAGGGACACAGAGAAATGTATGAATTGTTTAAAAATATTGTTAGCTCTAGTTTTTTTAAGACGATATCGGTGGCGTGGCTTCCCTTAGAGCCCGGCGCCCCTGGCAGTTGCCCGCCCCGCTCGCCCCTTGGGGCAGCCCTGATTTCGCTCGTGTCTGGATGGTGTGAAAAGAACCATGCCTTCCAGTGTATGTCTGTTTGTCTGGGGGACGTGCAAAATCTCGGTCAGACGAACACCCGGACCACACAACCATCCAGCAAGACGCTTCAGGTCCGGAGTAAAGCAACAGTCTAGATATATGTAGTTTGCGAATTAATAGTTCGAATTGAACGATTATCTCAACTGAACTAGCCAATCTAGTTTGCCTTCTAATTGTGTGACCAAGATGCAACATTGTTATTTGATATAAAACGAAAACATATACTATATTTACGTCGTCATTAGTATTGAACTATAATAAAACACACATATATACACCCACACACACACAAGCTCTGAGGGCGGGAAAGCAACAGCATGCTTTGTTTGCAACTCATTATCCGTGTAACGCACGTGTTTTGTTGGTAACGATGCACGTGCACCATCGATCTCTGCACACTCACCCCTCACTATCGCTCGGATTAGTCGCTCCTTGTCGAGTAGGCCTACATGTTTCTTAATTAACATCGTGTTATGGCCATTATCACCTGGCTATATTAAATGACGTGGTATCATAAAATATGCAGGTGTACCGTTTGATTTACATAGGAAGACATTCTTCTGACAGAGGTATAGTAATAGTCATGTGACCTGCAGATGTAACTATTGACAGAGAGTATTAACCTATAAAATAACTAATAATATAGTAAAATATTATCGATGTCGACTGCTAAAAATAGTTTTGTATATTCTAAAAGTTTTTTTTTCAGGCTAACGCGGCCAACACTGAGTTTGGAAAAAATAACCATTAACAGTTTTTAAATAACAAGGAATTTTCTAATTTATCAGGGGGGAATGCTATAGGCCTACTTTTCTTTTTGAGGGAAGATATTTTTATAGCATCTTGTTCACACAATGTTTTTAATTGTGTTTTTGTTTATTAATTTCTGAGTGCATTCCAATAATAATAATTTTTTATTACTCTTTCAAAACATAGATACTATTATTTTTATCTCGGGGAAAAGAAAAAGAAGGGAATTTTTTCTGAAAATTTGTGGCTACTCTAATTTATTTAAAAATGTGTCGATATTATCAGTTACACTAAACTATTTCACAATGTTGGATGCCTTTGGAAGCTCGAATCCCGGTTGAGTTTACTGGAAGGATTTTTTTTCCTAATTGGTTATCCACTATCTACCCACGCTCTTGAGGGTACATTTTCTATACATTATACTTTTCACATCCATATTCCATTTGTGTAATCAAGCTATGATACTCCAGTCGGGTCGTGAGGCACGTCGGGAAAATAAAGGTTTAGTACCAGGATTATGTCTTTTTAGAACCCACCTACATCATTCGTCGGAGTTTAACGACATAATTATTCAGTCTCATATGCTTTTACTTATTAATGTGCTTTACTTTTCTTCTTAGAAAATAGATTATCAAATTTCTCGTTCTGAAACATGAATATATGAATAATTTTAAAGCAAGGCTACATTTAAAGTCAATAGAATCTCTTGGATTTCACCGGCTCTTGGCAAGAAACGGAGCGATAAACAGAGAGAGAGAGAGAAGGCCTGATGGCATCAACTAAGTCAGACATTTTATGAAAGCATTGGCAATATGAGAAAAGTGCCTAGTATTATACATACGCAAAACAAATTATATTCAGAATCACTTATATTGGTGTGCCCCAACCGGCGGCTTTCGGGCCAAATGTGGCCCTTGCTCACCGAAATTGTAGCCCTCACAGTATCCTGGAATTTTTTTTTAAGGGAAACCCTTGGTGTGAAATAAATTATGATTCATATAAAAATATGTATTCAAAATGCGTTATTTCATTTTACTATGCATGTATTTGATTAATCAAAATATTTGCAGTATAATTGTTTAGTAAGTGTTTTTTGTAGGTCCATGTTAAGTTTATAGGATCAATAAATACATATTTGGACCGCGGGGAAATGATAATCATATTTGGCTCGTGGGGTGAAAGGCTTTGGACCACTTTGACTTACACTACTTACAATGTTGCACTAGGATTTCGAAAATGAGTTGCCGCACTTAAAAATACGCCACCTATCTCTATCTTGAGCTAGTTCTCTCCAGTCCACCTCATTACACTCCATCTCTTTTGGGTTCATTCTAATGCTATCCGGCTTTCTGCGTTTAGGTCTTTCCAATGTTCTCTTCCCATTGGGGCTGCCAGTCAGTCCCTGAACACGCTTCTGGAATATCCCATTCACGCTGCATGTCCTGGACACAATAATCTACAATCCTTGACTATCCTAACAATGTCTTGTGATGAGTAGAAGGTATGTATGTAACTCATCATTATGCAACCTCCTCCACTATGCAGTAGTTACCAAATATCTTCCTAAGCCCTTGTTTTAGAACACACTACACTTGTTTTCGTCATGTAAGGTGAGAAACCACGTTTCAAACCCGCGTATAGACACTGGTAAAACTATTATTTTATATATTCTTATTTTTACATTCCTTGACAGCAGGTGAGATGACAACAACTTACTGACCGATTAATAGCATGCATTTCCCGACTATAGTTTCCCTAATCTCCATTCTTATATCGTTATTGCTAGTTAAAATTGTTGCTAAATATTTAAAAAAAATAACCATGTTAAAACCTATGCTGATCGCAGTAATCTCTAAATTATCGTCCCCAAGCTGTGTTCTATGTGTAATCATACGGGCCCCTTCTTAATCTTTTCAGCGTTCACTAATAAACTTATTTCCTTACTAGCCTCTATTAAAATTTCTTCATTTGTTGCAACAGCTTCCTTACAGTTGCCCATCAAAGCGTGTATTAATAGCTGCTTTGTACCATTTAATGTCAAGCCTTCTCTACTTTCCTACTTTACCCTACTATCATATTACTCTAAGACCAGATTAAACAGTAATGGGTAAAGCGCATCTCCTTGTTTCAACCTTGTGGCTCACATATCAAAGTTTAATTTGAAATAAAAAAGAAAGTTTAATCTGAAATAGAACACATTGACTATATTGATAAGCTACAGTAGCCCCATGGCTTCTTTGGTGCTGACTGGCAGCTCAAAGCTGACGTCTGACGGTCAACATTTAGGTATATACCTAAATTTTGGACTGTCAGAAGTGACAGCTGTTAAACACATGTTTTTGCAGATTATATGGTTCGGCGTAGGGATACATGATTTGGTCTGGTAACTTTTCAAAGCTGTCAGTCAGCACCAAAGAAGCTATGGGACTACTGTAGCTATTATTACAATGACTCACTTTAGTGCCCGAACAGTCTAAGGCGTCACTTTCGTGATAGACTGGCCTATTGACGACTGAGAGATCGGGCTTCGGATCCCGGTCTGATCTTCCAAGTGTGTAATTTTCCTTAATAGTTTCACACTCTTCTTCCACGCGAATTGTCCTCTTATTGATCAGATCAATCATCACAGTTGTAACAAATGTACAACTGTCTCCTAGTTGTGTAAATTTGGTGGACCCAATTATCTCACTTTGAAAATGGCTAACTCAATCATACTCGTCCTCATTATCAATTATTTTTTTATTTATGATTAGTCGATCACTTCTGTTATTTTCTTAAATAGTCTTTTTTTGACTTATTTCTTTTTTGTTGGTTGTTTTCTCTACTGGAGTGTCTGTAAAAGTATAAGAACATTTTTTCCGGCTACTATTAGTTTTTTTTTTCCTCACCTGCTTCTTGAAGTGGTTTGACTTCTTCAGGTTGTTGTCAGCTAGGCCCTTCTTCCATTAATTAGGGAAGGACCTGTTTATTCCACTAGTCTCTGCCCTTTGTTTTCGTGAGCTTCAAAGAGAAGTTTTTCTTCCCTGTCCGTGTGTCTGATATTATAGTGTCCTTTCCATTCCAATGTTAACTGTGTTTAGATATGGTCTATCATAAGACGTCACTAGGGGCATAGTCTTAACCAACAAATACATTTTCATTGAAGGAACTATGCTACACACTTAATTTTGCAATGATAAGTTATTTAATATCTCAACTATTTGCGGAGATAAGGAAATTTTCGCTTCTTTAAAATACCCTAAAATTCTTTCTCATGGGAAAACGAAAATAGCAATTTTATTTGTAATCTTAATCAACGCCTATATACGAATATTAATCAAAATCATTGAAGCTGATTTTGAAAAATTCAATTTTTTTTTCTCTTTTAGGCCTTTACTAAACTACTCTTAGTTTTAGGGTTAAACAGACACACAGACAGACGGCGTTGCAAAAAACACTTTTTAAGGTTCGTGGGGTCATGAGACGTCGACATCCATCAACATCTCGGGTTGGATTTTTTTACGGTTGCAATATTCTACCTTTATTGTTCGAAAAGTTAAAAAACATATATTTCTGTATAGCTTGAAAACTATTTGTTTAAAAAATATGTTTTTGATAAAAGATTTTTACTATAATTAGAGCTACATATTTGTAATGATAAGTAATTTCATATCTCAAAGAGTTATGGAGACATCATAAAAACAATTGACTTTACGTATCAGACCGGAACCCTTAAATACATTTTGACAAAAAATTGAGGGTAACCATTTTGTTTGTAATATTGATTAATGCTTATAAATGAAATTTAATCAAAATCGTTTTAACCGATTTTGATAAAATCAATTATTTCTCTTTTCGACCTTAAGGATACTACCCTTAAATTTAGGGTTAGATATCCAATTCCAAAAACCCATTTGGGGCAACCCTATAAAAACCCTAGAGACCAAGTTTAAGCCCTATCGGTAAAATAGTTTATGCTTTACTTCGAGGTACAGACGGACAAACCGATGGAAATACAAAAACCACTTTTTGTGATTAGGGGGGTCATGAAACGTCAAAATTCATCATAATCTTGAGTTAATTATTTTTTGTGATTCGGGGGGTCATTAAACGTCAAAATTCATCATAATCTCGAGTTAATTTTTTTTGTGATTCGGGGGGTCATTAAACGTCAAAATTCATCATAATCTCAGTTAATTTTTTTTATTACAATCACAATAATTTCTCTAACCGTAAGGTAGCGATAAAGTGAAAATATGTGGAATGCTGTTGTCTGAAGCTGAAACTGCTGCAGCCATAGTAACAATGCTACCCCATTCGGCTTGTTATCCATACAGTTTGCTTAATGCCTTGACCTGCAAAAATAAATTTCCTGAGGTTGGAATTGTTTTCTCATAATCACTCTTGACTAAATTTGTTAAAAAAATGCAGTAGGCCTAATATTTGTCTTATTAAAACTGGATGCTCAGGCCAAGATAATGGCCGCAGGTATTCTAATATCCAAATGTTTATGCCGCTTTTAAAAATACGTAAACCAGTCAGCACCAGATTTCCTCAAGTCATACACTTTTACATGGATTTGAATGCCATTTGATATGGCCAGTTGATCATAATGTTGTCTTCTTTGGTGCTAGGCCCAAAATAAATGTCGGATGCTTTAAGTGTGTATTACACTAGTTCATTTTCTATGGAATCTATCTGCTGGGAATTTTACCAACTGCAATTGAATATTTAAGTCAATTAACGAATGTTTATATCAAGAGGTTTCTGACAGTAGCGCACCATTGTTTTGATAACTTTTATTGTTGCCATCTATTCCCCGTGGGCTTTATTTGTCAGGATAGCTTGTGGGAGGGGTTAGGCCGCAGGCAATTTAATTGTGTGGATTAAAAATAAGACGTAGGGTTACGAATTTTGGTTTAATAGAAGTTACTAAAATACAATATAAAATGTGATGTTAAATTCAAGATAAAGAATTATAGAGACTGGACGCTCGATTTTGTGGAAGAACTGGTTAAATTCATGGAAACTTAGACCAATGAAATTGACTGACAATGCACGTGAACCCTTACAGAATTCGATCAAGGAACCCTGGGGTTGACGGATGCCCTCTAAGTATAAGGGGGGAATCACGCTAGACGCCTATCAACCATGAGGGCGACCGGAGGCAAACAAGTTCCAACAATCATCTACAAAGCAGGCACCAGCAGCAGTAGAGAAAAGAGAAACCCACCTTAAGTTGCTAATCCACAAATATCAGTTGCGCTCACGTCAACAGTTAGTGTGCGGTGAGATAACCCAGTGTTGTTTTGCTACCTCCTTCTTCCAGAGTAGAGTGAAGTACATATAAACTAAAAACCAAGACAAGAGAGCGTCGTCTTGTGGATGAGCTGAAAAGGAATATGTTGATCAGCTAAAATGAAATGATGGACAAGAACTAAGATAATATTTTTTTATGTATATTTGTTTTGTTTCATTTCACATTTTGTAGAGTTAACAACAGTGTTATTTTGTTGATTATAATAAAAAAAATTGTTGATGTTGTTGTAATTTAGTCATTATGTCTTTAGAGAGGATAATTTTAACGTTAATTATGGGAAAGTCATGGGTTAATTCCCAGGAGAATTAAATTTTTATCAAACCATGAAACGCAGAGATAGCATTTTAATATAAGAGGGATATATTGTTGTCTGAAAACAGTTATTAAATAGTCTTAGATTTTGGAATATAGCCCTCATTAAAAGAACATGAGCAATTGAAAGATTCCTTTAAAATTGAGCAAAAATAATAATAGGGCTATTATTTGAGGACCAGCGAGAAAATGCTTGTGCAGTTAACTTTCGGGTTTCCTTAAAGCAACAAAGGAAAATTTTTCTTAAATTTAGTGTTGAATTAGGTTGCCTCACTAATTTGGTGGAGTTCACGTAAGGAAATATCCTCATTTGATCTAGGAGGGAAGATACTTAAGAATATGTTCGGAACTTGGATTCCGAAGATCTTACCTTGTTACAGGAAAAACTGAACCAGTGATATCAGGTGCAGGATGGACTATCAGTAAACCGTGAAAACCAGTTAGGGCTCATGAAAAGGCTACAGGGAACGATAGTGAATAACACTAATTTTATTACTAAAAATATCGAACATTACCGAAGGATGTAATATGTGCGGTTTAGTTCCAGCATGAAGTCAATAATAAAGGGGATCAATATTCTCCCTTCACATGTAGATTTAAATGGACTATTATTGAGAGTACCAGAAGGGTTAACAAAAGTTTGGTAGGAGTTGAGTAATTTTGGTTATGCTTTGGAAACCAGTTCGAAAAACTGATTTAGCAATATGCTTATTGAGCCGGAGATATTTTCAAAAATATTAACCACAATAAGCGAGAACGTGAGCCCCTCCATTCTCATTGATACATCCAGTGAAGCCAGTCAATTTGTACGATTATTATACAATGCTATTTTAATAAGAGATAATTTGCAGGTAATTGTTAACATACCTTTATTGAAAAGAGAAGGAGTTTTTGAGCAGTATAAGATTCACACAGTTCCAATACTTTTGTATCAAACTGGAACATTTGTGAAATTTGACCTAGAAGAAATATTTTTAATAAGCAAAGATAGGAGATATTTAGGTCACTAGACAAAATGATTTTTTTGGATTGCAAGGGACAAAATGTGGACGAACCTTTGTATTTGGTAAAATAACTTAGAAGAATAGGATTCCTAGACACAAACTGCTTCAATCTCCCCACATTAACTACTCTTAAACGGTATGGGAGCTGAAGGCGTACGGTGACCTTACTTAGTATTTCTAAGATTCTATATCGCCCCTTGATCTTTGTTTGTAAGTTCCTAATCTGGTTCTATTTCAAGGTTGTATTTGTTAGATAGCTCCAATCTCCCCCTCTGTAGCTAGTTGGTCGCGCTTTCTTGTCGTGTTGTTCAACATGTCTCAAAAAGACTTATGGTTATAACGGTGCACCTTTCTCAACAGCTCTTGAAGTTTAGTCACCACATCTTATACAAAATTATTCGACAATCCTGCAGGTAGCTTGGCCCTGGACAACGGTGTAATGGTGTATGGTGATACCTTGATGCTTGAATGCACCTGCACTACAAAAAGTAAACAGATGCTCCAATTGTTCTGACTCACGTTGACAAAATGTGATAGCATTTTACTTATGGTTTGATGTACTCTATCTTATCTACCATTACATTGTGGATGTCCTAGAATTGTGTTAATTTATCCACTTTTAACAACTTGCATAACTACTTTATCAAATCAAACGTAAAATTAGTCTCTTGGTTTGACAAAATACTTGTCATAACCCCAAACTTCAAAATCCACTCATAAATTAACACTCCAGCAACTGTCTATGCTTTCTGATCCGGAATGGGTATCATCAATAAGTATCTTTAAAAATGGTCTAAAATGATTATATGGTCTGGATTCAGTGGAACTGCCAAACCTCACGCAATATCAAAATCTTCATAATAGTCCTCCAATGAAAAGTACATGGTCCATGAGGTAGTTCGGAATTTCACTTCAACATGCATGAAATACATCATCATCTGCTCTAAAAACTTTCCAAAGGTATTAGTAGAAAGGACAGTCGACAACGCCAATGGTTATCCTCTATAAACGTCGTTAAAATAGAAACACAGCAATGAAAGGAGTCCATTGAAAGGAGTCTATTAAGTTGATATTTGAGTTACTGTTCCAATTACTAACCACTTAATACGACACTCATATAAATGTAGAAGTTTGCTTTGAGTGTAAAAACAGTCAAATACCTTTTCAAGTATGTATATTTACGACGGATACGATGCTGCTTATATTGCTTTCATAGAAAATGTTAAGCAAAGGACTATCAATTTTGATGAAATTTTATTTAACGCAAACATGATATACGTCAGCTTCTATGAATGTTGCTGGAAACTTCTTGAAAATGGGTTGTATGAACACTTTATACAGCCAATTGGGTGGTCGCATGGCCTAAGGTGCTAGCGACTCTTGCAATAAACTAGATTGGCAAATATGGGGATATCACAGTTAGATTCCGGTCGTGTGTACTAAAGGTTTTTTTCTAAATTGTTTCGCACTCTCATGTAATGCGAGTACACTTCCTCTAAATTCAACCTTTTATGTGCCTGATCAATTAGAGTAATTAGTACATAAGCGTACAGCCCAAACGGGTAGTAAGACGTGCTACAAAAAACCTAAAAAATTAACTTACTCACTACTGTACAGCTTACAGTCCATGAACCGAACAACCAAACTGTAGTATTTCAAGAATAACATTAATAAGAGATACTTGCAAGAGCCCTAAACTTTCATACAATCTTAACTGCATGGTTCAACCTGAATACAACTGACGAAGGCTCCCGACATCTTATGTATATTGAAATCTCCGATCAATACATATTCACCAGTGAAGAAATTGAAAAAAGCCAAAAAGGAGGTAACAATGTAATAAGCAGTATTCACACTATGATATAAACAGATCAAAAGAGGTACTTAATCTCCTGCTATTACTTCATTTAAAAGGCGCTATTTAATTCGAAAACTTAGTACAACAAACGCCGTAACACACCTGGCATTCCTCATAGCAGCTGTTGCAATAAAAATTGCTTATTATAAACATGAGTGGAATGTCTGCCTACAAGAAATGTCTGAGTTCCAAATGCCCCAAAACCTGAGATAATCTTGTACGTATGTAAACAGTAGTCTACTGTTTCTGCCAACTCTCATCACCTCTGGCCCTGTGGAATTAATTTAAACATGACTTTACGGAATATTTTATTGAAGTAGCAGAAAAAGGTTGCTCTTTACAGGCCATAGGGAGTCCTAAAGACGAATAGTATTCTCTGAGCTAGGTTTGGATATCTTACGACCAACTAATGGCATTAATTCAAATGATCACATACAAAGAGAAGAAAACTTACTCTCAATATTAGGAATCCCGAACAATTAATCCCCTTTAATGAAATCTTGTTGGAAGTGGCTGGAGAAACAACCCCCAAACATTTTTTCTTGGACATACAAGAAAGATGTGGTAGAATGTTTATTTACAACTCTCTAGTTGACGCTGTAAGAGGTTGCAATAAATTAAACTTGACATTAGAATCAACTTTCAATTAGTACTGAGGTAAACCACACACATAATTCTTGAGCCACATAGATGGACAGGAGGTAGAATATTTTAGTATTGACTCAATCGAATCCATAGTTGAATACCTAAACAAATTACCTATACAATACCTGCACTCTATAAAACCATCAGGTATGCCACTTATTGCCTGCAACTGAAAAAAGATGCAATCTTCATGTTGGTTTGAAACATGAATTTAGGTATAGCTTATTAAATGAAATTCGCATGTTGGTCCATAAAATACAACGACACACATTACAGATGAAAGTGATAACGGTATGATTCCGGCGACACACAATATTCCTACCTAGGAATTAACTTATTTCCAAAATAACCATATTCTATTCATCTTGAAACAAAATCAGTTTCCCGTTCGATTAGCCTTGACAATGACCATCCACAAATCATAAGGCAAGGCATTCAAAATTTCGGCATCTATCTATTTATCTCGATGCGTGCTCACCCATGGACAGTCATATTTTGCATTCATCCGTGTTTCTTTAGCTCAAGATTTAAACATCAAAATACAACTTACTATGGGCCAAGGGCAAATACCCGGACACGAAGGATTTTTTACAGGAAATATTGTTTGGATTGAAGTTTTAATATAATATGCAATCGTCAATGTATTTGTTGTTCACATGAATAGATATAATCAATATATGTTTCACTGTGTAATATTAATGAATAAAAAAAATTGCTTAACCTCATTTGTACAGTCGTTCTTTGCTTACACAACCCTAAAAATGTTAGCAAACCATTAATATTGCAGAACTCTATGCATATTCTATAATATTTTTTATCTTTTAATCAAACTAAACATATTATGTAACAGTTATTTTTATAGAGAGCACACATGATTAAAAATTCATGAGTAGTTAAAATATCCATTCTTTCTCTTTCCTATATATATAGAGTGGTTGGTTATGTTAGGTTTAAGGTTTGGTCTTTTCCATTTATAGCCTTCTTACTGTTCAAAGAAAAATCCACTTCTCTCTAAATCCAACTCATTCTCCCCGGGCACCTGCTTGTGTTGCGTATCATACCGAGAGCGGGTCCAAGCAATTGAGATATCATTAATTTTTGATGATGACTTCGCCATTTCGATTCACTAGTATATCCCAGCTCAATTCGAACCCTTTTGTTCAGTCCCCCCCGGGCCACGATGGTAGAATACAGGGTAGAGAAGGAGGGTGAGTGACTCTTTCGATAGCGTGGAAACTTCCTGATTCAAAAAGCGGCGCACATGCTCCTGGCTGTCGCTATATCGCTTGGAACTACACCTTTTTGAACGGTAATGTTCAAAATATTCGTCCCTATTGAGGTGTTAAAAAAACTTAAGTGAAGCCATTTCCATACAATTTTCTTTTCAAAACTATAATTCAATATCGTTGTTGCGTTTTATTTATATGTGGATGTGTTTGTATTGAGGATAAATTTACACTCCCGCCTTAGTTAATGGCGCTCTGATCTTTTTTTTTTATGTCAAGTACTAGCTATTTATTATTTCTAGTTTAATTCTTCAAACCATCTTTATTTTGCGGATAAACTGAACTGGTAGTAAGGCACGCTGCGCGCATGGAAATAATCTTTATAAGATTTTCGATTATTCTTTTAAAGTAATATTTCAAATGTAATATTTTAGATAAACGTTTTAACTTGAATACATACATTTATAAATTATGGAGAGAAATATTTAAAATGGCTTGTATTTTAAATAAATAATAATGTGGGCCTATTAATGATCTAGATTCCTCGGTTAACTTTAAAGGCCACGCACATAATATTTCTTACAGTAGTTCACTGTTCGCAGTTTCATCAGAAAAATAATTTTAAACCACTCATGGTTTTCAATGTAATTTAAGCTTAGAAGCGTTGTAGTTGAATATGTGTGTCTAGCATTTCACAAATTTAATAAAACCATCAAATAGCATAATAATATACCACACTTTTTATTGGTAGGCTACTAAGGGCCGATTTTTATGACTATTGTATAAATATCGCTATCGGGAGGTTAAAGTTATCAGCCACTTTAATATTTTAAGCGTATTATGAACTGATTTATTAGCCGGATAGCTTTTGGTAGGATAGATATATTTTCATAGAGATCGTGCAGATTTGGTACTGTACCTAGCCTAATTTCCAGCGTTCTAGCATGGCGGAATACTTCCCCGAACTGTCGCGTAGATTTGACGAAATAATTGAAATTATTAATTAAATCTAAGAATTGGAGGAATAAAAACCAGTATTAAAAAAACATTGTATCCAAGATTATATTACTATGTACAGAGAGAGATAAGGAATAATTTAAGCTTAATCACCACATTTCGTGGCAAACTGTTTTCGAAGTGTTGTACCCTCTCGTTCAATAATTCGCGTTAGCTCTAGCTACGCCACCGAGGCGGGTTTCATGCTAATTAAATGTTTTAGGAAATTTTAAGGCTCTTAAGATGATACTTTAGTGACATAGCACTTTATATTTATTTAATGATAATGATCTAACGCATGCTCTTTCCTAAAAATCATCTATATCACTGCGTATTTTTCGTGATAAGTGCTAAAGACTTGCTGCGGGAATAACCGCTAAAAGAAGAAAAAAATATTACATTCTTAACGACACAAGAATACACAGGAAGCTGCCTTGGTGGTAACGTTCATTGTTGTTTATTCCGAACTTAACGTTTAATCTTGCGTAGCGAGCTCGTAAAAATATACTGCTATAAATGTAATGTTTCGCGAAGAAGCCTGCCGACTGTAAATCAACGCTGTAAGGGAAAATTGCAACAAGCCGCTTCCTCGCGTAGACGTACGATGGGACGAGATGGGATGCATCAACAGGCCTTCCTTGAGCATCAATACTGGAGGTGAATATGTTGCAAACTACATCTATTGAAATACGTATGATGGTGTTAAATGCCCATACCGGCTAGTAAATTAACCTGCCAATCAACTAATAAAAAGTTAATTTCTTTAACTTTCCCCATTCTTATTTCATATCTCACTCAACCGATAGTTGCAAATTTGGATACGCCATCTTGGATATACAATATCAAATAAAACATGTTAGATCCTGTATTTTAAATGCTTGAAACTCACACATAGGCCTAAATAAAACAGATAACTTACTTGAATACTTATATATTAAGGAAATTTAAAAGCAATATTTATATATGAAGCCATTGCATAGGGCAGAAAGTGAATCAAAGTACTGAGTACACTAATTAAAGTTTAATTCTCTCCCCCCTTTTTTTCTGATTCAATATGTTGTGCCATCAAGGTCAAACCACCTTGTTTTTAAAAACGGATGTTATGTCTTCACAATAGTCAATTTCTTAAAAAATTACCTTTCGTTGTTCACTACTCTAAAGGTCTAAAAAAAAAAAGTAATTCCTTCTAGAAATTCTAGACCACACGAGGAATTTGTTATTGGGCATTAATAAAAATCTGGTAACATTTTTTTTTAAATCCACTTTAAGGTAATTAAAGATTTAGACACTCATTGAGAGAACTAATAGTGAGAAAGCTATAGGGATTATTCGGATGGTAGGGGAGCTTGCATTCAAATGATTTGTTTCATTAACTTACGTCTTCTAGGAGAAACAACGTTTCCTACCGCCCGGTAAACACAAAGTTAGTAGTGTGATCTCACTGCAGAAAACTCAGGGTGACCACAACCAGGGAAAATATGGAAAGTCTGAAAATGTGAGGAAAATCAATTAAATCTAGGAGAATGTTTTAATCTGTCAGGGAAAATTGTATTTTTGGTGGTCTAGGAATGAGACATGTCTTTTCCGCATCTCAATGAAACACTTTTTTTTTCAAAGCTTAGATATATTTATTTTAGTGTTCATTAAAATATTAACTACTTATAGAAAATATAAAAATTTTATTTTTTACAAATCTTAAATCATTCAAAAGTAGGTAGAGGTCAGGAAAATTTGCAATCTTTTGACCAGGTAAAAAAAAGTCAGTTTTTCCCCTGAGATTTGTGGAACATACTAGAAAGCTGCTTCCTTCCACCCACGGATAGTTAAATATACATTGTATAGACTGTTCACTGAGAAATGTCACTAAAGGCTACCGATAAATAAAGTTTTTTTAAAACCTTTATCGATCTTTCCAACATAGTTTTTATTTCCTCCCAAACATAGTCTACATTTTCTTTAATAAAAACTAATCTGAGACCTTTATTGCTGAAGACGGGGGTAATTTTGAAAGATTAACATTTCAGTATCACACACATACTCGACGGTCGTGGAGCTCGGTGAGATCTATGCTATGTCTATGTTTATTTTGACACGTACACAGTCACAATAAATATTGGTGGCGGACGGGTGAGAACAACAGCGATATGACTTTTGGGCGAGTCTTGAATAACAATGGTATGTGAGCGACTGTTTATGATGTTCCACGCTTGTTTTTCACTGCTCTTAAAGATACAGTTACACTGCACTGGCGCAACTTGCGACTTAAATGTTTCCGAGTTACAGCTTCTAAGATGAGATAAATATACCATATTTTGAATAATATGTTATATTATTTATTATTATTATTATTATTATTATTGGAACCGCGTCTTACTACCGGTTCGGGTTATACGCACTTACGCTAATGTGTAATGGTAGGGTGATTGTGAGATGAAATGGAGGACTTACAGTTTAACGTGGAATCCGAACCACGGTAGAGGCCTGACATTCCCCACATTCACAAGATGTATTGTCAGAGGGGAAGGAAGGGTTTGGTAATCAGATAAATCTGTGCTGGGACCGAGGATTGAACCCCGGACCCCCAGCACAGAAGTCTGACACCTTACCCCTAGACCACCAGGTCACCAATATGTTATATTAATTTAATAACAAGTTCGGTTTTTTAGCACTGTGTCTTACTACCTGTTCAGGCTATACGCATGTGCAATAATTACGATAGCGATGAGTAAGGTTGAATTTATAGGAAGTGTACCCGTATTCGTGCTGAAAACTTTTTTTAAAAAAAACCACCCTCACTAAACCCGACCGGGATTCGAACTCAAATCTCACTGTAATTGGCAGTCTAGCCTAACATAAGAATGACGCCTTAGACCATCTGACTATCGAAGCATACAACAGAAAGTTGCCAAAAGTAAGTAACTGCACTAATGTTGATACAGTTTAAATCGTCATGTTTGCATTGGTTTGAAATGCCGTTGACGAGAAGGTCAAGGTTTGAATCTCAGGTGGATGCATTGATTTTTTTCACGTTTTTGCAACTTTTTTTTTCTCGTCGCCTCTCAATGCTAATACAGACGACTTCTTAAAATATTCCTCCACCTCTACCCCTTAGTTAAGGTATTAATTAATAAGTAGTAAGTTAAATATGTGAGTACTCCAAATTTAAATATATATTTTAAACCATTGTGTGGATATACCGGCCTCAGTGAACTTGGTTGGGATTGAACAACAACCTCCTGTGTGAGATCAATGTATCAATGCATCTGACACAACAGGTAAGGAAACCTATTCGTGTCATAAAATAGCTAAGCTCCTATTCGATGTTAATTGTTGAAGTCATAGTATTTGTCTATATTGGTCCTGATGATAGGGTTAGATTCAGACTACAGTTTAATAAGAAGTTTTTAGCTGTCTACTGGAATACAATTTATTTTTGTTGACTATTTAAACACCTAATTTAATTGCAATCATCTGATTTTCATACCTATTTTATATTTCACTAATTGAACTGTTAAATTTGCTTCTCATATTTGTTTTGGATCTGATTAAATAATCCGTACCGTGGCGCAGGGGTTTCAGACTTTAGACGTTAGACTTACATTGCACAAGGTCGCCGTGGAAGGGGAAGTTGGGCCGCGTCTCGAATCCCAGCCCGGTACACTTTGTGAATGATACTGTGGTTTTTCCATCTTTTTTTAGGCTAAGGTGGTTGCACTTCCTCCAAAATAACTTTCCGATCTCTATCCGTTATAAACATTGTGTCAATATATCCTAATTAAAACATTAGTCATTAAAATAATCCACCAATCTGCCTACTTGCTCGTGAGCATGTTGCTACGCCCTACTTCTTTCAATTTTGGAGAGTAACTCTTCTGCCCTAACCATGGGACATAGAATGGGATCTCTAACTTTCTAACTTTTCGCCATTGCCTGGCAACATTTTAAACTTATTTTACCAACTATAATTACATGTATTACAACATACAAGGAAAAAGTAAGTTATAATAAAGTAAATATAATGTAACTTTATTAGTGTTATAATTGGTAAGGGAACGCAGCTAAAACTTGGGCGAGATTTCTTTGTGATAAAATTTGTGCTCGTAAATATAGTCTAATTGACATTTTTTTCTAATACAGTACGATTAAAGCAAGCGACGAACTTCGAAACTCTCAAGCAATTTTTATACCCCCTCGTCGTCGTTTTTTTTAAACTACTTTTGAATAAGTTTTGGAAATCTAATTAACTCTTTTTATTCGTTGCTTGCGTGTAATTTATCTTCCTTACCAGGATATCTTTACTTAGTAACCTTAATTTTAATCCTTTGTCCCACTGCGTTGGCTTGATGAAGAATTGTTTGTGATTTTATTTTATTTTTTACTTTATGCACTTCTTGACATATTGAATCAAACCCACTCGTAAATACAAAATCACAGACAAGCTGCATTTATTTATCACTATATATATTTCTAAATGAAATAATGCTTCCAATTTGATGAAAATAGCTAACATATTAAATGCATTACAATTTTTTTGTAAGTTTTACTTAGATTACATTATTTTTTTAGATTTTATGATTTCATTTTGATATTCATTGTTTTACAATTGTTAATACATAGATTGATAAAACTTAGCCAACAAAGCTATAAAATTGGTCCATCCACGGAAGAAAAATTATATCTATTACTAAAGCAATAAGAGAGCTTATAGATTCAAGCCCGCACTTCAAATTTTATTTTAAAAGGGGTTCTTCTTGTGATGACTCATGGTGAAGTCCACAAAAAGTATATGTCTAGAAATTTTCTTTAATATTTAATCCCTATCAAAGCAATTCAAATGGTTTCTAAACATACTTTGGGTTGTAGCTGATATACATTTGATAAGTTTCCAATAAGTTACTAGACTAGGCTTCGAGGAGGGATAACCAAGTATCATTACTTATTAATAATACTTATGAGGGAGGGAATTTAACCACCTAACCTCTCACCTTTCAGTACGGACCTGAGTAAATCGACTGACTTGCAATTCTTCTTGTAGGATGCAGAAAAAAAAATGCCTATCCCAAAAAGCTGGAGTTCATTTTCTTACCGGCTCCTCTGAAGATTCATTTCCCTGGCTGCGTTCACATAAATCATATTACCTTTATGTATTATTTACGCCAACGATAATTTATTGCGTATAAATAATCATGAGTCAGTAATCATAGTGTTTTTTATTAATGTTTGAATTAATTAATCTATTTTAAACAAACTATTATATTCAGACCATAATTATCCATATGCTAATTGATGAGATACGTCCACTAACTCGTATGCTTATATATAACTGGAATTACAACTACTACCAATACTACCACTACTACCACCACTACCACTGTTACTACTACTACTACCACTTTTACTACTATCACTACTACTACTACCACTACTACCACTACTACCACTTTTACTACTATCACTACTACTACCACTACTACTACTACTACTACTACCACTACTACTACTATCAGTACTACTACTACTAATAATAATAATAATACTTATGTTCCTGATCAAACATCGTCACACTAACCACTGTTGTAACTGTGTCAACTGCGAGCCGGATTTGCCGCTCCAGGAATCATAAAGATATAAAACCCATTGACTGTTCTAGTAGGGTGCTTTACACCCACTGTTCAGCTAGCAGCCCGTTAACGTGGGTGGTAGTGGATTGGGCACTTTTTATATGAGAGATAGGTGAATTGGGCACCGTCGATTCAACTAGAAGGAATTGTTTAAACAGGTGGATTGGTCACATAATAGTAGAATATTAATTGGAAAGGAATACAATAAATCGCTAGCAGGCTTCATTCCAGTATAAATCATCCACCTGAGTTTAAGCTACTCCCTACAATATGTCAAAGGTAAAATATATGGGTTCGGGATCAAGGCTATGTTAGCTTAGCTTAGCTTAGGGCAGCACTACCCATTCCCCTTGGGAGGGAAATCATGGTGAAAAGTATTAGTGCCAATCCACCTTGGGAAGGAAATCATGGTGAAAAGTGTTAGTGCCAATCCACCTTGGGAAGGAAATCATGGTGAAAAGTGTTAGTGACAATCCACCTTGGGAAGGAAATCATGGTGAAAAGTGTTAGTGCCAATCCACCTTGGAAGGCCAAGTCCACCTACGCTCAATCAATATATTTGAGGCTTAGTGTGCATGTGACCCGGCCTCTTGGGAGTGAACATCCCTTAGCCACATTCGCCAGCACCCCACTTCGACATGGCTATGGAACCCACCCTCTTGTATCTTACCAGGAGGTAACAACCCTTACAATATTTCATATTCTTCTTTCCAAATATCAAAATATTTAATATAAATAGTTGATTCTCCACTCTCCCAAGATATGATTTAACCAAACTCGTCTTATTCCAGCACATTAGAGTGAATGAGTTGTTTGTAGCTTGTAGCGTTTCAATATAACTTACGAACAGTAATAATAAAAATAAACAATGTAGGTAAAACATACCTTAATACATCTTATTTACCTCGACATGTTTCTACAAACGAACTTTCACTCACCGTGTCTTATTACCCAACTATCCGTCCTGGGTATCCGTGTTTGAATATACTAGGAAGGTAGACGTAAGGAAGGTGAAATTTAAAGAAAATGTATCTGCATTTGAGAAAATGGGGAAGAGGGGTAACATTTTAGTAAATCAACTCCATTATACCCGACTGGGATTCAAATACTGACCTCTCCGTCAGCATAACATCAGAGGAGACAATCAATACGTTTATTTTGAGTGCACATTAAAGTGGGTTAAGCCGCATTAACTGTGGGACTAATCCTTTCTTAAGTAATGGTCTATCAATGTTAGTTACTTCTTCACCCTACAATGGGAGAGTGTTGAAAGTAACATTATTTGCTATCACGAGATGGACTTCCTTCCTTTTACTGGTTTTTTGAAGCCTATGTTTGAAAATGTGACACATCGTAAATTATATTCTTTGGTTTCCCTTTGCTTTGCGCGGCGGTTTCCGCCTGGCCGGACGTTTTTCTGTCATGCCGAGCGGAAGCAGGAATGCAAAGGAAGCAGTATTTTCGCGGAGTTTCAAGGGGGTGGAGAGGGATGACACGGATCTCAAAGAAGTTGTAGAGTGTCTTGAAGCTTAAAATAATATGTGACTAAGATTAAAACTTAGATTTCAGTGCCAAGATTAGCTTTTTTAAGGCTCCATTTTATTTTTATTTAATAATAATAATAATAATAATAATAATAATAATTCTTTACCGGTTTTCCTTTCTTGCTACTTGTCTGGAATATCTTATTATTATTATTATTATTATTATTATTATTATTATTATTATTAGCACCGCGTCTTACTACCCGTTTGGGTTATACGCAGTCTGGGATATCCTTTTGTAAACATTAATTTGGTGAGGTTGAGGAATTTAAAATTACAATTTTGAGAAATGGTACCCGCATTTGTGTGAATGAAGAGCCCAAAACCATTTAGGAAATAAATTGTTAAGTGCACCGCACAAACTTTCTCCCGGTTTGATCTTAAAATATACATTTACTAAAAACTCCTAAGATTTGATAAACAAAATAAAGGTATGTACTGTACATTGTTGTAGAAACACTACACCACAGATACATTGATACTTACTTACTCTATGATATCAGGGACTTGGAACACTGTTAAAGAAAAATTGGGAAAAGATAAACATCTTTGTCCACCAAAGAGCATAAGAATCAAGTTCATTTTCAAAGACCTGGATTAAAAAGTATATATATTTGTTTATACCTCAAGAAATTATTGGATTATTAAAAATATATTTCAAATAAAATATTTTAATATTTAATAATAATACAACTATAAGTTAGTTCATATCTCAAATATTTGTGGAGAAATGATGAACATTGGATTTGATAATAATAATATTTAGCACCGCGTCTTACTACCCGTTCGGGTTATACGCTTTAAGTACTAATTACTCTAATGGATTAGGAATTGGGAAGGTTAAATTAGAGGAAGTGAACCCGCATTTGCGTGGAGGGAGAGTGGAAAACCATTTAGGAAAAAAACCATTTCACCCGACCGAGATTCGAACCTCGATCTCCCCGTCCTCAGCAGTCGAGCTCAACACGATAAGCGCGTTAGCCAACTACGCCACCGAGGCGAGTATGAACATTGGAAAATTTCCCCCAAGTAAAGTACCTTCAAAGTCATTTTCACGAGAAAATGAGAATTTCCATCCTGTTTATAAGGATAAACAATGTCTAGATATAAAAGTTAATCAAAATCGTTAGAGCAAATTTTGAAAAAAATGATTTTTTTTTCTCTTTTTGGCATTCACTAAAATTCCCTTAAATTTAGGTTTAGAAATCTAATTCCAAAAACCCCTCGGGGGGGACCTTATGAGAACTCCATATACCAAGTTTTAATCTATTTGGTAAAATTATTTCTGCTCTACCCCGACGTACTGACATACAGACAGACGGCATTAAGAAAACCACTATTTTGGTTTCAAGGGATCATGAAACGTCAATATTTATCAACATATCGAGTTCGTTCTAGAACATAAATTAGTTTCATTAGGTAGTAATATAATCCAAATTAGTTTATAATTACTACTCTTCAATTACAATAGTCTTTTCATAAGTAACTTATAACAATCTAATACGAATAAACGTGATGATAATTAATTATAAGAATGCGCCAATATTCACGTTGAAAGAAGGTTGTGAGCCACATGATCAGGGGGGAAAGTCCCTTGTGTGTACCGATCTTGGATCGAGCCCCGGTTTCCATCATCTTATTCAGTAATGATATTATAGTATAATTCAAATTACAATGTTGTTCTGCAAGGAAATGACCCCTGACCTATTGTTATGTCTGTCTAAATGAAATGTTATACTTTTTAACGGGATATTGTATACATTCATACACCCTGTAGCGAGTTGTATTGCAACATAACATTATATACACCCTGTAGCAATATGTATTGTAACATAACATTATATACACCCTGTAGCGAGTTGTATTGTAACATAACAATATATACAGCCTGTAACAAGCTGTATTGTAACATAACATTATATACATCTTGTAACAAGCTGTATTGTAACATAACAATATATACAGCCTGTAACAAGCTGTATTGTAACATAACAATATATACAGCCTGTAACAAGCTGTATTGTAACATAACAATATATACAGCCTGTAACAAGCTGTATTGTAACATAACAATATATACAGCCTGTAACAAGCTGTATTGTAACATAACAATATATACAGCCTGTAACAAGCTGTATTGTAACATAACAATATATACAGCCTGTAACAAGCTGTATTGTAACATAACAATATATACAGCCTGTAACAAGCTGTATTGTAACATAACAATATATACAGCCTGTAACAAGCTGTATTGTAACATAACAATATATACAGCCTGTAACAAACTGTATTGTAACATAACAATATATACAGCCTGTAACAAGCTGTATTGTAACATAACAATATATACAGCCTGTAACAAACTGTATTGGAAAGAAGCGGGAGGACAAAGATAAATATACCAAAAGAAAACAAAAGGAAAGGACTGATTGGTTAGAATTATTATTATTATTAGCACCACGTCTTACTACCCGTTCGGGTTATACGCACTTACGCTAATGTGTAATGGTAGGGTGATTGTGAGACGAAATGAAGGACCTACAGTTTAACGTGGAATCCGAACCACGGTGGAGGCCTGGCATTCCCCACATTCACAAGAGGTCTTGTCAGAGGTGAAGGAAGGGTTTGGTAATCAGATAAATCTTTGCCGGGACCGAGGATTGAACCCCGGCCGCCAGCATAGATTGGTTAGAAGAGAAAGAAGAAAACTGACTTAGAAAATAACACATAAGGGTTGGTAAATAATGAGTTTACAACTATTTGGATCACATCCCCCCCACCCCTCCTTATGACAGATATTGCCCGGATTGTGTTTGGAGGAAAAATCTCACGCGTTTGGCATTCCAATGGAACGGGCACTTAAAATTCCGGAAATACTTAAAGAGTTTGATTTTGTTTTTGCAGAGGTCTTAATTTCATCTACAATCAAGATCGATAGTATTTTTTTAAATTCTATTTGTTCGTATAGCACAGGAGTAAATAATGGTATATTTGTGCCTCCTGTTTGGAGGGAAATATCCCCAGTTTTTATTATAATGGCAGTTCTTACTTAAACTTCAAAAACGCTCAATCCTCAATTATCTTAAAACTATGTTGAGAGATTGTGAAAAATTACTTTAGTGTTTGCGAAAGCTTAGATCTAATTTTCTAACAATTAACTTTTAACTCAAAATTGCAACACTTCGCGTCAAACGTCGTTGAAAATGAGCCAATCTCATTTTCTTAGTAATAATGTCAACGTTAGAAAACGTAAAATATAAGATTGTTATTCCTAAAAGTTTCCTTTCATTTTGTCGTAAAACATATTTCGAAATAACAAATCACTTCTTAAATAACGCGAGAATTTCGGACGTCCGCAGCGCGCCTAAGCGCTCCAATCTTCGAACCATTCAATATAAGTATTACTATTTTGAGTTTAAATTCACAACAACAAATAAAAATTCGGGTTCATTACTATTCCAAATTCCATCTTCCATTCCCAATTATTTTAAATACGTGGATATCTCGTTTGGGTCGTTATTAGTAGTTAGTGGTAGTTGGGTAGTAGTGGTTGGGTAATAGTTGTTATATGTCACAATAAGGAACAATTAACGGCTTAACATAGAAGGAAGGGACGAGGGTGTATTATAATAACTGTAATTTCATTATTGGAAAAAAAGCATAAAGATACCACAGTATATTGTGTATATTCTAGTATTAAGCTAGTATGTAAGTACTTTACTGATTTAAGGAATCTTTAAGGAAAGTCAACATTAATACTCCTAATAAAAATTAAGTATAATTTAAATACAGAGTATTTATGAAGTATTTTTCATTCCAAAACAAATCTGTTAGGTTGACATAAATAACAGCAAAGTTTATTTTAAAAGTTTTAATAATTAAATACTGTGGGAACCCCAACAAAATTAAACTATTCAAACACTAACGGTATTTCACGACTAAAACTATTTCATCTAGATATCGATCAAGTCCTAAACAAAGAAAGCCCAGCTCTTCTAACGAGTACGCACATAAATGGACCAGATTCAATTGTTCACCCTCTTTTATAACCGGACCTCCATTTTATATAGTTCGCTTTTAAAACCGTAATCTTTTTTACCTCCGTAGCCGACTTTAAATCAACCAGATGTTTTGAAAACAATATCCAGTTATTGTTAGTGCAGGCGTTCCCCATTAATGTGGTAATGAATTTTAAAAGTAAGTGCCTAGTTAATGCCAGAACGAGGGGCGGGGAGGGCGCGAATAAAAGATACGGTCGGAGCGGAATCCTCTGCGGTCGGGATAGTCTGTTAACATTGTGGTCGGCCAAATGGGCTTTTATTTTATACATATATTCGACACTCTAGCGCAGTTAGTAGTTCATATCTATACTGCGTTAATAGGCCCACATTCAATACCAGGCAACGATGAAAATGGTATCCCCGAATGAAATTGGTTTAACCCTATCACAGTTATATATTAATGGCATGGGAAATAGCTGTTTCTTCTCTAAGGTTAAGTTGGTTTGTATTATTATTATTATTATTATTATTATTATTATTATTATTATTATTAGCACCGCGTCTTACTACCCGTTCGGGCTATACGCACTTACGCTAATGTGCAATGGTAGGGTGATTGTGAGATGGAATGAAGGACCTACAGTTTAACGTGGAATCCGAACCACGGTGGAGACCTGGCATTCCTCACATTCAAAAGATGTCTTGTCAGAGGTAAAGGAAGGGTTTGGTAATCAGATAAATCTTTGCTGGGACGAAAGTTGGTTTGTAAGTCTTATGTGTAACTTATACAATAATTAATTTTAAAAATTGCACGTTAAATGCCGGTGACGCAGAAGTATGAGCTCGAATCCCAGCCGGGTGTATTGAGCAATTAATTAATGATTTCCTAAGCTCCACCTACTAAAATGTGAGTACACTTTCTATAAATTATACCGCGCTCATCCCTAAATTCGTTAATACAAATATTAGGATAGCCCCAACGGGTAGTAGGTCTAAGACGAGGGGCACAGACATAAATACGGTCGTTTATATGAATGAGTAGGGCGTTTAAGAGGAAATGCACAAATGTTCACTTTAATTAAGGATGTATCAGAATGGCCAGTGCCCCTGGCCGGAATTCGAACCTCCTAACCTCCCCGTGACCGGCAAACTACACTAAATGAGATTGAGGCCTTTTGTAAGTTTAACTCCGGTGCGGATAGTCTTTGAATCAAATCTTTCAAAAGGCTTTGGCTCATCATACGAAGACCGACTACTAAACCCGCACGACTCTTAAAAAAAATAAACGTTATTCGCAATATAAGGTGAGATTATACGTTAGTAAACGAGAAATGCGAGCTTTCTTTGGTGACGCGCGTGTGTGCGAATTGACTGTCGGGTTTCAATTCTTCCGTTGACAGGCGCTGGTGTAATATTGGTCATGACCCGCAAACTTTGTCCAAAGATCGTTAATCTCTTGGGCAACGACAATTTAAAAGTACTCTATTATCTTTGGTTCCCTCTAGCTGAGGTGTTAATGGTGGTGGCGGCCTACATCATACGAATTTACAGTGCCGCATGCAGAGTTTCATCGCTCGCTTCAAAAGGCGACTGGTCGCGATTGTATGTATAGTGGCAGTATAGATTTTTATTGTGAGTTAATTTTGTCTTTTGTTTATGGCATGGTCATTTAGTTAAGGTATCAAAAAGAATGCATCATACTTTTTTGAATGATTTTATTTTCGAAAGAGATCATAATAAGTTTACAACATAGCGTATTTGAGTTGTATTAGTACCCTATATTATTTGTTTGATTCATTTACCTAGGACTAGGTCAGGTAGTCGGTTATATAACACGGTATGCGAATAAATACAGAAAGGATTTGAACCTAGAAGTAAAGTATAAAACAATAAAATAAACAACATTTCAATCTAAAGGAAAAATTGAAAGTCGTATATTCCTAGAAAATATTTGACACCTTTGTTAGTATGACCATTCGCGCTGATGGTAACCTTTTTGTTATTAAGTGGATAACAAGTTAATTTAATATATATGCCTACAGTCTCATTTTCATAGGAAGACACATAAAAAAGTTACTAGATCTATTTTAAAGTATTCATACATCAAGTATGAGATTTGCAGGTGTCACTAAATATAATATATTACCAATAACGATAAATTAACATTATCAATATTGATCAAAAAAGTTTGTATTTATTAACTGACTTCCTATAAAAATTTAACTGCCATTGATTCCTAATAATTAATTACTCACTTCTTTATTATTATTTTTTAAATTGGCACGTTCGGCTATAATTCCATCCCAGACCTCTCCGACCCCGTCAAGCCATTACATATGAGTCTTACATTTTATTCGCGTGACCACCGATGTGGGTCTCATTTGTTTTTATTGCTCCAGTTATTCCGACAAAATCTACTTTGTTGTAAAACATTACTTTTTTAATAAAAATAAAAATACTTTAAGTTTCTGGGTTTATTAATAATGTTAACTGATTCGTAAAAAACATGGGGCTTTCAATTTTATATTTTATATATATTATATAACACGTTCACTGTTGTTTATTCAAACAGTTGCTTGTATACATATTAAAAACAAATATTTGTATTCTGTGTTGAGCAATATTGTGAGTGCAAAGGCGTATTGTTATTACAATTTCCTAGTAATAGGCCTATCCAGAGTATGGGTTTCCAATTATCAGAATGCACTATTCTATCCAAGTTGTGTCCATTGTCATCAACATTGCAGTTTGACTGATTTTTACTTTTTCTCTTCCCCCCACCCCATTTTTAACTCCACCGGGTACTGTAATTCAGCAACTCGACAAGTGCTTTCATTATCCAACTTATTTTCCCCTCACTTTTCACCGACCCTTCTCGTTCGTTCGCTCGCTTTCATACGCACATAAGCATGGCTCAGATAAATGTGTGGTTTCGACAGTCAAATATCCAGTGCTTGTCGCTGAAATTAATCAAGTGGCGCTCCCCCTTCGTCGACACTTCCCATCCATTTCTGGCTGACCGCGACACATTATCCTGGCTCTATAGGCAACCTGTAAATAGAGTGACGTGAAACAACATCACGCTGATTGTGTATGTATGTGTGGGCTTTTGTAAATGGATTTAATGTATTTATAATTATGCATACTAAAATATTTAGATTCCCTAAAAAATGTTTCAACATTTAAAAGTGTACCATCTAAAGATTTAGATTTGTTTCAAGCACCGCGTCTTACTACCCGTTCAGGCTACACTTATGTTAACTAATTATGCTAATGTGTTAAAGGATGAGCAAGTTTGATTATAGATACAGTGTACCCGCCTTTGCTTGGAGGGGGAGGGGGGAAACCATTGGGGTAAAATACACCCTCGGTTCCTTCGACCGGGATTCGGACCCTGATCTCCCCTTGAGCAGCAATACAGATTTTAAATGTTTATGCTCTAGAACGTATTATTGTAATTACTGATGACTTTCACTTACTTACAGGCTACTTCTTATAGTTGTGATTATCAAAAGATAATTTAATTAGGTTGTTGAGTCTTACATCAATTCTCGTTTGGCAAATAGTTTTGAATCCACAGATTAACAGATAAATCACAATGTATCCATTCATAATTTAAAGTGGTATGAACCCGCCTCGGTGGCATAGTTTTCCAACGCGCTTGTTTCGTGTTGAGTTAGAATTAGGGAGATCGGGGTTCGAATCTCGCTCGAGTAAACTGTGGATGGTTTTTCCTAAATGGTTTTCCACTCTCCCTCTACGCAAATTCTGGCCAACTTCCTCTATATGCAACCTTCAAAATCCCTAACTCAGTAGCTTATGACCCAATTGGGTAGTGGTGCTGATTATTATTATTATTAAAGTGGTATTTAAGATTTAGGTTGAGTGCTGTTTTAGTGTTCGTGAACTTATAGTGAGTGGTGAGTTTGCTTCTTTAGAGAAATGCGTGATTATTAACGTCAAAGAGGAGACCTGGTGGTCTAGGGGTAAGGTGTCGGACTTCTGTGCTGGCGGCCGGGGTTCAATCCTCGGTCCCGGCAAAGATTTATCTGATTACCAAACCCTTCCTTCACCTCTGACAAGACATCTTGTGAATGTGGGGAATGCCAGGCCTCCACCGTGGTTCGGATCCCACGTTAAACTGTAGGTCCTCCATTTCATCTCACAATCACCCTACCATTACACATTAGCGTAAGTGCGTATAACCCGAACGGGTAGTAAGACGCGGTGCTAATAATAATAATAATAATAAGAAGAAGAAGAAGAATAGTAAGAATAAAACAGAGTAATGGCTTAGTTAATGGGAAATGACCTTCAGAATTGACGCGGGAAAATAAGCGAAATGAATAATTAAATGAGATAAAATAATCTTTGGTTCATTCCACCTTGCCATAACCTAAAGGTAAGCATTGGGAGCTTACTTGTTCTCTCCCCATGTCAAGACTCCGTTTATCCTGAAAGGCAGCGAACTTACCTTGCTTTGTTCCACTATGGCGCAGGCTATAATATAGGTTCTCAGAGAAATCGGTCAGGATAACAGAGTGAACATTTTATTTATTATATATTTCTTTCTATAAAGGTAGATACATATTTGTGGAAAGATTGAGAATAAGGAATTACTAATATATTAAAAGGAATGAAAATAAAAAAGGTAGAGTAGAGATCATGGAACTGTTGGTAATCTCATAAGTCGATCGAGGCCCAAAAAAGGTTGTCGACCCCTGACTTACCAACTTAACTTTTGGTTGACATTTTCCTTTTAGTAGTTATTAATTATAGTTTGGAATATATATTTTATTTCATCATCGGCGCCATGCCGTGGTCAAGACCACTAAGGCCCAATTCCTCAATGTATTGAAGCTCTTGTAGCTTTGCCAGTTCGAATCATAGTCGAGTCGAGAATAATTAGCCCTAACATGGTGTTTGTGGTTCCGGATGTTAACAACCCCTCGAATGTGGGGAATGCCAGGCCTCCACCGTGGTTCGGATTCCACGTTAAACTGTAGGTCCTCCATTTCATCTCACAATCACCCTAACCATTACACATTAGCGTAATTGCGTATAACCCGAACGGGTAATAATACGCGGTGATAATAATAATAATAATAATAACCCCTCGCATGGGTTAAAATCCTTTAAAAAAACATGTAGTCTACTTAAGAATAAGAATGGTGGTTTGTAGTACGTGTTCTCATATTTTGATAGGGTTTAATCAGTAAATAATGCAACTTTTTTTAATATCAAATTTTGAGGACTGGGGTAGCTAATTCTTTCCTTTTTCAGTTATACCTAATATGATTCAAATGTTTATTAAAATTATTTAGAGGGGGGTGAGTTAAGAGTTCACCGCTTTCCCTCTTTAGGTGTGCCACTGGGACCTTCCAAAGTATTTTCATTCTTACTTGAATAATTTTTTTTATTTAGTGCTATAAAATTCTAAATCTAAAGAAGAGGCATAAGGTAAGTTATTTTAGGCACGCAACTGCATTAACGTGGGTAAATGCTGATAAAATCATTAGGAGGTATTACAGATTTAAAATTACCCCCGGTGTACTCGATTGAGATTCGAAACCTGATGTACCTGTAAATGGCGACCAAGTACATTACGCATCTTAGGCACCCTTGTGGGTATTTAGTTGTGAAAATAAACTGAAAGATACACATGATTTTCTATTATACAATTACGAGTAAAACATTTATCAAACATTATAAAATATCCATAAATAATAGACGTAGGCTTAAGAAACAAGTTATCAATAATTTTGACTCTTTTTTTTATTCGGATACCATTTGTACTCATAGATTAACAAACTCTTTTCCTAAAATAAACGTTGTAGGGGATCTTTTATAATAGTTTCGTTTCTTTACTAAAAAAAACATACGCTTTTAATGTCGTTTAAAAAATTTGTTTGTAAAACCTCAACAAACGTCAACATCAAAGGTTAAACGTTTTTTATAGCAATTAAAACTTAAAGGGAGGTCATCAATAATTTTTATTTTAGGAAAATGTTTGTTAGCTTAAAGAATACCTAAGGCTAACCAACAAAAAAAACAAAAGTTGAAGACTTTCAACTGCGATCTATTGAACACTTCCTAAAAACTCAAACCTCTAAGCTTGTCTCACAATGTATTACTTTTTGGCGTGTGAAACTATCCAATCTAACTTTTCTTCTCATTTGTATTCCATTTTTTTTAATGGCACCATTTTCATTGACATCGTCAGTCCTTATCATGTTCTGTTGAGCTCTAATTTGAGCGAGAGTCACGGCGCATGTGCAGTTTGTTATAAATGTTTCTTGAAATGAGGATTATAATTATATACGCACACAATACTTGCGCCGTTTAACAATCACACGCTGCTGTGAGAATTGAATCCCGAGTCGTAACATGAACTATTGTCGCGAACGAAATGAGATCTGCTTCTTGATTATTCTGGTGTTTCAAATTACGACTACAGACAGACACATTTCTAGGAAGGTTGTAATCTATTGTCCAATTAGAATTGCTCTTCTCTAGGCAGATCCGACTCAATGTATGAGAAGGGAAGGATGGTTTCTTTTACATTTCACAAATCATCGTTAATTTTAAATAAATGATTTTCTTCACCTCTGACAATACATCTTGTGGATGTGGGGAATGCCAGGCCTCCACCGTGGTTCGGATTCCACGTTAAACTGTAGGTCCTCCATTTCATCTCACAATCACCCTACCATTACACATTAGCGTAAGTGTGTATAACCCGAACGGGTAGTAAGACGCGGTGCTAATAATAATAAATAAATGATCTTGTTATTCTTATTGCTTTCACCAGATGATATGCTAGTTTTTATAGCTCCATTTTTAAATTTGATTTTAATATACTGCAAAACATTTGTTTATAAATAGTTTTTTATTTCACAAAAATCCTAGAATTAAAAATTGTCGTGATGTGGTCAAAATATTTAATCACACTTCCTAATACAAATTTTTAACAATTTTCTTTGTTTCTTAGTACTTATTATATAATGGCTCTAAATATCATTGTAGATAACTACTTTGTTTCTTTGTTTCGCTGTTTCACATACATATTGCGACTGAGAAACTGTGGGACCATTTGATTTTGGCACTATCTGAACCAACAGTTAACGTTTATACTTAAACCTCTGCCCAAGCCGTAAATCAAATACTAATCCCCCGCAACAGGTAGGTATGCGGACAAAGACCAGTTTAGTCGTGTCTGGTTTGCCGGTGACTGTAGGGTCAAGGTTCGAGTCCCGGTTGTTGTGTATTTATGTGGGTTTTATATCAATTATTTCCCAGTCTCCTTCCACGCCAAATCGGCTACATTTCGTTTAAACTCTATTTTTCTTGTTCCTTCTTTATTAATGAAAATATACGGATAGCTCGCACGGGTAGTAAGACTTCAAGTGGCGCGAATAAAACAACTCAACAAATGGTGGTAATAGTATAGTCAAACTTTTGGTAGAATTTTAGTTAGAACAAACTTTTAGAAAATATAAAAACACATTTTTTATATCAACTATGATAATATTTCACTATATTATTAATGTTATTTCAAAGGTCGTTTGACTTTACTATTAGTGTTATTTCATAAGCCATTTGACTATATTATGAGTGTCATTTCATAGGTTATTTGACTCTACTATTAGTGTTATTTCATAAGTTATTTGAATATATTTTTAGTGGTATTTCATATGTCATTTTACTATATTATTACATCCTAGTGTTATTTCATAGGCCATTTGACTGTATGAATAGTGTTAGTGTTATTTCATAAGTTATTTTAATATATGTTAGTGTTATTTCATGTCATTTTACTAAATTATTATAACCTTGTGTTATTTCATGGGCCATTTGACTATATGAATAGTGTTATTTCATAGGTTATTAGACTATACTATTAGTGTTATTTTATAAGTAACTTAACTGTATTGTTAGTGTTATGGCATATCCTATTTGACTATATTATTTATTACTGCCATTTCAAGGTTATTTGACTTTACTATTAGTGTTATTTCATAAGCCATTTGACTATACTATTAGTATTATTTCATAGGTCATTTACTATATTAGTATTGAGTTGTTTCGTTGGAAATTTAACTTTAGGCCTATTAAAAGTGACAGATGCAGATAGCATGACTCTAATGAATAATTGAAAGTAAATTTAGTAACTTTTCTAGCTGTCATATAAGGCTCTTCCTATGAAAATTGGACTGTTGCTTCCACCATCTCGCATAAGATCGGAAATTGTATACTATGATACTTACCCTTGTCAATTTGTTCGTGGTAAAGGGTAGTTTTAAAAAGGTATATTCTAAACTTGTTTCAGGCGTAGTGTGTTTGAATACTGGTTTGTCAATATCTTTTTCTCTTTTCTATTCGTGTGTTCAATACAAGAGGTGTTAGCTCTTAGTCGATAGGTTCTGAGTGTGAAGTGTAACAATACAGCATTGGCAGTGCATTTGCACTAGCAGGGAAAGAGGATGAATAAAATCACATGTGGAAAATACCCTCCCCAGTTCAACCTACCTGGATTTGAGCTCCAACCTCCTCGATGTTTCGTCCTTCTTTGTCAAGGTTTAGTGTAAAGCCAACTGGTTCTTCGCCTTGTCACTTTCAATAATTCGCTCAATGCCCCCCTCCCCTTGTCCTCATCTGGTTTAAGGCGAGGCGTGACCTGTTTTTTTGTGTGTTACAGCAGGAGAGGACCATGGGCAACGCAAACGGCACGAGCCCTCTCGACAACATGCGGAGTCTGGAACACTACCTTAACGACCTGATGCGTGCGGGAGGTGACACACCTGACCACCTCAAAGGTAGGCCTACTTTGTTACCCTCGGGTGGTGGGTGACTCGTGGCTACAAGAGGAGAGGAGAGGATATACTTACGAGCCTGTCTCACGCCACGGATAGCTCGAACCAGATGTATCACTTCTCTCTATTCTATTAAAAAAACAGCTCAATTGAGACCAGTGAAATAGTTTTGTCATATTTTAAAGATTACAAGAAAAATAAAAAACCGTCAAACTGATTCCAATTTCGCTGTTGTGAAAGGAAGAATATAAAAAACTGCACTTCAATTCATTTTCTGGTTTGAT
This sequence comes from Timema shepardi, assembly GCA_902151425.1. Lineage (NCBI taxonomy): Eukaryota > Metazoa > Arthropoda > Insecta > Phasmatodea > Timematidae > Timema > Timema shepardi. Next base: position 124,926 of record CABFVX010000375.1, read on the forward strand.
CGCATTCTTGTCTCTGTATTATCGGTTAATCGTATGTAAGTTGGACTCATAAATAATCCCACTTTTTTTAACATGTCAATTGGGAAATTAAAACAGTATTTACATTACTGCAGTGAACCTCTTTTTCAACATCTAAAGCTCCCGTTCTAAATTCCCTAATGACATTGATTGGGGTGATCTGCAGCTTTCAATTTTGGTAGATAGTAACAATAACTATAAAATAACACTAATAATATTGTACAAAATGTCATTATTGCTGACCGCAAAAAAAGTGTTTATATTTTACAAAGTATCCTTTCTACCGTGTTCTTATAATATATTACAGAGATTACATACTTTATTAGAAACACTTTTTTCATTATTTTCTTTGGATCGTTTCGTTTTGTGTGTGTTTTTATAGTAACTTATTTGTCTACACGTAACAATATTTTAACACGTATGCCATGTCATGTTCCCTTGTTTTCTTTTGAGTTATTTCAAGAAACATTTAAAATGGCACGGCGATAGTGAAACGGCACCTTAAGGGGAAATAAAACATGACACGTGGTAATGACTTAACAACCCTTCGAGTGTGATTCTCTAAACTTTTATTTGGAGGGAGATATATTTTAGCTCTTTACGTTCTCATATATATAAAATATTGTAATCGTGAACAAATCTACTTAGATATCATGATGGATCTTTTATGTCCACCTAAACCAAACAAGGAAGTCCAAACAAGTCCGTCTGTCCTCCTGTATGCCTGTCTGTACCCGGGGCTGAAGCCAAAACTCTTTTATGGATTTTGTTCAAACATAATTTTTGGATGTTATGTGGTCATCTCAGGGCCATGTAGATTTTTTTAATATAGATCTAAAATTAAACCTAATTAATTAATTACTTATTTTTGAAAATTCTATTTTTTTTAAATGGCTTTAACGATTATGTTTAAAATGGATGGGAAGAGCTTTATATGGTAAACACTATTTACTTGTTTTCATGCTGAGGTTTTTTTTCCCTAAATTATATTCCACTCTCCATCCACGCAAACGTGGAAACACTTCCTCCAAATTCAACGTTCCTCATCTCTATCGCATTTCTTGTTAGTGCAATTAGTACATATGAGTACAACCAGAACGGGTAGTAAGACGCGATGCTAAAATAAAATAAATGAAAGGCTTTTTAGCTCTATGGAGTTGGGGTTTATAAATAGGTTATATTTCGAAATAATTTTTTGTTTGGCAAACCTTGGTGTATGAAGAGAAGCTCTTGCCTCCCAATAGATTCCATTGGCAAGTAATATGAAGGCCCGGCTGACACTGGTTCATTCTTAATTTAATATTACATTAGCCCATATTACAGGCTATTCGGTTATGCCCTCGGTCATTATTTTCTCAATACACAACAATACAATGAATCTCAACAAATATAACTGTTACAGCTGTGTTCAAAATATATTTTATATACTATAACTGAGTTATACATATATTTATGTATAATATCTTTCTTACGACAATATTTTAACTAAATAGTAATTATTAGCATGACTGATAAAATAAATAATACTTAATTAATAGCTTATAACTACCACTATGCGTTACATTATTTTATTAGGCGTTAACATATTTTGTGTTGATGCGCCCTTTTATACGCATTTATCTGACCTAAATGATTATTAAAAACTCTATTTTGGTATAACTTAATATTAAGCTAATTTGGGGCCCGACCGTTTCTCTTAGGAAGATAGTTCCTATTGTTAATGTGTGTGTATGTGTGTGTGTGTGTGTGTGTGTGTATTTATATACATGTGTGTGTGTGGTTTTTTCTGAAAAGAGTTTTGATTTCAGGGTTTATGGGGTTTTAGCATTGCTCAAACCGTAATAAAACTAGGTTTATACTCCGAGGGTCTATCTTGCTTGCCACCTTCCCCCCTTCCCAGGGCTGTTAAAATCCATCCCTCGACATGTGGAGTCGCTGTTTTTATTCTCGGATGATATCGTTTACCATGATGCACTGCACTTCTCTTCTCATCATTCTTTCCTTTTTGGTAATGTTTTCGTTACTAGTTTGTTGATGTTATATTTTTTGTCGCCCCTCTCGCACGCACGCACGCACGCACATGTACTGTACTTGGTACAATGTCGCTATATCTGTATCTCGCGCCGGTAGCTCACTTTATAACCATGTAAATAGGCAATACGCGAGCGGGACTGATGGCGCGTGAAGATCGTAAAGTCGGTGACCGCGACAGAACTGGGTGTCGGCAGGGGGCGCGGATCATTCGACGCCAAACGGTGACGCTTATTCAAAGAGGACGGACATATTTATAGTTTAAAAAAAATATATATATATCCAGCGCGTCTTATCACCCGTCCAGGAAATTCGCATATTTACACTGATAAAGTAAATTAAAAGGAAATGTACCAGCATTTGCGTGAAATTAAAGTGAATAACTTTTTATAAGGAAAATATTATTATTACTATTATTAGCACCGCGTCTTACTACCCGTTCGGGCTATACGCACTTACGCTAATGTGTAATGGTAGGGTGATTGTGAGATGAAATGGAGGACCTACAGTTTAACGTGGAATCCGAACCACGGTGGAGGCCTGGCATTCCCCACATTCACAAGATGTCTTGTCGGAGGTGAAGGAAGGGTTTGGTAATCAGATAAATCTGTGCCGGGACCGAGGATTGAACCCCGGCCGCCAGCATAGAAGTCTGACACCTTACCCCTAGACCGCCAGGTCACCTATTTTAAGGAAAATAAAACTTCAATAAATATGACAGGTATTAGAGAGCACCGACCTTCCCAGTGACTGAAAAATTATATTAGATGAGACCGACGTCTTAAGCCTCTCGCCCACTGGTGCAGGCTGTATTGCCTGTTAAATCACTCCCTAAGCCATGTTCGGAAGTCAAGAAGTTGTGTGACTAACAACTACAATGTCGCCGGTGGTCACGTGGTATAAAGTGTCAGACTCTCATTATAATATATTTTAGGAGACGTTTATATTGAAGCTCAAATGTCGACCGTGTCCACTGTGACTGGATTTCCACATTATACTGTATATATGTTTAGTTTTTCCATCTACTATCCACTTCATGGGGATTCCCTTGCACAGCCTTAACTATCCCTATCCCTAGGATTATCTCATTGGTACCATAGATACCATTAATACCATGAATGTAACAATAAAATAAAACACAGTCAATACGCTTAATGATGACAGGTTTTTCAAAATTTGAATTTTTTCGAAAAGGGCTTAAACGATTGGGTTCAAAATAGGTGTTTGGGGAGTGGTTTTACATTTTATAAATAACGCTTTAGTTGATATTGTTTATTGGTGAAAATATTCCTTCAAGGGTAGATTACTCAAAACAAAGTTTTGAAAATTTGTTTCAAACTATAATAATTTATTAAATATTTATGATTTTGTCGTAGTAACTATTTATTCTTTTACAAACTATATAACCCGCCACGGTGGTGCAGTTGGCTAACGCGCCTGTCGTGTCGAGCTCGACTGCTGAAGACGGGGAGATCGAGGTTCGAATCTCGGTCGGGTGAACTGGGGGGGGAGGGGTTTCCTAAATGGTTTTCCACTCTCCCTCCACGCAAATACGGGTTCACTTCCTCTAATTCAACCCTCCCAATTCCTAATCCATTAGAGTAATTAGTACTTAAAGCGTATAACCCGAACGGGTAGTAAGACGTGGTACTAAATATTATTATTATTACAAACTATAACAATTCTACCTAAGCCTGACCTTAAATTGCCGTACCACTCCGAAGATGTTGGTGTGCTTAGGTTGGCATGGTGAGTTTTGACAGGTTTGGCAGCCTGTGATTTTACCAGCTCGCCGAGGTGAGAATGTCTGTCCTATTGATCTGCGAGAGGAAGCAGTGCACGTGGAAGACAAGGGTCAATCGATACCTTGTGGCTCTACTGCTTGCTGCTTATCTTCTTCTCTTCCTCTTCTACTTCTATTTACTCATCCTACCTTCTTCTCTTTACTGCTCCCTCTATACCACCTCTTCTTTATTTCTATCGTCTTCTAGGGCTCTCATTTCGCCTGGCCGAGTGGTGGGTTTTTTTCTGCTCGGCTTGGTTCACCGAGGTTCGCAAACCGGTAGGGTTGGCTCAGCACCAGACAGCTCGACTGCCACGGGTGGTCGGGGATTCAGATTTAAATCCAGTCGGGTGCACTGGATGTGGTTTCATACAGAGCATTTCATTCGCACAACTTCTTAAACAGAGAATGTTAAAGCATTCCCCTAAAATTCATGTTCCTCATACTGTATTAATGGCCTAGTGTAAGCTATGGGTAGTCCAAATCTAGTATAAGTTACGGATTGTTAAAATAATAAGTTATGGATAGCTCTAATTTAGGGCAAGCCACGTATAATTTGTTTAGATTACAGATAGTTTGAACGCAGTGTAGGTTGCAGATAGTTTGAACGCAATGTAGGTTGCAGATAGTTTGAACGCAGTGTAGGTTGCAGATAGTTTGAACGCAGTGTAGGTTACAGATAGTTTGAACGCAATGTAGGTTGCAGATAGTTTGAACGCAGTGTAGGTTGCAGATAGTTTGAACGCAGTGTAGGTTGCAGATAGTTTGAACGCAGTGTAGGTTACAGATAGTTTGAACGCAATGTAGGTTGCAGATAGTTTGAACGCAGTGTAGGTTGCAGATAGTTTGAACGCAGTGTAGGTTGCAGATAGTTTGAACGCAGTGTAGGTTACAGATAGTTTGAACGCAATGTAGGTTGCAGATAGTTTGAACGCAGTGTAGGTTGCAGATAGTTTGAACGCAGTGTAGGTTACAGATAGTTTGAACGCAATGTAGGTTGCAGATAGTTTGAACGCAGTGTAGGTTGCAGATAGTTTGAACGCAGTGTAGGTTACAGATAGTTTGAACGCAATGTAGGTTGCAGATAGTTTGAACGCAGTGTAGGTTGCAGATAGTTTGAACGCAGTGTAGGTTACAGATAGTTTGAACGCAATGTAGGTTGCAGATAGTTTGAACGCAGTGTAGGTTGCAGATAGTTTGAACGCAGTGTAGGTTACAGATAGTTTGAACGCAATGTAGGTTGCAGATAGTTTGAACGCAGTGTAGGTTGCAGATAGTTTGAACGCAGTGTAGGTTACAGATAGTTTGAACGCAATGTAGGTTGCAGATAGTTTGAACGCAGTGTAGGTTGCAGATAGTTTGAACGCAGTGTAGGTTACAGATAGTTTGAACGCAATGTAGGTTGCAGATAGTTTGAACGCAGTGTAGGTTGCAGATAGTTTGAACGCAGTGTAGGTTACAGATAGTTTGAACGCAATGTAGGTTGCAGATAGTTTGAACGCAGTGTAGGTTGCAGATAGTTTGAACGCAGTGTAGGTTACAGATAGTTTGAACGCAATGTAGGTTGCAGATAGTTTGAACGCAGTGTAGGTTGCAGATAGTTTGAACGCAGTGTAGGTTGCAGATAGTTTGAACGCAGTGTAGGTTACAGATAGTTTGAACGCAATGTAGGTTGCAGATAGTTTGAACGCAGTGTAGGTTGCAGATAGTTTGAACGCAGTGTAGGTTGCAGATAGTTTGAACGCAGTGTAGGTTACAGATAGTTTGAACGCAATGTAGGTTGCAGATAGTTTGAACGCAGTGTAGGTTGCAGATAGTTTGAACGCAGTGTAGGTTGCAGATAGTTTGAACGCAGTGTAGGTTACAGATAGTTTGAACGCAATGTAGGTTGCAGATAGTTTGAACGCAGTGTAGGTTGCAGATAGTTTGAACGCAGTGTAGGTTGCAGATAGTTTGAACGCAGTGTAGGTTACAGATAGTTTGAACGCAATGTAGGTTGCAGATAGTTTGAACGCAGTGTAGGTTGCAGATAGTTTGAACGCAGTGTAGGTTGCAGATAGTTTGAACGCAGTGTAGGTTACAGATAGTTTGAACGCAATGTAGGTTGCAGATAGTTTGAACGCAGTGTAGGTTGCAGATAGTTTGAACGCAGTGTAGGTTGCAGATAGTTTGAACGCAGTGTAGGTTACAGATAGTTTGAACGCAATGTAGGTTGCAGATAGTTTGAACGCAGTGTAGGTTGCAGATAGTTTGAACGCAGTGTAGGTTGCAGATAGTTTGAACGCAGTGTAGGTTACAGATAGTTTGAACGCAATGTAGGTTGCAGATAGTTTGAACGCAGTGTAGGTTGCAGATAGTTTGAACGCAGTGTAGGTTGCAGATAGTTTGAACGCAGTGTAGGTTACAGATAGTTTGAACGCAATGTAGGTTGCAGATAGTTTGAATGCAGTGTAGGATTCCAACAAAACGCTCTTCACGAATAAATCGAAGTCGGCCACAAAGTTGTTCCGCTAAATCAGTGGACTTGTTCCCTAACTAAACAGTCGCGACAAACGTGACGCACATCTTGATAGCTCCATCGTGTATTCGTATTGTGTACCAAGTGGGGGAACAAACTTATAAACTGGTTTTTATACATGCCATAAACTAACTCTATTTTATGATCTATTTCTTTAATTCGGGGAAATCTATCTTACACTCGCAACCTCTAATAAAAGTAAATCCAATAAAACTTATCTAACTCAAGGCCACCTCGTGGCCGATTTACCGTTAAACTACATACATAATTACGCTTGAACAAAGCAACGTATTTATGTGCGCTTTTCTGATTTCTTCACTTGACACCAGCAAAATTGGGATCATTTTAGTAGTATTTTATTTAAATAATTATTTTTCAATCATTATTAGTAATATAGAAAAGTGTTCGACTGGTCTTAATCCAACTTTTTTCTAAAACAGAATGCAGAAAACCGATGAACTATCTGACGTCTGGTTTGAGATATATTATTTAGATAAGACATTTCTTATTCGTGTGGTGAGACAGGTTCTTAAGGAAAGACCATGAATATTGTAGTCGCAATGTCTTTAGCTTAAATTCGACTAGAGCTAGGATGAAGAATACGATTTGGAAAACCGCATTTCCCCATTATTTGGCCTCACTTTCTGACTAATCTATGGACTAGCACATTTCTCATATTTGCGGCATTGCAACGTTTGTGAAAGCTAGTTTGATGGGTAAATAGGTATAGTTCTTGTACTTGCGGTAATGGTTGAGGGTTCTAAATCGGTAGACTCGCATTGAACCTGAATTGCCAATGATGCTAAGATTCAAACACCATTAGGGCCCACTAAGGTTATTTCCCCGCTCTGGTTTTCCCCATTCTCTGTCCGAGTTTGTAATGTATTGATTTGGATTAATCTAAATTATGTAAAAAGTCATGGATGACGGTAATTTTTCTTTAAAGTAATATAGGTAGAGTATCCTTTTAAGATTCATCCATGAAGAAACACGCGATTCTTAGAAATGATCTGAAAAGAATTTCACCCCTAAAATATATTTTTTATACCATCTTTCTTGTTAAAATATCTACTCCGTCAATTCTTGTGTAAGGGAACAACTTCATAGTATTTGGCAGAAGACATCATTTCTCTATACCAATAAGAAGCTAGCCTTCACAAAACCTGTCGCCAGGACTCTTTCTATTNTTGTTAAAATATCAACTCCGTCAATTCTTGTGTAAGGGAACAACTTCATAGTATTTGGCAGAAGACGCCATTTCTCTATACCAATAAGAAGCTAGCCTTCACAAAACGTGTCGCCAGGACTCTGTCTATTGGTTGAATTTTACACTGTTGAGGGGAGAGAAAGGCAAGGGGTATGTCATATATAAACCATTGTGCGTATGTTTATGGCAGGAGGATGATCTCCGGGACCAAACATCTACACCGAGATCACGCTCACGCATAAGTCAGTCACAGTCTAACACATTATAAGATAAATCACATCTATATCACAAGTGTGCAGTTATATGAAACATTTAATTGAAATATGTGCAAGTAATTTACTGGTGTAATATAAATAAACCGTTGGTGAATAAACAGCCATCAACATTTCTCTTTCATTAATTATATTAATATACCGATTTAATTAGTGCTCGAACACGGAGCTATAGACAGCTGATTAAACGGTATCTTTTCCGTACAGTGATGATAGATGCTCGATAACGAAGATTTATTCAACCTATAAAACATCACAGTATTTTATATCAAGGAATCAATCCGCAGTGGATCAATCGACGCCCAGAGTGGGGCGATTGATCACATAGTACTTCGATCGACGCCCAAACGAGGCGCGTTAAACCGATAGTATTACAATCGACGCCCAAAGCGCGGCGCTTTTATTCCATAGTATTACAAGTTGATGTAAGTGGATTTATACTGGACTACCTTTCTCATCCTCACCCATTTTATGTTCCCTGATGCATGTTCTTATTTTCCCAGAAATAGAATCCCTATCCTTTAGACTAATCCGTTGATAACCCTAGTGTTGAACTTATTAATCAAACTTACATCGTTGGCATGCTGTTTCGTAGCCACGAGGAGGAGAGGGAAGGCTAGGAAGGGTTTCAACCCTCCCCCCTCCCCTCCCCCGTCTTCTTACTTTAATTTGTAGTTGCCCTAAGATCTGCAGATTTTCAAATTTACCTGATAATTACCTCGATCTTGGCTATTATCATTATTATTTTCTAATCCTGAAAAATAATCGTGTGTTCTAAGTTAGGCAATGTAAACAATTATTTGTTTTCTTATAATTTGATTATTATAATTTAACGATGGTAATTTACACGTATTAATTTTGTTTATTGTTTCAGTTAAGTTTCTATTTTGTTCTATCTCAACATTAAATTAATGCTTCACTTCAACACGTAACAATTTTTTTTCTATATACCGTATGGTTAATACAGGCTACGTAACCTCACCAAAACAATTTTCACTACAAACATGATTCCAAAGGTCTATAAGCTGCTCTTCCGCCTACATTGTTATTTACTTCATTATAAGGACTAGAGCATGAGCAAACCGTTCAAATAGATCTAGAACTATCCAGTTACAAAAGTGAACTATACAACTCCCCGCTCGTAGCTTTGCCTCCTCCGGCCTTACCTAATCCATAACCCTGCACACGCTTATGGTCGCGGCAAATGGTGTCGCATTTTAAACCATATCACCCGGCTCGATGACGTCGCATTTTAAACCATATCACCCGGCTCGATGGCGTAGTTAGCTAACGTGCTACTCTCGCAGTAGAATAGACTGCCGAGGATGAGGAGGTTGAGGTTCGAACCTAGGTCGAGTGAATTGGGGTGGTTTTCACTCTCCTTCCACGCAAATGTGGGTTCACTTCTTCTAAATTCAACCTTCTCAATTCCTAACCCATTAGCGTAATTAGTAATTAAGCGAATAACCCGAACGGGTAGTAAGACGTGGGGCTATATTTTTAAACAATATCACACTTCGGTTTTAGGCTTTTTAACGACTTTGTCCTAGTGGTATTTTAAGGAGAGTTAGGGGGGAGAGGAGAACATGCACCGCCATTAATGTTGAATAAGGATAGAAAGGTTGCCACAGTGAAATTGCTTTCTGTTTACCCATCACCAGTATACTCGGACAGGATTCGAACCTTTTATCTCCAAGCTCCACACCAGCTCGGAATTTTTTTATTCTATTTTCTTTTTATTTATTTAGTACCGCGTATTACTATCCGTTCGGGCTATACGCTCAAGTACTAATTACGCTAATGGGTTAAGAACTGGGAAAGTTGAATTTAGAGGAAGTGAATTCGCAATTACGTGGAGGGAAAGTGTAATTTTTTTTATTAAAAACCACCCCCAATTCACCCAACCGAGATTCGAACCTCGATGGCCCTGTACTTAGCAGTCTAGCTCAACACGAGACCAGAGCGTTAGCTAACTACGCCACCGAAGCGAGTCTAAGAAAAATATTATTGACTTGATTTTATCCCCCATTTAAATATGAAATAATGTAGAAATCAGCCGATACAAGGAGAAACGTATAATTGTGCGCCAACCTTTATAACTTTTGACCACTACTACGGATCACATCTGTAAAATAAACCTTAAAAATTGATCCGTGTATTTTTTTAAAATATAAATTAAAGTGACGAATTTATTTTGGTTGCACATTTTACGAACTTTTTACTACGAAAACCTTTTTAAATTTTTTATTGTTGTGATTTCAGTATTAATTGTTTTATGGTTTGGTTTTTGTGGCAGTAATAATGAATAACGGAAGTTGGTCCAGGTTTTGCGATGGCTACAATAATAACTGTGGATCTTGCTAGAAAGCTGGCCGCACTTTGTTTACTCGGGGAGCCGTGGGGCAAAGAATTACTCTCGGAAAGCACCAAATGGGTATTTCGGGGGCTGGGAGGGGAATAATTCCTAGTAACGGGGAATTGTGACAGGTTTTATATATACCCTTGTTTATAAAATATATTTTACTTAGTTTAAAATACGTTTTAAGCTTGTGGGCTGTAAAGCGGTGCGTTGAGCCAGCCGTACTAAGGCATTAGGTCATGGACTCCTTCCAAGCTATTTGTGAACTAATTTATTATTTGTTTTTAAGATCACTATTGCCAGTTAATACATTATTATTATTTGGATTGAAAAAATACGTCGAGACAAAAGTGGACATTAGCGCCTTAAATACAATCAGTAAAGAAACATTATTGGCCCGCTTTGTTGGTCGCATGGTCTAAGGCACCAACCATTCAACAGAGACCTGTGAAGTTTGTTGTAGGTGGTTCCCTCCAAACTGTTTTTATACTTTCACCAAACTCTCCCATAAGTGCTCTCTCATTTTTCAACGCCTTATCACCACAAACTCTCTAACAAGTGCTCAATCATTTTTTTTCACACCTTATCACCCCAAACTCTCTAACAAGTGCTCAATCATTTTTTTTCACACCTTATCACCCCAAACTCTCTAACAAGTGCTCAATCATTTTTTTTCGCACCTTATCAACCCAAACTCTCCAACAAGTGCTCAATCATTTTTTTTCACACCTTATCACCCCAAACTCCCCCATAAGTGCTCTATCATTTTTTTCACACCTTATCACCCCAAACTCTCCAACAAGTGCTCAATCATTTTTTTTCACACCTTATCACCCCAAACTCTCCCATAAGTGCTCAATCATTTTTTTCCGCACCTTATCACCCCAAACTCTCCCATAAGTGCTCGATCATTTTTTTTTCACACCTTATCACCCCAAACTCTCCAACAAGTGCTCAATCATTTTTTTTCCGCACCTTATCACCCCAAACTCTCCCATAAGTGCTCAATCATTTTTTTTTCCGCACCTTATCACCCCAAACTCTCCAACAAGTGCTCAATCATTTTTTTCCCGCACCTTATCACCCCAAACACTCAGACAAGTGTTCGAGTTTTCCGCAGCTTATCCCCCCAAAGTGTGCTCTTACGTTTATTCATTTAAGCAACTGCTACAGTGCGCACATCTAAAAAACAATAACTTCACCCTCACCAGACCAATCTGTAACTGCTGGAACAGAATTGATGATTGAGTGTAAGAAACCCCAAAAATAAATATAGCCGATTCAATGCAATAACTACGCCAGCATAAAAAATACCTTGTGAGCCCATACGATGTAATACAAACAGGTATGCGCCATTCTTTAGTTCCAAACTTTAATGCTATTTACGTTGTCCTTTTAAAAATATTACAAAATATGTCGATTTAATTTTCGTTAAAAACTAACATATCTGCTACCCCCTTAGAACGAACTCATAAAGCACATAAAATTACCTTGTTTATCATCAGACTAGTAAACCCCAATATTTATTTTAGAATGTTTCAGGTATTTTTACTTGGTTCCCTTGTTTATAACCGTAGATTAAAGGAGCGTGGAATAAACCATTATTATAACTATTTTCCACGAGCGTGATTGCAATTTCAATTTTACTAAAGCAAAACACAACATCGTTTTAAATGCAAATTTTAGGATTGGGCTACCACATTCAGGAACGAGGCGCAACGGCAAGTGTTTGAACCTTATTAACTAATTAATAATTATAAACTAGAAAACACAAATAGTGCTTGAACATAATTATGATTAATATAATAGTAGGGATATATTTAGTTTTATGTGAACTATTTGAATTCTAAAGGATTACAAACAAATAGTTTGGATTGCACTTTTCTACCTACAACATTGCATGGATTTAACATTTCAATTAACTTTCCACCGATAAACTGGTAACACGTCCTATTCACAAACCTCTACCATAACCGGTCTTATATATCTAAAAGCGAATTTAATGTCATTATTCGCGAAGTGAAAAAGACAAAACCACAAATACATTTGTCTATCCTCCGTGATTAAGGGGTTATAGTAATCATATACAAGTTTAGGATATTCTGGTTGGTTTTATGTTGGTAATCCTGAATATATTTCCACTAATACCCATTTTGAAAATATTTAGAGTATAGCACCGAGTGTAGATTATTTGAGTTAGTGTTATAGGCTATGCCAATACTTATATAAGTCATGTGATAATATATTTTTTGTGGTTATAAAGTGTACGTTAAACACCCCAACTAAGAACATTAATCTCCTTACTTTTTCTCAACCCCTGAGTGAATGAACGTTCTGTGATCATCAAAAAATCGAATACGAGATTTTGGTAGATGTCGACTTTTTTTTTATAAAACTCTGAATCAAAAATGTGGTGTGGTACGACGCCTTCTGTCTTCTCTCCATCTGTTTGTTTGTATCTCAGCCCAGTGACGTAGATATTTTACCGATTGGGCTTAACTTGGGATTTTCTAATTAGATATATAATCTTAAAATTAAGGGAAGCTTACCTAGTTTACTTAATGACAAAAAAACCACAAAATAATGAGTTTCTCCAAATAAACGCTAACGATTTTGATTAAAATTCATGGCTAGGCACTGCTTAACATTAAAAACAAAATAGCGGCTATGATTTATACGGGAAAATGACTTTAAGGGTATTTTACATAAGCAAATATCTACAATTTTAATGATGTATTTTCAACTTGAGATATGAAATTACTTAACTTTGTTAAGGTTGTAGGGCTATTAAAAATAAACTTTTTAATCGCAATCATATATTTTTATAAAGCCAATAGTTTCCAAGTTATTAGCAAACATAGGTCTGAAAAATGGGGAGTTTATTGTTATGTTCTTTGCTAAACAGTGCTGTTCCTTTCTTACCAAAATGTTTCAGTAACATTGTATATTATTTCATCCATACTCTCTGGTAGAATGTGAGGTTCTCTTTTCCTTTTTGTTTCTAAAACAATGTGTATTATTTTGTTTAACAGTTCTTAAGAGTTTTAAGTAAATGTCACCATTTATAGGTAAAGGAGCGAAAAAGTCTCTACCGTGCACCGTACTGTTTATTTAAAATATATTATATTTTAAATGAATATTATATATATTATATTTTAAATAAATGTTACGGTGCACGGAAGAGACATTCTTACTCCTTTATCTAAAAATGAAGACATTTAATTAAAACAATATATATATATATATAATAAAACCTATTTCTATTATTTTGATTACAGTAAATCAATTAACTTCAGTGCACATTTATTCCGGATATATTTTTTGTTTATGCTCGTCCATAAATTGCTCTTTTTTTCCCTTCTTTCTCTCACACACGTAGACACATACGTAGACACACACGTAGACACACACACACGTAGAAACACTCACACGTAGACACACATACGTAGACACACACACACACGTAGACACACATACGTAGACACACACGTAGGCACACATACGTAGACACACACGTAGACACACATACGTAGACACACACGTAGACACACACACGTAGATACACACACACGTAGACACACACGTAGATACACACGTAGACACACACACACGTAGACACACACGTAGACACACATGCGTAGACACACACACGTAGACACACACGTAGACACACACGTAGACACACACACGTAGACACACACACGTAGACACACACGTAGACACACACGCATACACACACAGGTCTATATGAGCTTTCAAATCGTTACATCAACATGTTGATCTTTTTACTCCAATAATGGAGGTTAAACCAAGTGCAATTACGTCAACATTCGATTGATAATCACCGCAGTAACCGTCTCGACGCTGCCAAGGGCGTGGACGCTTGCCTGGATGGTAGGCGACACGAGACGACGCTCCTGTGTACGTCCATCACACGCAAACTAGTGCGTCGTATTTAATCAAATATCAATATTTTCACAGACCAGTAGGTGGAAAATTCCCTCTATAAGTGAAGAGTGTTTTACGTTCTAACGCTTCATAAACGCGAAACTAGAGTAAATGATGACACTGCCCTTTAAATAAACTAGCAATAAAAAAGTTTATATTTGCTTGGTAAAATCCATACCCAACTATTCATATGTGGGTCGTAACTATTATTTAATTACACACACAAACACACCGTTGTGGTACAGCCTAAACTACCCCTACATAATATTAATTACAGCCTAGTTATAAATGACACCTAGACACGGGAATTAAACCCGTGGAAATATATTCCAATAAACGTTTACTGCTACCAATGATTAAATAAATTGTACAACAAAATATTACGCATTATTTTATCATACAATATCTTATAATTAGGAATAGACTTTTAAAAAGCAGGTTATCATTAAACTATTCTCAAACAAATGATTCTCCAAAAATAATACACATTGATATTTTTCATATAAAACTTTTAAATAAAATTATTTCGAATTTTTCAAAATTAGTTATCAATAATCTGCTTTTAAATTATCATATTTTTTTCTAAAAACAATGATGCAGAGTTATTTATAATGTAAAACACTACCCATTTTGAGCACAATTTTTTAAAAAAATCCCTTTTTTAGCTTTGTGGTCTATATGCTTCTAATTATGATAATTGGGTTGGATTAGTAAGGTATGAGTTAGAAGAAATGTAACCTCATTTGTAGGAACAAAGCGTTGGAAATTATTTAGGAATGTCTAGTCTTTGTACACCTGGCCACGATTCTAACCCCTACCTCGTCGCCACTGGAAAGTTAAACTAAATGAGCTTGGAATTTAGTCCACGAGCATACTAGTTTGGGTGGTTTTCAAAATTAAATCATCAGAAAATACATTAACCTTAGAGCTAGAATTAAAATCTTGATTTCTCCGTGGGGTATAATTAAATAAAACTGTAATACTATATTGTTTGAATGGAAAATATTAAACTGTTTCGCAGGCAGAGGGAACCACAAAATGTACACCACCACCCCAACCCCCGCCCCCTTTTTTAATTCGAGGAAAAATCACAATCCCGAAGTTCAAAAATATTCACGTTTACAATACTTTCTATATTTGAGAAAGTAAAAATTTTATGTCAATAAATATTTCAGTGGCTTGTTGTGGGCTATGCCAGGACATAAAGTTTTTGATATATCTTCTAATTATATCAAACCACTGGAGTTCTTATTTTTGGAACAAGTTGATTCGTTTAAAATTACTCGAATCTAAATGTGTTACAGCAGATTACCAACATTATTTTAGGACCTCGGCAAATGGAATTATTCTTTTAAGCGTTACACTTCAGTATCTGAGCATAAATTTTAGTTAGAATTAGTTGAATATAGGTTTATTTTTAAAAATATGATGAGCTCGGAACACAGGAGAGTTTCAAATTATGTGGTGCCTATTACATTTGTGTCTATTTTAGGTCCAAAGCCCGGACATTTATGACCCTAAAAATGATCAAAATATGACCTATAAAATGACTTAAAACTTCTAAAAAATTACTTCAATTTTTTTAAAAACTAAAACTATAAACAAAAACTCGTAATGAATACACATGACTAAATTAAACACGAACTTTATAAATGAGAACTAAAAGTTTATCCATGTAATGAAAATTCTTTTATAAATAAATTCTTACCTTCTGCTAAATATAATATTGATATATTGATAAATATCATTTCAGAAAAAATCTATCCCCTCCTAACGCAACCCTCTCCAGATTAATTTTTGTAGTGTTTCACCAGGAATGTGTATGTTTGAGTATGTATACATTTTTAAACATTGATAATATTTCAGGGTGACCTGGCGGTCTAGGGGTAAGGTGTCAGACTTCTGTGCTGGCGGCCGGGGTTCAATCCTCGGTCCCGGCACAGATTTATCTGATTACCAAACCCTTCCTTCACCTCTGACAAGACATCTTGTGAATGTGAGGAATGCCAGGCCTCCACCGTGGTTCGGATTCCACGTTAAACTGTAGGTCCTCCATTTCATCTCACAATCACCCTACCATTACACATTAGCGTAAGTGCGTATAACCCGAACGGGTAGTAAGACGCGGTGCTAAAAATAATAATTAATATTGTAAAATACCTATGTTTCACACCATGCAATTTCTAAAATANGTAGGTCCTTCATTTCATCTCACAATCACCCTACCATTACACATTCGCGTAAGTGCGTATAACCCGAACGGGTAGTAAGACGCGGTTCTAATAATAATAATAATAATAATAATAATAACAATAATAATAATATTTCATAAGTATACTTATTCAACATAAATGCATAAATTTAATTCAAAAATGACCCCAAACGAACGCAAATCAAAATATGACCTATAAATCCAAAATGACCAAAATAGTCTATTAAAAAATTGTTTCCACAACCAGAGGACCTTGAACAGAATGTATGTTCACAAATGCATTCTCTGTGATGTAAAAAATATTACATCAAAATTCAGGCCCTGGTTATGTCTCTTTTGAATAACTATTAGGCTAATATTGCCCGTTCTACTGATTGTATTATAACGGATTCCATGTATAAAAAATTGTCAAAATATTAATAAATAATATTTTGTTAAAGTTAATATTTATTCTTATTATTGTGATTCTGATATTTTATAAATTTTTTCACTGTATAAAACACTTAATTAGTTCCTTCATTTGATTTTAAATGCTGACAAACAAAATAACTTGTTTCCAGTTTTTCTATAGCGCGTCTCTTCTATCACCTTCTTCTTTTACTTTATGAAACTAAAATTCCATCTAGTTTTGTTAAACAAGGTGTCAGTTTATTTTAATGACTTACGTGCGCTAGTAAAGTGCTAAAGAAACAGCTATTATGAGTTCTCAAAGGACCTTTCTCTAAGAAACAAAAACAATCGCCGTGTCGGTCCCCCTCAACCCTTGTTTAATGTGTCCTGACGATATTCTTTGAGAGGGTGCATTGCATCCGTCGTTAGACACGGGATTAATTTTGGGGGGTCGATTTCCTTTATTAATGAGCGTTCATCTCAGGTTATCAGGTGGGATTAACTTCCAAGGGCCACCATAATTACTCAATGCCAACTTCGTAACTCTTCTCGTCCTCAAAGAGGTCCTTAATGAGAGTCCTTTGTGATTGGGGGCCCTAGTACCACCCTAACACAAGACATTAGGACAATCATAAATAGGGTCGAATTAATTTCCCTTTTTCCTTCTTTTTATCTGCCTTCGTGATAAAATAACTCTTTAACATTTAAAATGGCTTTGTTAGTGTTTTAATTATTGATTAAGACCACATGGTTTACTTACACAATTATTAATAACTAAGTTTGTGATTTATTTGAAATATCTTTATTGAAACATCATTTTTCTGGTTATTATTGACAACATTAAAGGAGGGTCATCTTACAGAATGTAACTACATTTTTAATGTTTTTAACGGACCTGTTTAACGGTACGTTATCCATTCATATAATCCTACCAGTTTACTTGAAAATATATTATTAAGGTGGGGAGTTTAGTGCATTAATTTTGCAGTTTTTAAAGCATAAACATTTTTTGACCGAATAAATAAAAAATTTCTTCTATATATTTGTATTATTATTATTATTATCACCGCGTCTTACTACCCGTTCGGGCTATACGCACTTACGATAATGTGTAATGGTAGGGTGATTGTGAGATGAAATGGAGGACCTACAGTTTAACGTGGAATCCGAACCACGGTGGAGGCCTGGCATTCCTCACATTCACAAGATGTCTTGTCAGAGGTGAAGGTAGGGTTTGGTAATCAGATAAATCTTTGCCGGGACCGAGGATTGAACCCCGGCCATTCTTCTATATAAACATAGAATTTAGTTTTCTGCAAGTGCTAACCCCAACAGTTCTTGACTATCGGCCATGAGCATATTGGACTTAGATGGCAAACTTTTTAAATGAAGAGACACCGTTGTCATTAAATTCCAGAACATCCTTGACAGATATTAAAGTACTATTGAGATTAGCATGTGATTAAAACTAAATTCTATGTTTCTATAGAAGAAAAAATTGATTTATTTGGTCAAAAAATGTTCATGCTAAAAAAAATATACTGCCCTAAACTCACACTCACTAGTACCACATCTTAAGTTTAGAATTATTTATTATTTTCAAAATAAAAACTATATTTTTAACATAAGTTATAATTCCAATAAACCCAGCTGACTTTCGAACCTTGAGCTTCCAGTAACCTGCAATTCAGAATATTGTGAACCAGACGTCCTATACCGCGTGATAGCTGGTACGAGTAATTAATAAATATTTAAATAACAAAAAAAATGTTCACACCCGTTTACAGGACAATGTTTATCCCCCAAACACATGAACCTTATTTTGGAGGTATTAAGCTTAAATTTAGGCATATGTCTCTTTTAAAATGAGTAAATATGTTTATTTTTAGATAAGCTAAGTTAATAACCTGGGTGGGAGCACACACACACGTATGTATATATGTTAATTATACTATCACTTAAACAGGGCACAAAGAAAGGACTCATTTTATATTTTGAACGTATTTATGTTGTACTTCCCCGCCAGTCTCTTGTGCAGTGTTGACCGAGTTCCTTTGTAGTCGCACTTGAGTAAATGGAGTTATGTAACGTGTGAAGGGTAGGGCTGGGCCGTGTGTGTGTGTGTGTGTGTGTGTTGATGGCGGGGAGGGGCGCTCCTGGAACGATGTAGTTCACCCGTTCACTTTCCATGCTACACTTGAGGTTTGGCCAGAAAACAATGGTCACCTCTCTTCTGACCTCTCACGACTCGGACTTTATTAAACTTTACTCCTGTACTCTCTCGCTAGCTTTACGCTATACATCTTTATTATAGGGGATGATAAGACGAGTATTTCCACGTAATTAACTTGTGGTTGGTGAATACAAATGGCTGCGCTACGAGACGTCAAAGTTAGTGTTGCATTCATCTTGGGGTTGCGGGAGGGGGGGGAAGGCAACCCATCAATCTTCAGCACCTAACAAGGGAGTGCTCACCCGCCTCGGTGGCGTAGTTGGCTAACGTGCTAGTCGTGTTAAGCTTGACTGCTGAGGACGGGGAGATCGAGGTTCGAATCTCGGTCGGGTGAACTGGGGGTGGTTTTTCCTAAATGGTTTTCCACTCTCCCTCCACGCAAATGCGGGTTCACTTCCACTAATTCAACCTTCCCAATTCCTAATCCATTAGAGTAATTAGTACTTAAAGCGTATAACCCGAACGGATAGTAAGACGCGGTGCTAAATATTATTATTATTATTATTATTAACAAGGGAGTGGGGTGTACATTATTACTATGATTGTTGGTCCTGAACAGGGCCGATATTGAGAGTGCATTGGTAGGGATGGGCGTGCTGCATGTGTTGCCTACCCCCAGGTACATATAGCGCCAACTTTGAGGTCTCGTAGTGCCGCCATTTTGTCGGCGCTGACCTCAAGTTCATCACGTTGAAATACTAGTCTTGTCACCCCCTACAACCCGTATAAATTGTATCTAAGTAATTGAATAAGCCAGTATACAAACATACAAACATATTTGTTTTATAAATCTCACAGTGCATATCCCGAATGGGTAGTAAAGCGGGGCCAAGTGTGTGTTTATGTGTGTATATATATATATATATATATCACAGCTAGCTTCTAAATGGTTTATTTCTCTATATCTGGGCGGATGCTGGTGCATTTCCTTACAGAATCACTTTCCTCACTGTCCTCTTAATTTAAATAATAGTATTGCTACTAAAACGTTCTTGAAATGCTTGACGTTATCAGTGTTTTAAGGATTGGGTGCGTGCACATATAAACGTCCATATTTCCTGCCTCTCTTGATTAAAATACGTAAATATGGCTTGTAACTTTTTATCTTTGTATTTTTAAAAATCAAACTGTGTTCTTTGTATACCGAGCTAAGCTTGTATTCAATAACGTGGCATTGATCCGTTTAGACGAGCTTATGAACAAATTTCGTTTTCGTTGATGGTACAATTTACAAATCATATTTTAACTCTCTTTCAAACGCAAGGTTTTCATTTGTATGTGTGTGTATAATATTTCCATACGATTTTAACTAGTTAAAATAAGCTCTCTAAATGTTTTGTGATCGTTTTATTTATTTACTTTTTACTTATCATGGAGTATTTAGCGTGCACTTTCTGACCTGTTTGCTTATATAAGCACACAGATTAGGTCTATCAACTAACCCTTTTTCCACCGCATTTTTCCACATGTTATACTCATATACAAATACGCTAATATAGTAGGGATGAAGAGTGGATAGTTTAAAGAAATGCACCCGAATTGATGGGAATAATGAGCAGTAGGACTAAAACTAAAAAGACACCCACTCTATATGGTAAGCACTTTACTTAAAATGAATGTATCTTCAAAGGAACCTATTTATGGCGCAATCTACTGAATATAAATATTCTCACGCTATAGTTTTTTTTAACGGGATTGGCAGCTCTAAAATTACGAAACAACCAAAACAATCCTTATTCATCATATCAGTGGTACCCTATTAAAAATGGACTGAAGTTCATTTGGGTCAGTCTGGATGCGGGTTTCTAATAATATGTTTACCATATCCAAATTGTACCATTGTGTATAAACCACTGATGTAAAGGATTGCATCTCACCTTTTGAATCTTTTGATTATAAAACTTAAAATGGAAGGGTTGTAATTATATAGGAACATTTGAATGCCGCCTTACACCTTTACTTTGTCATGAGCCATATTTTTAAATAACAAACCATTTCGAGAAAATCGTGAGAGTTGTGGATGTTTACAACACAAAAAACAACACAGTGTTATTATTATTAGCACCGCGTCTTACTACCCGTCCGGGCTATACGCACTTACGCTAATGTGTGATGGTAGGGTGATTGTGAGATGAAATGAAGGACCTACAGTTTAACGTGGAATCCGAACCACGATGGAGGCCTGGCATTCCCCACATTCACAAGATGTCTTGTCAGAGGTGAAGGAAGGGTTTGGTAATCAGATAAATCTATGCCGGGACCGAGGATTGAACCCCGGAACAACAGTGTTGATTGTCATGTCAAACATTCCCATGATACTCATTTGGAACCAAATCTGATTACCAAACCTTTCCTTCACCTCTGACAAGACATCTTGTGAATGTGGGGAATGCCAGGCCTCCACCGTGGTTCGGATTCCACGTTAAACTGTAGGTCCTCCATTTCATCTCACAATCACCCTACCATTACACATTAATGTAAGTGCGTACAACCCGAACGGGTAGTAAGACGCGGTGCTAATAATAATAATGGAACCAAATCGTTAGAACCATTTGTAAAATATTTCCAATTTTTTAGAAACCACTCCTAATAAACTATTCATACTAAAGTTTTTAACCCCAAATATAATTATAACATATTAATTGTTATTTAAAACACTCCCACTATACCAATTTAGAATGAAATCGTTGAGCCACTTGTAAAATATTTTAAATTTTTGTGAAATTAATCATCAATAAACTACCCTTCAACAAATATTTACCGAAAAACAAAATATATGTTTCTATTTGTCAAGTTAAACAAATCCTAGGTATGCATTTTAAACAACATTGTTAAAGCCATTTTCAAAAAATTTTGAATTCCAAAAATTATGTTTCGTAAGTAAACTGCCCTCATTTGAAGGGCTGGAGTAAGAAAAACTGTTTATTGTACAGCCCTATACAATCTAAATATCGAGTTTGAAGGGCTGGAGTAACGAAACTGTTTATTGTACAGCTCTATACAATCTAAATATCGAGTTTGAAGGGCTGGAGTAAGAAAAACTGTTTATAGTACAGCCCTATACAATCTAAATATTGAGTTTGAAAAAAATCCATCAAACCGTTTTGAATTCGTGGCCAAGAATAGACAGACAGACATAGGAACATACAGAATAGTAAAATCCACTTTTTTGGGTTCATGTTCACATAAAATGTAAAAATTTGTCATAATCTCTAGATAGATTTTTTTCACTATCACAATACTTTCTCTTGATGTGAGAAAGTAAAAATTGTTTCCTGAATTCTTTATTTACCTAGTATTATAATTAGCTCGGCGTTATTAATTTATAGAACTGGGGCTATAAGCCCAACTTGACTTTCATTATATTCCAGAGCTTTGTTGTTAATAATTATAATTAATTCACTCATAGTACAATGGAGATATAAACGTAATACTACCTATACATTAATTAACTCAACATTATAAATAATCTTGTTTCACCATTGTTTGAAATCCTTTTGTATGAGGACTTGATAGTTTTGATTATTACATTAAGCTTACATTTTCATCCCAATTGCCTAAAGTCAAAATTCGAGACGGAATTAATTTTAAATAACTTCCACCTCATTAGACAAAACTCATTGTAACCCCAACTAAGCTCCACAGTATAGGGACCGTGCGTGGATGTATGTGGCGCTGGTAGCGGTATAAATGTGCACCTTAGAAGAGACGGTTAGAGTTGGAACACATAGAAAATTAGATGTGAATTGATGCTATACACTTTTAAACTTAGTTTTACTATATTAATTTCGATACAATGGATCAAGTAAAAAAGTGTCAAAGTAGGAAATAATAGTTGTATAGCTGTATGTCAAAACACTATGAGATACATACAATTATACAATTCTCCTGGTAGGCCATGGGAGGAGGGGAAACGAAACCAGTGGATTCAAGCTGTCAATAAAAATAAATAAGGATTATTATTCATATTTGTTTTGTTACAACTGGTTCTCATTTACGAAAAAAATCCAAGAACTATGTTAATAAACCAGTCAATTTCAAAAGTTTGTTTTATTTATAAATCAAATTAAACTCGGCAGTCAATTTTTGTAGTTGTATACTAGAGAAATCACTTATAGCTTCAATTTAATGATTTTTTACTATATAATGAGTTCATCCCTATATTCATTGCTTATTTATACATATTTGTTTACAATGAGCCTAGTTAGAAAATAACAATAGTCTCCATTTGTCATTCCACATAACTAGGGCCTTGCTATTTGTAACAATTGATGGTGCAGTAAGATTTTGGGGTTATCGTATCATATGGTATCAATTTGAACCTAACCTAACCTTTCATGTGTGAATAAATAACCTCTATAACCTTACATGTGTGAATAAATAAAAAAATTCAATCAAATATAATTTTAAGAATAATTTTGTTAGGAATTGACGTGGACGGCCTAATAGAATACGACTCAAAAGGACAATTTTGTGAGTTTGCAAAAAAAATATCGAATTTTTCGAAAATATTTTTTTTTTGTTACTATCATAGTCCCACATCTGTTGATGTGTGTTGGAGTGCTATAAATCATAAAATCTATCATAATTTGCCAGAGAAAATAAAGAATCTCACCGTGTTTCCATACTAGCCCCGACAGTTTTTCTTATACATATCAAATCATAATTTTATTTTTAACTCCATATTACATTCACAAGTAGACATAGCATCAAATAATATCTAGGCACCTACAAATAGTACTTTAAAAACCTTTTAATTTTTACGATTCATTTAAATTTAGCTTATGGGATGTAAATTATAGGTTAGTTGAATAATAGCGTGTCAATTATCATATTAAAAAAGTTGAATTTTAATTTTGAAGTTTGGTCAAATCAATAATGTGGCTCGCTTTAAATAAAGCTAAATCTTTTCCGAAAGATTGTTTGGCACTATAGCCAGGATTAACCTTTTGTAAACCATATTTAATATTTTTTTGTCATTGTTGTTGTGATAATGCACGTTAACTATATCAACGACATTGAACTGTTTCACTTTTGAGTTTCAAAGTCTCGCCACATGGGCGCCTCATGCGTACTACTAACTCACGCCCCTATAGTCTAAACACGGTGCCTATAACTATTTTCAAACAAATGTAAAACACAAATACATACAATTTAACTGTCATGTTATTTGCCAAAAAACCAGAAAATAACATAAATGAGGTCACGTGACAAGCTCTAAGCCTTTCGCAAAATGTTGATACTATACACTTCGACTACTTGGCTTGAGTTGGAATAGCCTTTTATTTTTTGCTAGAAACCTGCATATGAAACCCAATCTAATTTCCAAAACAATTGACTCTGTCATTGCTTGTGCGCTTTGGAGACTTTTTCACTCTGTATAAAGACACAGACAACTGTATCGACTGTTATTGTGAGGAGATTTCAAATAACTAGTTAAGTGGAAAGCATATGTTTTGATGTGTTGCACTTTTTAACAACACAACACTATCATTTAAAAAATACATCGGTACAAAAATCTAAAAGAACTGTTTACACACAAGAAAATTAAATATGTTGATAATCACTTGTTTCTAGTTTGCGTCGCAAAGCATCACGGGTCAACACACAATTCTTTAAACGTATGAATCGCTCCTCCATTCATGCAGATTCTGCCATACATTTTCGGTAAATGTGTGAGTCAAGCTATACTTACTACGAGCATACACTTTAGTAATGTATTTCATACTTGTGCGTTACATTTATTCAGTGCCATAAAGTACGAAAGGTTTGTAATGCAAACTATTCAGTTGGGCACGTATCGAACTTGAGAAGTCTGGTTTGCTGGAGACGAGGAAGTCGGGGTTTGAATCGCGGCCGGGTGTACTGAAGATGGTTTTTTCTCAATGGTTTTCTACTCTCCGCCCACGAAAATACCAGTTCATTTCAATTTCAGAAGTTGCACAACGCGCCACTGAATTTGTTTATCATAAAAAATATATTTTAATAATAGTGAACCCAATTTTAATTTCCCTATGTCACGGTTTTATTCAACTTGACACTAAAGTTATGCTAACATTTGGGATTACCATATAAACTTTGCAAGCTAGCCGGTATTGGCTATCTTTTTTATTTCATAAAGAGCTAAAGGGGTACGTAGTTTACAGCCCTGAAACGGATACGCGCTAGCTACACTTCGAGATATACTCATCTAAATAATTATACCTAAGCCATTTTACCAATCGGGCTAAAACTTGATACCTATGGTTTTCTTAAGGTCCCCCTGATAAATTTTTGGAACTAGATATCCAACCTTAAAATTAATGGTAGTTTACTGAAAGAAAAAAAGAGATGAAATCGATTTTCTCAAAATCCGCCCTAACGATTTTGATTATATTTTGTATTTAGCTACTGATCAACATTACAAATAAAATGGAAATCCTCCAATAGTTTCTGAGCTATAATCATATATATATATTTTAATCAAGCTCTTAGAAATCAGGAATTACCTTTTATACTCTTTGGTGGATAAATATGTTTTCCTATTCACAATGTTTCTGTAAAAGTATATTTTCTTATTTATACCCTTTGGGGGAATGTCTATGAAATAATATATATTATTTTGTTTGACAAATCATACTAGTTTTAAGTAAACGTTTCTATATGTAGATAAAGTAGAAAGAAGTCTTTGCGGTAGGCGCATCGTACCATTTATTTAACTTTATTTTATATTATGGTTTCCGTAGTTTTCTGAGTTTGGTATTTTTTGCTTTGAAATGCTGGTGGTTAAGTAATCAGAAAATGTATCTTAATAAAAATAAGACAAATGTAACACACGTTTTCTGGATGAATTATTTCCAACACTCGAGTCGTTTGATAGATGCAATACTACATTTCATACAGTAGTGTGACGAGGGTTGCCTAACCAATTTCAAAGACAACCTAGAGAAGGATCTTGGTGGAAGAGACTTTAGAAAATACAACATTTTATTGCGTTCAACATTGAAAATATTTAATAACATAATTAATATAATTTGTTATCAATTTATGCTATCTATTTATTTTATTTGCAAATATTTTATGACTTGTGTATATATATTAAAAATGGTTGAATAGCTCTTATAGCTTTCTTCTTGAGACTAGACATTCAAACACTGCAAACAATGCACTAAGGTTGTTATAATGGTCGTACGGCAATGTTTTCCCTGTAGATGTTTTGCTCTTATCTTGCTCATTACAGAAATAGGTTTGGTTTGGGATCAAACTTTAGTCTACTGGTAAATATAACTTCTTCTTTCCTGACAATAAAATGTTTTCAATTACACTATAAATACTATGGTGTTGTTTTTAATCATTACTTGAAATTCAAAGGTCATCAGTATCAGAACTGTAAGTGTCTAATCATCCGTGACACTGACCGACTGTATTATGGTGCTGGATTCGCTTTTCACTTGGTAGTAATTGGCGTTGAGTTCAGAATTCGAATTTTAACTGAATGCGCCGAGTGTAATTTTCTCACCTTTGTAATGCTATGGATTTATCGCGCCGCTCTTTGGGTGTCAATTGTATGAAAATCGATTTATCGCGCCTCGCTTTGGGCGTCGATTGTAAACACTATGTGATCAATCACCCCGTATTGGGTGTCGATTGATTCACTACGGATTAATTCCTTGATATGATATATGAATGCTGTGATGATTTATAGGTTTTATAAAGCTCCGTGATTGAGCGCCTACCACCACTGTGCGGAAAATATACCGTTTAATCAACTGTCTATAGCTCCGTGTTCGAGCACTAATTAAATTGGTATATTAATAAAATTGAAGAAAGAGAAATGTTGATGGCTGTTATTTCACACACGGTTTATTTATATTACACCAGTAGATTACTTGCACATATTTTAATTAAATGTTTTATACCATTGCACACTTGTGATATTGATGTGACTTATATTATACTATGTTAGACTGACTCGTGCGTGAGCGGGATCTCAGTGTAGATGTTTGGATCTCGGAGATGCCTTAAACATACGCACAATGGTTTATATATAACATACCCCTTGCCTTTCTCTCCCCTTTTCAACAGTGTAAAATTCAACTAATAGAAAGAGTCCTGGCGACAGGTTTTGTGAAGGATAGCTTCTTATTGGTATAGAGAAATGGCGTCTTCTGCCAAATACTATTAAGTTGTTCCTTTTAACAAGAATTGACGCAGTTATTCTTTTAACAAGAAAGATGGTATAAAAATATATTTTAGGGTGAAATCCTTTTCACATGGTTTCTGAGAAGCGCGTGTTTCTTCATGGATGAATCTTAAAAAGATACTCTACCTATATTACTTTATAGAAAAATTACCGTCATCCATGACTTTTTACATAATTTAGATTAATCCAAATCAATATCATTTCACCTTCTTGGGTGCACTTATTCAAAGATACCCTACTCATCTCCACACATTAGGTTAAAACAATAATGACCCCAGGGCTATACGTACAAATAAAAATAAATCATCCCTGGTAAAACAAAACTCGCACTTGAGGCGTGAGAGTTTTAAAAGTAAGACTCAGATCAGTTAAAAAATAATAATTTTATACTTTTGGAGAGCATCTTTACTTAAGTTTGCCATCTATTTTATATTAGGTGTATTTAACGTGCACTTTATGAGCGAGCTCATATTCCACACGACTTGCAAATTAATCTAGTTGTAGAATATACACCACAACCAATATCACTGCTAACGGAGAGTTTCGCCAATAACAAAATAACATGCCGGTAATCAAACCAGGAACTCTTGCCTCAAAATTACACACGGTACAGAACAAGCTATGGTCGAAATCTGGTAGTAAGAACCATATCTGTCAGTTACCATAGTAATTAAACTAAATTTGAATATTATTCATAAAACAACTAATGCTACCTGCAGCTCTAGTTTTCAATATATATTATCAATACCTACACAATAACAATAATGATAGAGTAAAATGTCATCCGCGTTGACAGCAAAAAATATGTTTGTATTTTCTAGAAGGAGCTCAAAATCCTACCATAAATAGGAGATATTTTCCCTCCTCGTTAAATCGGCTGTAGCATCTGTCCACGGCTACAACCATATGCAGTATGTGGCGGGGCGGGGGGCTACAGTAGCCAAACACATAACAAACGAAGACTCGGCAGACCGTGTAACTCCAATCATTTGCATAGCTCAGCCAATTTACTTCGCTACACAGTAAGTGTGGATTCACACGTTCGCCGAAGAACAAGCGCAGAGCCGAAATGCGTCACGTGATGACCGCTTAAGCCAATCACAAGAAATCAGCGCGATCTGCGTACAAAGTTCTGCATTTGTAGAAATAATTTCAGCTTTGGCCGCGCTTCTCCTTGAAAATCGGCGTGGAAGAACCAATCAGCGCATGCGCCAGCATTCAACCACGCGCCATCTGTTACGGAAAGTAAACAATGTCGACTCTAAAAACCGATTAATTAAAAGAAAGATTGAAAGAAATACTAGTGAATATCTAGTGTTCACACATTGTTCTTCTTCAATGCATAAAGCTGCAAGCAGTGCTATTTTCCTTTTTCTTTCCATAATCAGTTTTACAGGTTATCAACACAAACAAAAATGGAGGCAATCAGCTGATTTTAAATCGTAATCTTAATGCATCATGGGTAAACAGACATTCTCAACTTTCCGCGAGTGCATGAACTGCTGCGTTTACTAGGCAGAGCCGATACTCGGTTCTGCTATATATTTTCGGCGAGCGTGTGAATCAACAGTAAGAGTGTGTGTCTAGGCTCCGTGTGGAATTTGCATAGCCCACAGGGGCGCGTGAGAGATGGACGAGGGAAAACTTTTGAAGAGCGGGAGATGGGCGGCACGGATAAAAAGGATACATAGCCTATTTGCATAACTTTTTTTGAATTTTAATTTCAATATCCAATAAAGTTGGGTCGAATCCACTATTTTAAGAATCCGAATCCCCAATTTACCTTCGAACCCCGAACCTCCCATCCGAATCCGAATATTGGAAAAAATCATGGTTATAAGAGGAAATATAAATATGATAGTAGAATAATAGAAAATAGTAATAATAAGTATTTCTTATAGTCTATTCATGATGATATTCATACATTCAGTTAAGTGTTAAATTACTGGTCTAGGGTCTGGTTGTTAGGTTCATCCTATAATTATAACTGGTTCTGAGCCACTAATGAGCGGTACTAGAGCTCTAAAACAAATTCCAGTTGAAAAATTGAAAAAAACAATTTTTTTTTTAGAAATTTGAAATTATAATCTTATATTTTCTCAAATCTTGAATACCCTTGAGGATTAGAAGGATTCTAAGATACAAGGATCCCATCCCTAGTATCCAACCTATAAATCGTGGATATCAGGTTGTTCCCCACGACTAGTTAGATGGTTGATTCCATCAGTCACGTTATATATCTATTTGAGTTTGTGCAGGGATGTTGGATAGACTAAACCTAGAATGGTTACTAGACTAAATCAGGACTATTTACGAATAAATAATTGTAATTTTTTATTTTCTCACCTGGATAAAGTATTTAAATCGACATTAACCGGCCCCGGCTCGATTCCCGGCTGGTACCATTTTTTTTTTCAGAAAGGTAAATTATCCCAGAGGACACCAAGGTTTGGTTAATAAGTCTTAAGTTAGGTTGAGTTTCTACTGATTCCACATCCTCATGCTCACTATCACCATCACCTCATTTCATTGAGGACAATGGAAAGAGCCTTCACGAAAAGGATGTACGATTAGTACATTTGGTCGTCTCCTGGGCAACGGTACATTAGTACTGGCTAATCTTTCCACAAAACTTGCCCACGAATGATGTAGCCCTTACGAGCAATATTATAACCATACTTCGACATAATGACGGGTATTAACTCAAAAAAGTGGTTCTCACAATCTGTATGTCTGTATATATTTGAGGTTACAGCCGAAAAAATTAGTTGAATATTGTTCAAATTTTATAATTATTCAGAGGCCTAATCGTTATTTTAGGTCCTAGCTTTAGAATTAAGGCTGGTTTACTAATAGTTGATTTTTGAAAATTCAATAATATTTTTTAATGCTTTAACAATTTTGACATGTTAGTTTAGTGAATAATTGATTTTGGGTGGTTAGCGGATGACTAATTTTTTAAAGCCTAATTTTTTTGAGAATGGATTTAATTCTTTAGCTTTAAATGTGTAGATACAAGGAGAATGATATGATAAACTTGAATTCATGTTATTTTCCTAAATAATGGTTAATATGATTGTCAAAATATTATGTTTATTTTTTTACGAGAATAAAAATAACCTAAATTTAAAATTTTTCTTACAATCTATAATAGACTAAGTAAGGTAAATATTAAGGTCCCTTAGATTTGTGTCAGAACTACCTAGTCATTCGACAACAAGAATAGTGGGGCTATCGCTTTTGTCGCCCTTTCTCAGTGCTGAATTTATCATATATATATATATATAATAAAAAAATATATATATACATTTTTACTAAGAGAATGGTATTTAATGTTAAACGTCTAAGTAATTTAATTACCGATACGTATCCAGGTGAAAAATCGACAGAGTCAACTTCCTTGTTCGTCCGAATCACAGGGTTCTTGGATTCAAGCACAGCGACATTCCAGACGTTTGGTAATTTTTGTGTGAATCTACAGCTCATTACCTTGTTTTTAGAGATATTAGTCACTTTGTTTTACATCTAAAGCCCCATAAATATACCATCCAAAAATATAAAGGTTAACTTTAAATTTAGGCCTACATAGATATAATTTGATTTGATTTTCCTCAGCCTATACACTCAACCCACCTATCGGTCTTATTCCACAAGGTCTGTCTAAATAGAAATTTTTAATCAATTTTAATTATTTATTAATTGACAAACAAAATAATATTTATATTAATGAAATATTGAACCATAAAACTATTTCAAACATCTTAGTCAAATTTATAAACAATAATAAATTTTGGTAAAATGCTCAAGTAATTTAAAAACCTAAGTAGTTTTTAAACTTAACCTACATTGTTATTGCTTGAAAGGTAATTATTTTTACATCTTCTCTTGGAAAGAATATTTAAATCATAACATAAAAAACATGTCTAACGCAAATACAAAATAACAGCATTATTTTCTCGCTATCTTACATGTAGAGAAAGTATTGTGATCGTCAAAAAAGTCGAACTAGAGATTTTGATGAATGTCGACGTTTCTTGACCCCCCGAATCCGAAAAAGTAGTTTGACTTTCCGTCTATCTGTCTGTCTGTACCTCTAACTAGAACCTAAACTATTTTACTGATCAGGATAAAACTTGTCATATAGGGTTTCCAAAGGGTGGCCCCGAGGGGTTTTTTGAATTGGGAAATCCAACCCTAAAATTAAGGGTAGTTTCCTTAAGGGAGGAAATAGAAAACTAAAGGTAAGGTATTGCGACAGTAAAAAAAATATATATATATATATCCGTATATGTTGATGAATATCGACGTTTCACGACCCCCGAACCCTAAAAGGTGGTATTTGCAATGTCGTGTGTTTGTTTAACCCTAAAATTAAGAGTATATTAATAACTATCGAAAAGAGAAAAAATAGATTTTCTCAAAATTGGCTCTAACGATTTATCTAGGCGTTGATTAAGATAAATAAAATTGATATTTTAATTATCCTATAAAAATGACTTTTAGGGTACTTTACAGAAGCGGACATATCCGTATCTCCGTTACTATTTGAGATACTAAATAACTTAGCATTGAAAAATTGTAGTACTATTAAAAATAAAAAACTTTTATTTGAAATATAGTTTTATAGGACCAATAGTTTCGGAGATATTGGCAAATATATTAATACAATTTTGTGAGCTTTAGTTGTAAAGAAATACTACTTGAGTTTTAACGCAATAATTCTCCTATGCTTTAGAGTAATTAAATATAAGTCTCTCAATAAGTTTATGCTATTTTTCTTTTAACCTCTCAGGAGAAATATTTCCTTCATTTTAGACTCAATAGTCAATACTTACAATTTTTATTGGTCAAACTTTACCAATGAAGAATTTAATAGCAATGCGATGACCTGAAGATGTGCACACCCAATAAAATGTTAAAATTTTAACCGAAAGTAGAAATTTTAATACGAGGCGTTAACCCTTGTGGACCCAAAATCGATATTTATTGGTCCAAACATGCAAATGAGGATATTAATTCTTAAAAATAAAATGATAACATTTATAATCGGAACTCAAAAAAATTGTTACGTAAGTATCGTGCAATTTTATGCTTGGGTTTGCTAGCATATATTATTTCGTTTCACATATATTACGAGCTTTGAGTAAATATCCCCATTTTTAAACAACAGAGCGAGAAAGTCCTTGCGAAGTACCGTACTAGTTATT
Source organism: Timema shepardi (assembly GCA_902151425.1). NCBI lineage: Eukaryota > Metazoa > Arthropoda > Insecta > Phasmatodea > Timematidae > Timema > Timema shepardi. The sequence goes on from CABFVX010000375.1 coordinate 157,286, forward strand.
CAACTTGCGCATGAGAAGAAAGAGGGATAGTGATATTAAACATAATAACTATGTAGTTACCCGCCTCGGTGGCGTAGTTGGCTAACGCGCGAGTCGTGTTGAGCTCGACCGCCGAGGACGGGGAGATCGAGGTTCGAATCTCGGTCGGGTGAACTGGGGGTGGTTTTTCATAAATGGTTTTCCACCCTCCCTCCACGCAAATGCGGGTTCACTTCCTCTAATTAAACCTTCCCAATTCCCAATCCATTAGCGTAATTAGTACTTAAAGCGTATAAACCGAACGGGTAGTAAGACGCGGTGCTAAATATTATTATTATTATTAACTATGTAGTTACTGGTTGCCCAGACGAGATATAGCCGTTTGATGCACTAATGTCGTGACATTAAGCTGAAAAGGGGGTGGAAGTTGTAGGAGATATCTTATGTTCAGTAATTAGTGTTTGTTTGCTCAGCTGTTTGTCTCGTTTGTTTTTCTCTGTTGGCAGCGCGCACGATTGTTAATTGGCTGGCTGGCACTTCGCGCTTGTGACATGTTGAACGCTTCTTGCTGTTTGATGTATCTGCTATAGTCCCAGTAATAGACGGAAGGCATTAAAAAAAAACAATGTTTCGGGTTCATGGGGTCATGAAAAATGGGCATCACACAAAAACTTAAATCATATTTTTTTACAATTACAATATTTTTTTTACGAAGGGTTGCAAGTCTAAAAGTAGATATAAAAAAATCCGCCAAACTAGTGTCGACAGAACAATTAAAATAAACATCATCTACTGACATTGCAAGGTGAACTGTTATGTTCTTTGGTGAACAGACGCATTACTTACTTTTTCCTTAATTTGTTTATGTAACAGTGTGTATTATTTCATTTATTCTCTTTTATAATTAGTGTTTTGTCATGTAAAGTGTAGATAGGCATTTTATACAAAATTGTAAAGAGCCACTTTCAAAAATCTTTGAATTTTTGAAAATCACTCATCAATAAACTCCTCTTTAAGAAATTTTTACTAAAAAACTAAGTATTCATTGTTATTTAGTAGGTCAACCTCTTCTAGATATCCATTTTAAACAAATTTTCTGGAGCTATTTTCGAAATATGTTGAAAAAATCATTCATAATTATATTACCCTGTATTTTAGGGCTGGGGTTTGAATCAAAAACCTTCCCAAGGTATAGCCCTGTACAATCCAAACATCAAATTTGGACAAAATCCATCAAAATGATTTTGGATCCGTGGCAAGGGACAGACAAAAATGTAAAAGCCACGTTTTTTGATTTGGACACACATAAAACGTAACGATTCATTATAATCTCGTGGTTAACAATTTTCTGGATTACAATATTGTTTCTTTATATGAAAAAGTAATTTTTAAAAATCAGTCGTGATGAAAAACAAGTAGATAACTTATAGTTAATATCATTACCAAAGAATAGTATATAGGCTACCCGTTTGGAGCCAAATTGTTAAAGCCAATTTTTAAAATAGCTAAAAAAAATTGAAAAATCATTGATAAGTAAACTGCTTATAAACTAGTTTCTACCCCAAAAACAAGTAAATGGTGTTATTTGCCATAGTAAACACTCCCAAGATACGCATTTGGAGCCAAATCGTTAAATCATTTTTAAGATAGTTCAATTTTTTTTAAATAACCAGTCATTATTAAACTACCCATAAACGCGTTTTTACCCCAAATAACAAGTATACATTATTATTTTTCTCGTCAAACACCTACAAGAAACTCATTTGGAACAATTTTTTTAATATTTTAAGTTTAGTAGTTATTAGTAAACTACCGATAAACTAGTTTCTACCAAAAATAGTTATAAAGTGCTATCTATTTTTTATACCATACGATCCATATATAACCATATAAACGAATATTTAGCCATTTTCTATTAGGAATTTTCAAAAATTTCCCGTCAGTAAACTACCCTTCGATGAAATTTTGACCAAAAACCAATGATACAATGCAATTTGTCATGATAAACAAATTCTTGATAAGCATTTTAAACAAAATCTTTGGGCCAGTTTTGAAAAATTTGGAATTAGAAAAATTACTCCTCTGTAAACTACCCTTAATTTGAGGACTAAGGTCAAAATCAAAAAATTGTTTTGAAGTATGGCCCTATAAAATCTAAATCATGTTTTAACAAAATTCATCTAACCGTTTTGAACCCGTGTCTTGGACAGACAGACAGACAGACAGACATGGGACATACATACATAATTGTAAAATTCATTATTTTAGGCTAGGCTTCACATAAAACGTAAAAATTCATCAAAATCTCGAGATTGTTTTTTTATGGTTACAATACTTTCTCTTAATATGAGAAAGTAAAAAGTAATAAAATAAAGAAAAAGTTAGGGCAACTTAGTTGTACTAGATTTTTTGTATGAAAGACTATTTAGAAAATACAAAAATATTTGTTTGCGGTCAATATTAAAAATATAATACACACTAACGTATTATCATTATATTATAACAATTTATTGATATTATCTATTAAAAGTAACAGTTGCATACATCACGGCTTAAAGTGGGAGTATGTTAAAGTAGATCAGTGAAAATTGAATTATTCGAGAATTTGAGTAAAAACAATGAATGAACAAAAGAATGGGTAGAGAAATGATTAAATATGGAAGCCAAAAACCCTCGCGCACATTTTGAACGTCTTATTTATCCCTGAGCCATTTCACCAACGCTAGAATGAAGTTTATTATTAATATTATAGTTATTATTAGTTATTTTACTATTATCATCATCACTATAAGTATTTAACATGCCCGTCCTGACACAACTGATCATATCAGCACGCCACTTACAAACATAATTAATTACTTATTCATCATACACTACACCCAGTACCCCAGATATCAATTCAACTCAGTAAAAGTGGAAACTCAAATTTCACCAAATTTGCAAGTAGGGAATCAAATTCTGAGCACAATGCAGACACTACTGAGCTAAAAATGTGGACGAATCTGAAGTTCCTAACAGGGTGGCAGGGGTCGGTAATAGCTGACATCCCTTGTTTGCGGTGGTTTTTGATAGCTCGTAGACCGCGCGCGGCGGGGGTGTGAAGAGACGCTGACCTAATTGGTGGTTGGTGTTAGATCTCACCCAGAATTAATTAGAGCTTGACGCCATTGATCAAACCGGACAGTGTTGGCGCATAGGGGGAGAGGGTAATGGGTCAGCACTGCGCTGCACTTTCCCGTCCCGCGACTCCTTGCCCCTCTCCCGCGTATTAACCAACAATGGCCTCCCATGGCTAACTTTGTATGCACAGCCAACAATTACATACACCCGCACCAGGGGACACGTGGGTTAAGGCGTCAAGCTCACAATAGACTGGATTGCCGGTGATGAGGTCGAGATCTGAATCTTGGCTAAGATCTTTTAAGAAGTTTCTTACATTATTTTTCTCTCCCTCTCTCTCTCTCTCTCTCTCTCTCTCTCTCTCTTTACACCAGTGCGATTGAGATTTCTATCAACCGCCTTCCTACCTAGCCCTGCTTCCTACAGGCTTTGGTTGCCGCAGCGGTTCTCAAACTGGGGTACGCGAGCAGCTCTTGAGAGAAAGTTGACAAAATAACAAGGGACTTATGGAAAACCCTAATTGTTAGCAGTTACCGTTATCTGGTTATTTCCACCCCCTTTTTCCCCGTGTTTGTTCTCGGCTAGAGACCGATTTCTGAGAATTTTCAACCCTCTACTTGATAAGTTCTATATAAGCAGTTAAATGTCTTTAACAACAACCCGCCTCGGTGGCGTAGTTGGCTAACGCGTTAGTCGTGTTGAGCTCGACTGCTGAGGACGGGGAGATCGAGGTTCGAATCTCGGTCGGGTGAACTGGGGGTAGTTTTTCCTAAACGGCTTTCCACTCTCCCTCCACGCAAATGCGGCTTCACTTCCTCTTATTCAACCTTCCCAATTCCTAATCCATTCGAGTAATTAGTACTTAAAGCGTATAACCTGAACGGGTAGTAAGACGCGGTTCTAAATATTATTATTATTATCATCTTTAACAACATATATCTGTAAGAGTGGTTTTCCATCCAGTGTGTACCTAAACAATAGGTACTGCAATAGGCTAATTTGGAGCCAGACCACCGCCTGAAAGTTTCAACTGGACAAGCCAAGCAACCACACCCCTCTCACTGAAAAACTTGGAGATTCATAATTTATCACTTCCAAAATTACAATTACAAATTTTGATTTAAAAATATTGTGTTTATGTTTACTGTTTTATTTATTTTTGAACGATTTTTTTGAAGAGAATGTATTAAACTTTTTACAGTAAAATTATGTTTTTTTTTAACTGATCACAACGATTCTCATTAAGAGATAATGTTGAGGCTATAACAATAGGATTCTCTCTAACTAAAGTAGCCCCATGGCTTCTTTAGTGCTGAGTGACAGCTAAAAGCTTTGAAAAATTACCAGACCAAATTATGTATCCCTACGCAGAACCATATGATCTACAAAAACATATGTTTAGCAGCTGTCACTTCTGACAGTCAATATTTAGGTATATACCTAAATGTTGACTGTCAGAAGTCAGCTTTGAGCTGTCATTCAGCACCAAATAAGCTATGGGCCTACTGTAGCTTTGTCACATTTTAAATATTTTGACTGCGGTTATTTTTCCCCAGTAGATTAAATAGATCAATAATTTACCAGGTGATTATATTTTTTAAAGCCTGTCATTTATATTTTTTCTATCTTGGGGGTACATTAAACTTTTAGACATTGCCAATGGGTATATTCTAAAAGAAGTTTGAGAACCGTTGGACTCTTAAGGCTCGCCTCTCACAGTAGACTGGACTGCTGATGACGGGGAGATCGGCTGGGTGCATTGAACTCTTCCTCTACGCAAATAAGGGACACGTCCTCTAAATATTACCTCCCTAGTCCTTGAAACCATTAGGGATTGCTAGTAAGACATGGTTCTAAAATAACCTTCCTCGTCGCTACCCAGTTTAGATGAAGCCATTAATTACTTTTGTGATGAACGTTATGTTTATTTGTGTATTAACTCTTCACTTGGTGACCTGGCGGTCTAGGGGTAAGGTGTCAGACTTCTGTGCTGGAGGCCGTGGTTCAATCCCAGGTCCCGGCACAGATTTATCTGATTACCAAACCCTTCCTTCACCTCTGACAAGACAACTTGTGAATGTGGGGAATGTCAGGCCTCCACCGTGGTTCGGATTCCACGTTAAACTGTAGGTCCTCCATTTCATCTCACAATCACCCTACCATTACACATTAGCGTAAGTGCGTATAACCCGAACGTGTAGTAAGACGCGGTGCTAATAATAATAATAACTCTTCACTTCCCAAGCGTATTTTTTTTATCATACAATAATTATAACTTTTCGATGTAGGACATGGAAATACTTTTCACCAAATTGTTTGCAAGGAGAATAGCTTGTTCATTTTTGAAAAAAAAAATCTGCCTCTGTAAAGAAAGGCCACTGGTGAATCACTGGGAGGAAAGGAAAATAGTTTAGGAAACAGATTAAATGAAGCACCTCTTAATGGTCACACTGAGAAATAATATAATATATTTGTCAAGTTCATGAAAAATCAAACTCTCAAGTTATTAATAGCTCTAATTCAAGGATTTTAAAATGATCCTCAATACATTTAATTTAAAATGATAAAATTTAAACATGTTCAGTAAAGCTGTATAAATTGTTTTCTGAAATTGCGGTTTTGCTATTGAAAGTTTGTTAACTTTGATAGAGAAAATATCTGTTTGGCAGAACTTGAAAAAAATATGCCAGAAGAAATGGTTGATTTCTTAAATTAAGTATACACCTTTTAATAGTTTTGAAATTTGAATTTTTTATAACATCCTGTGTGAATAAGGATTTTTTTTCTCTTAATATTAAGGTCGGTTCGGTAGAACTCCAGCTATCACTTTCGAAAGGAATCACTTCACGATTACAAATGTATATAATATACATATAAAAGGAGATAGTTTACATGACCATAACTTTAGAGTGAAATGGAGTCCATATCACAGCAATGGCAATGGCGCTTTCGGAGGAAATTATCCGTGGTTAGTTGGCGGTGTCTCTAGGGTGATCTGTGTAGGAGATTGATTCGCGATCTAGATCTGTCAGCTGTATAATTGCTACTGCGTACCGTGGTGAACGTGACAGAGTGATTGGGTTACTGTGTGACTATTCATTCCAGCGCAAACAAGATGAGAGCAGGGCTCTGGCGGTATTCTCCACATCCATGAGCGTGGATTAAATATAGCTACGTCCGTGGGAACCGACCGGCCGTCACGATTCACTGGATTCGTTTAGAAAACCCTATAGAGGCTATTGTTAGGCCGTGCTACGTACGTTTTATTATAACTGTAACATCACTGGAACACATCTTGTTGACTGAAAATTGACTTTACTTAAAACATTTTAAAAATGTGAGTTACACTCATTGTGTTTTATTACAGTAGCCCCATGGCTTCTTTGGTGCTGACTGACAGCTAAAAGATTTGAAAAGCTACCAGACCAAATTATGTATCCCTACGCCGAACTATATCCTCTGCAAAAACATGTGTTTAGCAGCTCTCACTTCTGACGGTCCAAATTTAGGTATATACCTAAATGTTGACTGTCAAAAGTCAGCTGTGAGCTGTCAGTCAGCACCAAAGAAGCCATCGGGCTACTGTACCTATCTGAGTTATCCGAATATTTACACTTATGAGGTAAAATATTATAATTAAGAGAAACTGTACCCGTATTTCATGCATATATATATAGGGGAAACAGTTCAATACATCCAGCCAGGATTTGAACCTAAACCTCGTCGCTGTCAAACCCGTCTAAACGCGACTCCCACATTTGTCTGTGTGTCTGCCGATCTGGGATACACTTAGTGTAAGCTATTTATAATAGATCATACGTTTCAACACGATTGTTATTTAACGGCGTGATCTTTGGTTTAAGAACGAGGAAGATTGTTGGATGAAAGACATCCACTTTAGCGTGGAAAGCTGATGTGAAAATCACCACCCAAGTACGTCTAGTCCCGTCACTGGAAATCCATTATATCTCGACTCCGGCACCTCATACCACATGACCACTACTCTTTGTAATCAATCTTTCTTTCGTTAACTCGTTATATCAATAAACTACAACAATAGATTGTGTCGGTGACCTGGCGGTCTAGAGGTATGGTGTCAGACTTATGTGCGGGCGGCCGGGGTTCAATCCTCGGTCCCGGCACAGATTTATTTGATTACCAAACCCTTCCTTCACCTCTGACAAGACATCTTGTGAATGTGGGGAATGCCAGGCCTCCACCGTCGTTCGGATGCCACGTTAAGCTGTAGGTCCTCCATTTCATCTCACAATCACCCTACCATTACACATTAGCGTAAGTGCGTATAACCCGAACGGGTAGTAAGACGCGGTGCTAATAATAATTTTTT